>CAKNYM010051807.1:8869-24546 GCA_932195095.1 Andricus curvator | reverse complement strand
AAAATACATGTAAAAATCGAAACTTTGGACAAGTGTTTGTCTAAAAAATGCCCATCTTTCTGACATTTTTCTTTCGAATTTTTAGTTTGCAGGTTCGAAAATACAAGAAAAAATTTTTTTTAGAATTTTTTATCATAAGGCTTTTTTCTGTACATTTGGTGCGGGGTCCTTTATGTATCGAGATGGGAGAAGTCCCAGACGATTGGAGAAAAGCGATTATCGTACCAATATACAAAAGAAAGGGAGATAAAAGCAACTGCAATAATTACAGATGTATCGGCTTATTAAGCACCGTAACTAAAATATATTCAAAAATACTTATTCGTAGGATAACCAAAATAACAGAAGAAAATATATGGGAAGTCGAAAGTGGATTTATGCCACGAAGATCATGTACGGATCAAATATTTAGCTTGAGACAGATCACAGAAAAATGTTTGAGGATAAGGGAAAAAGTTTTTTGGGCATTTGTTGACCTAGAAAAAACGTTTGACAAGGTGGATAGAAGTAAACTTTGGGAAGTCCCGAAAGAGTACGGAATAAATTGATGGCTCCGAGAAGCAATAAAAACCATGTATACAGGTAGTAAAGCGAGCGTCAGTGTTAATGGGAAACTGAGTGACTGCTTCGATATTATGCAAGGCGTGAAACAAGGATGCGTTATGTCCTCATGGCTATTTATCATATTTATGGATAGTGTCTAAGAATGGTTCTCTTCTACGAAGAAGGTGTAGATCTCGAAACAGTAAAGGTACGTGGGTTAGCTTTCGCAGATGACAAGATGGTTATGGCAGAATCAATCGAGGACTTCCAAAGAATATTGAATAAACTTAATACAAGCATGAAGAACATGGACCTCAAAATTAACGCAAATAAAACAAAAATCATGGTGTTTGAAGGAAAAAGTAAGAAAACCATTTGCAACATTGTCCTAAATGATGAGAGATTAGAACAAGTTGACAAGTACGTATATCTGGGTAGCCCATTCACTAGCGACGAAAAAATAGATGGGGAGTGAGATATGCGCATCAATAAGGGTAAGAAGGTTATCGGTAGAGCAGGGTCCATTCTCAGAAATAAAAACATATCAAAAAAAGCTAAAATGGCCATACCTAATTCTATATTCGTACCGACTGTACTATACGGTAGCGAGGCATGGACCTGTCAAGAAGCGGACAGGAGTAAAATTAACGCGATTGGCATGAAACCTCCCCAGTGGGCACGAAATTTAAGAACGTAATTGGAACGTTCTAAAAACGTTCCTTGGATGTACAAGTCAAAAGACGTTATTTGAACGTTTTAAAAACTATCCTAAATCAGACCAAATAATGTTCTGAAAACGTTTCATGTTCCAAATACGTCCTTAAAACGTGTCTGGAACATTGTATGTTTAAGGAACGTTATTCGGACTGACTTAGGACGTTTTTGAGCCGTTCTAATAACGTTCTTCAACGTTTGTGCCCACTGGGTCTGCGCACAATATGCGGGAAAACACTGATGGACAAAGTCCGAAACGAGATAATCCTCAAAGAATGTGGTGCAGGAGAGACAATAGTTGATATATGGGCAATAAATCAGTTAAGATGGTTGTTCGGACATCTTGAAAGAATGAAAGATGAACGACTGACCTAACAAGTGTATAAAGGTCAAGTTAATGGCAGAATGCCCAGAGGTAGACCGCCGAAAGAATGGTTAGAATCTGTGAATGAGACATTAATCCGAAGAGACATAAAAAGCCATAGAAATACGAGAGCTTGCATAAAAAAATGCATCGACGTGAAGGAAGCTAGAGTAGTATGCCAGGACAGAAAAGTGTGGCGACAAATAGTTTGTAAACAGAGTGGCAATAGAATGAATGAAACCTGAAACAGAGACCTTGGATACTAATGGGCCCAAGTGGGGAATCACACATAACAATTTTGTGAGGCCCTTCACTTGGGGGGATCGCTAGAGAGATTGATCAGCAACCTGGGTCGGAGCAGTTTTGCGGAACGAACGTGTCATTTAAATAAATAACAGGAGAATTCTAGATAAATTTACAAAGAAAAATCCATACCCCCTACCTCACATTACTCTTTTCCCCACCGAGCAAGTCACGCCTACCCGGAAAGGGAAATGACTTAATGGTATAATAATAATAATTTTCAGTAAGTTAAGCCAAAAATGTTTCTTAAGCTATTAAGCGTTTTTCTTTGGACTTTAGAAAAGTGTGCGGGTATTGTAATGAGAAACTGTTTCTTAAGGTCGACAGAGCCTTACGTAAATAAACTTCCTTTTTAATCTAAAATAGAAACAGATTTAACAGTCACTTAAAATGTAGAGATTTTGTCAATTTTTTTAATATTTCCAAGTAAATTCCTTCTTTTTATCTAAGCCGAGCACAATTTGCGAAAACCGAAAAAAGCCGAGCGCGAAACGCGAGATAGCACAACCGCGCGCTAGGCGCCCTAGGCGAAGCTGCGCGATGAGAATGTGCCCGCGAGGCGCGCAGATTTTTTTTATTGTCAACATGATTATTTGAATTTTTATTTATTCCAATTATTTGAACTGGATTGTTCTGAACTTGCAGGCAAATATATTGTAATGCAATTTTTTGAAATGAGAGTATTATTGACAGAAACATAATTATTTTTCTCGAAGTTGCATTCATAATCACTTATAATGCATGAAATGGTATGGAGATAATTTTGTCAGCAAATACAGCATGTTGCAGCAAACATGAAATTATAGACTGCACTAAACTTTTATATCAACAAGATACTTCTGGAAACAAAACTGATTTATTCCGCTCAAATTATTTAGTTTAGCATCGAAAAAACGACTGTAGAGTAGAATGAGCCGAAAAAACTCTTTTTTCCGAGAAGCGGATTCTAATAGTGGGTAAAAGTTGTAGTTGCCAAGCAGTAGTAGGCCCTCCAAATTTGAATTCAATCGAATAATATTTTCTGTTCTGCACGTATGTATTCGAAAATTCAAATTTTGTAAAATTTAAAAATCTTTTTCATGCGGGCCAAAAAAATTCGTTGAATTTTTTGTAAGTATAGTTTTTGATAGCGAATAATAATAATAACAATAATATGTGCATAAAATGCCTTCGATATATTAGGCTGTGACCATTTTAAGCCTGAGACAATAATTTTATATGACATTATGAAACAAAAATTGTTTTGGAGTAAGAACTTTTTTTAAATGTGCAAAAAAACTCGCAAAAAACGAGTATTTTTGATTGTGTTAATTGTACATTATTATAAAAAAATTCAAACATCTCGTACTTGAAATTTCGTCAGCTGTGCCCTTATTTCAGAATTGTAATTTGGCCGTTTGGACCATTTTTGCATTTTGCACGCCCCGAAAATTGTTTGTATGATAGTAAAAGAATGGCGTATACCTGTGATTCAAGTGAAGAAATTTTTGGACTATTTATGAGCCCCCGTCCACCCTCTTTCACAACCGTAGTTTTCTCTTACACGAAACCCCCACCACCCGAAAAGTAACAGAGCCCGCAATTCTCCGGAAACAAAGGAAATAGACTGATTTTTTACGAAAATTAGCGAACAATTGGGGAATAAATTCTTTAAAATAAAATTAACGTACTCTCTAAATTTGAATTAGTAGAAAACTACTAATTGGTAGTAGTTTTCTACTAATTCAAATAGTGCCGATTCGTTTACTGGTAATTAGTAAAAATCTACTAATTCAATGAGTAAGAATAACTGACTAAATGAATTAGTAACTGTATTTACTAAAGAAATTGGTAACGTTACTACTAAATGAATTAGTAAACAGTTTGAACATAAAATGTGTTTTTTCACTGTATACGATGGAAATTGCACAAATGCACATGTAACACTTACTTTTCGATAAAACGCAAATGTTTTCATACACTAATCGTTTTAAACTATGCAAGGCAATAATAAAATGCAAGGAGCAGACAAGTAATTCTTAACGTTACAATCTTTCAGATCGAAATTTCTCAACCACACACTGTGTTTATCTATACTTCAATTTTTCCAAATAAGTTTCGCCTTTTTATTTTAACACTTCCAATCTGTGGCACTCTATGAAAACTTGAATTGAGGTTTTTATTCTCTTTGGAGTCACAACTTGTTGATTTTCGATACTGATGTGCAAATTCCATTATTGGAGCAAATAATTATCAGCTCGGAAAAGTATTTTGCTCATCAGAGCTACTTATTACAGCACTTATTTATTCAGTTGGACGATCATTACACTTAAACGCTATGTTTTTGCTGTGTTTCGTGATGTTTTACGTGTATTTAGTATGTCATCCAGGGCTGTCCATGGCCATATTGGTTAGTTCGCGTAGAGGCCGACAGTGTCGCATATAATGTTTAAATCCCCAATAGCAATTCATTGTTACTCATTGAATTAGTAAGTTGGTACTACTAAGCAGATTAGTATAATACGCTTACTAATTCATTTAGTAACCTAAATATTACCATTCATTTAGTAGAAAGTGATAAAATTACTAATTTAACAGTCAGATGCAATGCTACTAATTCAATTAGTAAAATTTCTACTAATTCGGATTTAGAGAGTAAGTACTATACTGAAGACAATATGAAAAACTGAAAATGTCTGAAGATTTCAAGTCGAAATATTTGTAATATTTCAAACAAAATACACGGAAAAAAATCTGCCCGCTTGACTAGGTTTTCGCACTTCGTGTGCTCGCTATTGCGCGTTTCGGGGGCTAATACTCTCTAAGTAAACTTCATCGTTATGACCTGCTTTTGGTTTAAATATGTCAGTTTTACATAAAAAGAAAAACTATTTTACTGAAGGTTCTATCGACCTTAAGGAACACATTCTCATCAAGACACTCGCACTTCGCGCTCGATATTTGGTTTACAAATCACGTAGACATCGCGCTCCACGCTCGTTTCTGTTCATCGTATAATAGAAACCCAACAGTTTGAGCGCGCTTAGGGCGTGCGATTTGGTCGTCGCGCTTCGCAAGGACCATATGTTATGTTCAATGTTCTTAGGATAAAAATAACTTTTGTATTTGATTTAAAATGAAGAAGGAAATTCCTTTACTTCAGCGTATATTTACGTATCTTTCTAATAAATCATACAATCAGAAAGGTTTTTTGCAACTATCTGAAAACGGGAGAAAAAAAGTATCTAAGTCGTTTTTGGAACATATATATGATAAATTCTTGAATAATTATTGAAATGATTTGTGCTTTTAGGTTCAGGGGGTCTCAAAACGTGGACATTTGACAAAAACCGGGTGGGGGGGGGGGGTCAAATTTTACACAAATCTAATACCTTCTCTGGATGAGAATGTAAAAATACAAATTTTCAAGTACCATGAGCATTAATGATAGTTATTTTATTGTTTTAGTCGTTAGAAATAGTATTGAGAACATAAAAAAAATTAAATATACTGAAAACCCACACACGAGATAAAAAAGAAATGAAATAAGCAAAGTTTTGATGAGTATGTGCCCACTTATCGGGCAGATTTTTTCACTGTTAATGTTACTTTTTACGAATAAAACACAAACTACACATCCTATCAAAAAGGGACCAATGACAAATTTGTAGATCTTTTTTGAGTGCATAATTTTTGTTCAATCGTTATTTGTCGTATCTTGCCTAGTTTGACCGTAAAATTAAATTTTTAGTTTTTCATTATTTTTTGTGCAATAAAAATGTGAATTTTCGATTTTTTGAGTAAATTCAAAAAGTCGTTATAATAATTTGGTAGGGCGTGCAAAAAGAAACATTTTTCCTGTCTTGACTTTTTTTTCATATCGTGCGTTGTTTGGCTGAAAATGTGAATGTTCGTTTCTTCTTTTGGATTTTGAAAATGCTGTAACTCTGAAAATTTTCATTTTATCGAAAAAGGACGTGAGAATATTTTGTTCGCCTTTTTGGGTGCTATTTACATCCGTCCATAGAATTTTTGAATGTTAAAAAAAAGTGTTCTCGAAAATGTTCAGAATGTGCTCACTTTTTAAATGTTTATCCAAAATGTCTGGCTAGCGAACTTGATCTTTCTTTTTGGCTTCAAATTGTACGTTGAAAGTGAACTTTCGTATGGCAAATGAAAAAAATGTTTCGACTCAATAATCGGAAGCAAGGAACGTATTTTCCGTTGATAAATGATGTTACCTTTTATGCGCAAAGCAGAAAAGGAAAAGAAAAGGAGATGTGTTTAAGAGAGAGGCTGCTAAGTAAATTTCTGGATACTGCAAGACGGATCTTGCAGAAGCGAAACGGGCGTGGGCTTGTCCATTCTATACTCGATCGGTGCGGCAGGTGAGTTATATTCGTTACCGACGTGGCAACGTTGTTCTCCCTTTACCACAAGGGAAACGGGTTACCTTGCTTTATTCCAGTTTAAACGGTTCGTCAAAGTCAACCATTACCATTTCGTTTCACGCGAACCATTTATTTATGCCAGGCCTCCCGGTTATTTACAGCCGTCAATTAATTATCGCTGAATAATGAGTATATAGCATCGCACGGAATACATTAGTGAATCGCCATTCTTACTCCCGACTCCACCCCCTACCCTTTACCACTTCCCTAATTTTGTAATTCGAAAATTGTACAGTCTAGTGAGTCTAGCTTAACTTGCATAGAAATATGGCAAAGTAGCTTGAGCCTTTTTCACCCTAATAGGAAATTATTCACATTTCTGTATTTGAAAATAATATAATTTTCAATACAAATTATAACGGTACGCTGGGAATCCTGACTTGATATCAAATTTATCAAAGTGTAAACGACAAATTACGTAAAGCGTTTTTCTGTCCCCCCCCCCCCCCACATGTAAGATACGGTGTTATTCCCCCCCCCCCCTCCCCATCTTACTAAGATTTTATAAACTTAGGGAACGAACATACATATATATTCCGTTAATTATATAAACGTTTGAAGCATTAATGAAATTAGTTTTTGAAAAGAAAATGTCTTCATAACAAGTATTTCATTATTAATTTTCTAACCTAATATCTTAAGAGTTTTCACAATGAACTTTAAGGTTTATTTTAACTATTATTCTTTAGTCTATGAATTTTATTAAAATTTAATTTTATTTATGCTGTGTCTCGTTGTCCTTGTCTTGTCATCCCGAATATCGGAACGACGAGACACTTCGGTTTATTTATCGCAGGCTTCATAATTTTTTTTTTTTCCCCTTTTCTTGTTTCTCCACGTAAATTCAAATTGATTTGATAGAATCCGATAAAAAACATCCATTTATTACTGTTTGAAAGATAATTATTTTTGGTTGAAAAGTCTACTATTATATTTTTGGTTAAAAATGTTACTATTTGATTAAGGATATAAAATTCGTATTTTTAGGATGACAATTTATCTCTGGGAGTTTAAAATTTAACTATTGGGTTAAAAATTAACTTTTGTGTTGAAAATTCATATTTTCGGGACGAAAATTACAATTTTTGGACAAAATTTGTCTTTATGGGTTGAAAAATGATATTTTTTCGTTTTAAATTCAACTATATAGTTAAAAATGTAACGTTTTGTAGAAACTTTGTATTTTCACATAAAAATTCAATACTTTGAATAATTTTGTTTCTTGATTGCCTGAAAAATCCATTTTTGTTGAGAATTCCACTCTTTTGTTAAAAGTTCGTTTTTTTGATTGAACATTCGTGTTTATGGACTGAACATTTGTTTTTTTCGTTTAAAATTCATCTTTTTGTAGAAACTTCTACTTTTTTCTAGAAGATTAAACACTTCGGATGACATTTTTTTCTTTTTTGCGGGTAAAATCTTTTTTTGCTTAAAAATGTAACCATTTGTTAAAAGTTCTTCTTTTTGTTGCGAACATTTGTCTTTATGGGTTGAAAATTTATTTTTTTTTCATCGAAAAAAAACTATTTGGTTGAAAATTCAATGTTTTGTAGAAAATTCGTCTTCTTGGCTTAAAAATTAAACATTTTGAATGACATTTTTTTCTTTATTGCCTTAACAATTTTTTTTTTTGTTGAAAACTCGTCTTTTAGTTTGAAAATTTATCTTTTTATAGTTGAAATTTTGTTCTTGGTTCGAACACTCGTCTTTGTGGGTTTGACATTTTATCTTTTATCATTAAAAACTCAACTGTATTGTTGAAAATTGTTTTCCTTTTGATTTTAAAAATCTTTTTTTGTTGTACAAATTTAATTTTTTTGGTTAAAAATGCCACTGTTTGGTTGAAAATTAATCTGTTTTGATTGAGGATTCAACCATTTGTATGAAAATTCGTCTTTTTGGTTTGAACATTCTTGTTTATGGGTTGAAAAATTATTCTTTTCGTTGAAAATTCAACTTTTTGTAGAAAAATCTCTTTTTTTTTGCTGTAAATTCAAACATTTTTCCTAAGTAAGATCTTCCAATCCGCCCCCGCAAAAGAAACAATGAGTTCCCGGCCCCTCAAAAAAAAATCGTCGTATGTAATTAGTGGATGACCCCTAATTTAGCGTGGAGACTTCGAAGCATAATTTTCTTCTCTGACACTTTGCAGTTCTTGGATAGTAGATAAAGTTTGAACTAGTCTCAAAAACGAATTCCTGATAATCTCTTGAAGGATAATTTCTTAATTTAATATAATACGTAATCAGTATTAAAATCGGAAAAATATCTTGATAACTATATGAGCCAAATTAAAATTTATAAATTGCAATAAATTCTCCCCCCTCTTACGATTACGCCACTGAAATATCCGCGGCGGGACTCCTGATTTCTTGGGCTCTTCTCTCAGGTTCATATCTTTTTCTTTCTTTAATCGTTTTTCCCCCTTTTCCTTTTTTTCTTCTTCGTACGGAGCGTAGGCAGGTTGGCATACGAGCGGTATACGCGGTCAACTCGCCAGCTCCTCTTTCTGCTCTAATGAGCTTGCTATTATTTGCTTTATTGAATGCAATTAGAGCTTACTCCGTGTCCCCTGCCCCTGGCCCCTTCGCCGCTTGTCCATCCCTCTTGCACACGCACCGATGCGCACACGCCGCAAATTCAAACGAACACAAACCAAGCACACAAAGCAGACACGGACCACTCGACCGGCAGCTCGATTCTCTTCGCGAAAAGCACCGCGTAAACCGAGAACACACGTTTTTCGTGTCTGTGTGTGAATCACATGCGCAAGCGGGACTTAGCAATCAGCCACAGACACGCATCCACAGTAATTTCTAGTACAAAAACTGTAATTGCATTCATTATCTTAGGGCCTAAAAAAGAAATAGGACGAAGGAAGAGTCCCTTTAGAAGGTAGTTCGGGAATTATTTGCTTTTCTTTCCTTTATCCTCATTTTTAAACTCTAGGCGCCCCACGCTTACAGCGCGAAAATCCTTCCCTAAAATTCTGTCTTTTTTTAAATATCATTTTTTATATCCAAGCTATATTTAATCAAGGCATATAATATCGTTTATCCCATTATATCCCAACAAGAACACAGAAAACCATTATTGTGAAATTTGTTGCATCTCATTTTGAACAATGAAAATTTTGGTCGTATTTCAAAAATGTTGCAACCAGGCTCCCCAAGCTACAATGCATTTGCTTGCGTTAAAATTTTACTCGGAGTTTTTCTGAAAAAGGATGGAGGACGCCATTTTTCCCACACAAGGACCTACGTCGTACAGTGGGGCAAAAAAAGTTATCCCGGAAAAATTAGTCTAGAGCTGAAAATTTTGATCCGATTTGAGCTTTTTTTGTTGAATGAAAACTAACTGAACTGTCAAGAGATTTGTGAGAGCCAAACAAATTTTCTTTAAAACTTTTTCTTATTTAATGACAAAGTTGATATTCCTTCTTTTTAAAAAGATCTCATTTTTTTGCAATTACTCATATTTATGTAAACCATTATGTAATGAGTCAAGAAACTCTTCACAAATGATATCCAGACGGCACAACAATTTAAAAATATTATTTATTTCTTTATGAGCAAATTAATGAGTGAAAATGTTACTTCACCATTCAAAATACTTGCAGACTTTATTTTCCAATTTTATGATGGCTATATGCACTACCGTCGGAAGTTGTCGGCACGATCAGCGAAAGTACTATTAAAAATCAATTCTGAATTTGAAATGTGATTACTCGTTCAAAAATAGAGCGAAAAACTTTTTTAAAAAACCGTTGAAAACCTTATTAAATTGCACCTCAACTAAGTCTTAATTCAGATATTTTTGACGTTTCGGAGAAAATATACCACGTGAGAAGTTTAAAAAAAAATTCAAGAATTTCTCGAATTTTGTACCTCGACTTCAACTTGTGGCATGCCCTAGAAAAGTTGCAGCAAAAATCTCAAATTCATACCACTTAGTTTTTAAAGTCTTATCTTCAATTTAAGCTATTACAGCTTTAAAAATCTTTACTGGTTCTCGAGATAGGACTAAAAATGTCCAAGCCTCAAATGTCAAGTTTCAGTCGGCGCTTTCTGCTGTCGACTGCGAGAGCGGTATGCTCGCCGAGAATTTCTCAGATTTCGTTTCTTAAGGGGATTTATCAGCGTTATAAAATGGTTGCCCAGTTTCCGGCCGCACGGTTGAATATTTTTGTCTGATATTTTGCATACCTCATCTAAATATTGGTCTCTTTTAGTGTCAAGTCTCGGTTTTTTGAAAAAATGTTTATATTTGACGTTATAAACAAAAAGGAAAGAACAATAGAAAAAAAATGCAGTGACGCTCAGTACTAGCTGAGTGTGTATTTTCGAGGCCTGAACCTCGACCCTCGTCAAAGCTACGAGGAAGATGCCCCGTAGCGCGAGTGGAGAATCTCGAGCGCGCCGAATTACCCGAAACCAATGAACCTTTCATTGTCATGAGGTGCAGGCCGGTTCAAAAAACTGAAATTATGAAAGCATCGCGTGATTCAATTTTAATTAGCATAAATAGTTTATTCATATAATTTCAAGAAAGTGAAAAAAAGATTCATGAAAATCGGTTAATATTTGCAGTAATAATAGAAATGTTGAAGTGCAAACGATAGAATGCCTACACCCTTCAATTTTGCCCCAATCCGCAATTTTTTTTTTTTAATTGAAGAGCGCTAAATTTCCAAGAGCACCTTAATCAGAGATTGTTGAATTTTTATTTGTTTATTTATTATATGTTTACTCGAAGTATGAGAAAATCGAGATTTTTCACAAAATCATTATTTACTCTTCAATAGCGGTTTGCATATGATGAGAATCATCTTAAATCGACGCAAGAGTACTCTCAGAATGCAAATAATTTGATTATTGTATGTTTTTATTGTTATAAACAAATGACATTGGGAAACAGACACATAGTGTAAGTTTTGTTGAAAAAATTTGTTTTCGGATGAATATGCTTTAAATGATAGTCAGAGTGACTGTTAGTCACAATTTTTATGAAACATCAACAATTGTAAATGTTGTAAACAATTTTTTGCAAAAATTTGGATTTTGTGGTTTTTTCTATTTCCGTTCTTCCTTCATTATCTGAAATTATGTAGATATTCGGAAAAGTGACATATGTTTGATTATGTGTGTTCAAATACAATACAAATACAAACAGTGTTGTTGATTTTTTAAACCAATGAAATAAGTAAATATAAAACTTTGTCCTGCAAAATAATTTTTTTTGCACTGAAACTGCTTCGAATGTTTGTGAGAGAGCTTTACAGGAACTGTTTTTATGTACTATTCACAATAAACATTTGTTATTATATAATTTTAAATATAACGATTCGTAGGTAGTTAACAATATTGTAATTTTTATTGAAAAAAGTTTATTCTTCTCTGGAAATAGTTTAAATTATCGTGACCGTGATTTTCAGTAACAATTTCTATAAAACAGCATACACAATTTTTTTGCAAATTGTGGAATTTGTGCTTTTTCAATTTCGGATTTTTCTTTATCCTAAACAAATGAAATAAGTAAATACAAAACTGTGGCTTTGCGGCCTGCACAATACTTTTTTTTGCACTGAAAATGCTTCAAATTTTTGTGAGACAGATTTGCTGTCACTCATTCTATGTAACAATTAACAATAGATAATTCTTATTATCTATTTAATTTTAATTATTAAATTAAAAATAAAATTCATTCATTTGTAATTTCAAATGTCACGATTTTTTCATGTATTTAAAAAAGCCATTCATTGATCCATTTTACCAGATCAATAAATCGGTTACGTAAGGCCCAAAGAAACATACATCCTGTAATTTATATCCATCGGCCATTAAAAAAAAATCTTCCGAATGGCGAAAGCCAAGTCATGCCAAACATTTTTATGACATATGTATCATTTCCCATAATATCTGAATATTATTCAGAAGTGTGCAAGTTTAAAAAAAAAATTGCTTATTTACAAATGTCGCTTCTTATAGCAATTGTATATTGCTCATTTTTTAGGAAAATAGTTCTTGCAAATCTTTCTCACACAAACTTGAAGCAGTTCGAGTGAAAAAAAAACAATCTTTCCAGGCCAAAGTGCCATTTCATTACAAGATTGACACTTGTTGTGTTTCAACAAATATGTATAATGAAACCTATGTTATTTTAAGGATATTTGCATCAATTCAGATAATGAAGTAGAATGCGAAATCAAAAAACAACAAATTAATGTTAATGTTTCATAGAAATTGTTACTGACGATCACGAGCGCAATAATTTGAAGTATTTCCAGAGAAGAATACAAATTACTATATTTTTTAAGACATACAACTTTCGTGATATTTTGAAATAAGTGATAAGAATAAATAATGAATGTTTATTGTCAATTTTACATAGAAACAGTTACTTTTAATCTCTCTCACAAACATTTGAAGCAGTTTCAGTGCAAAAAAAAAGTATTGTGCAGGCCGCAAAACCACAGTTTTGTATTTACGTATTTCATTTGTTTAGGATTTGTATTTTAAGAAACATAATTAAACTTACGTTCTTTTCAATAATATCTGCAGCAATTCAAATGATAAAGGAAAATTCGAAATTGAAAAAGCACAAATTCCACAATTTGCAAAAAAAATTGCATGTATTGTTTTATAGAAATTGTTACTGACAATCACTGTCACGATAATTCAAACTATATCCAGAGAAGAATAACCTTTTTTCAATAAAAATTACAATATTGTCAACTACCTACCAATCATAATATTTAAAATTAAATAATAACAACTGTTTATTGTGAATTGTACATAGAAACAGTTCCTGTAAAGCTCTCTCACAAACATTCGAAGCAGTTTCAGTGCAAAAAAAATTATTTTCCAGGACAAAGTTTTATATTCACTTATTTCATTGGTTTAAAAAATCAACAACACTATTTGTATTTGTACTGTATTTGAACACACATAATCAAACATATGTCACTTTTCCGAATATCTACATAATTTCAGATAATGAAGGAAGAATGGAAATAGAAAAAACCACAAATTCCACATTTTTGCAAAAAATTGTTTACACTATTAACAATTGTTGATGTTTCATAAAAATTGTGACCAACAGTCACTCTCACTATCATTTAAAGCATATTCATCCGAAAACAAATATTTTTCAACAAAAATTACACTATTTGGCTGTTTCCTAATGTAATTTGTTTATAACAATAACAATAATTGGGGCAAAATTGAAGGGGTAGGCATACTATCGTTTGCACTTCAACATTTCTATTATTACTGCAAATATTAACCGATTTTCATGAATCTTTTTTTCACTTTCTTGAAATTATATGAATAAACTATTTATGCTAATTAAAATTGAATCACGCGATGCTTTCATAATTTCAGTTTTTTGAACCGGCCTGCACCTCATGACAATGAAAGGTTCATTGGTTTCGGGTAATTCGGCGCGCTCGAGATTCTCCACTCGCGCTACGGGGCATCTTCCTCGTAGCTTTGACGAGGGTCGAGGTTCAGGCCTCGAAAATACACACTCAGCTAGTACTGAGCGTCACTGCATTTTTTTTCTATTGTTCTTTCCTTTTTGTTTATAACGTCAAATATAAACATTTTTTCAAAAAACCGAGACTTGACACTAAAAGAGACCAATATTTAGATGAGGTATGCAAAATATCAGACAAAAATATTCAACCGTGCGGCCGGAAACTGGGCAACCATTTTATAACGCTGATAAATCCCCTTAACTTCTACTCGTGCTGCAAGTTAGGATACTTCAGGGGGAAAAACTGAAATTTACAGGACGTAATCTGTGATATTTCATCTTCGATTTAGGGTAATAAACTTCAATAAACTTCAAGGGTTCCCAAGATATAACAATAAACGTCCAAGCGTGGCTGCGTCGAGTCTCAGTCAGCGATCACCGCAGCTGCAGTGCTCAGACCGTCGTGTCTGCGCGCAGACGGCCAGACCCGCTGCTAAAGCGGGAAGCACACACTTTTGCGCAGCGCATAATGCATGACGCACAAGGTTCTCGACTCATCACAGGTCTCCATTTCAATCGCTGTGATTCTCGCACAGCATGACGCAGAAGGCGTCGAAAAGTTCGTAACGTTGAACTTTCATTCATTCTGCAGCTTTCTTGTGCAAGCTGCAGCCGCTTATAGCAGAGGTTTTCCAATTTTCTGTCCACGAAAAACACAGTTTTCACCATTCTTACATCAGCACTTCACAGTTTGAGGTTACAAAACGCTGGTCGACGCCACCTGACGCTGCCCCTCTGAAGCCCCGTGGATAAGAAGCAACTATGCGGATCCGTGTGCGTTGAAGCGTGTTCTCTTGTGCGTTATGCCCTGTGCTAATTCGCTATGCAAAAGTATACAATTCGGCGCAAACACGGTTGGACATTTTTAGTCTTATCTCGAGAACCCGTTAGGATTTTTCAAGTTTTATTGGCTTCAATTGAAGATAAGACTGCAAAGACTAATTGATAAGAATTTGGGATTTTTGCTACAATTTTCCTAGGTCATGCCACAAGTTGAAGTCGAGGTAAAAAATTCGAGAAATTCTTGCATTTTTTTCTTAAATTTCTCACGTATTATATTCTCTACGAAAGGTCAGCAATATATCTATTAGGGCTCAATTGACGTCCAATTTGATGAGCTTTCTAACGGTTTTTTAAAAGAGTTTCTCGCTTTATTTTTGAATGAATAACCACGTTTCAAAATCAGCAGAGATTTTTAATAGTACTTTCGCTGATCGTACCAACAATTTCCGACGGTAGTGTATGTGAAAACAATGCTTACATGTTTCTTATTTCAATCAAAAGTAATTTTTGATGTTATAAACAAATTTAATAAACAAAGGAATATTTTAGTCATTTCTTGCTCTAAAGATTTTGTTCCTTTATCGCAATTATTTGAAAATTCGTCGGAAATAAATAATATTCTCTACAATGTGTTATTGGCAACCGGCAGATTTAGTTTTTTCAACGAAATAAATTTTAAATTTCTCGACGAAATGCTTTCCTGATGATACTTTACCAATGCAAAATAATTGTTCATCTCATAAACAATTTAAAAAACAAGTTCATAATTTGACTACTTGTCAACAATTTTATAACCATTTTTTTTACGAAATCGATTGCCAATGACTCAGGAAGGACCTTATTCATCACGAGACCTCGTCAGGCGACAACTTTTTTTATTTATTTGAAACATTTTTTAACAAATATAGATTTTCGTCAATTTTCAACCGACAGATTTTTTTTCAACGAAATCAATCCTAAATTACTCGTCAAAATCCTTCCTTTATAATACTTTATAAACAAAC
>CAKNYM010051806.1:94503-137347 GCA_932195095.1 Andricus curvator | reverse complement strand
CCAGCCCCGACACTGTCCAAAATCAACTTTAGATGGGCGCATTATTTTCACCTGAATTTGTTCAATTTTGTGCCAACAAACTTCAACCCCTAAAAAGTACCCCCTATGCGGCAAACATCATGGCGGGGCCAGCAATATATTTCCCCAGACACGACACTGTCCAAAATCATCTTTAGCTGGGCGCATTATTTTTGTCCTAATTTGTTCAAATTTGTGCAAGAAACTTCCACCGTCAAAAACTACCATCTATGAGGCAAACCTCTGTGAGACCAGAAAATGTTTTAAATGGAAATAATCACTTGGATCAACTTCAGAAAACTCTAGGTAACGTTTTAAAACCAACAATAATATTTAACAACCCTTAGAATCCACCTCTAGTTGTTTTAACGAAAACATTCTAAAGGTCTGCAAGTAAAAAAGCCAGACAATCGTTTAAATAAACATAATCACTCTAGTCACCTTCAAAAAACTCCAGGTTAAGTTTCAAGTCCAACAATAATATTCAAAAACCCTTAGAATCCACCCCTAGTTCTTTCAGCGACAACATTGCAAAGGTCTGAAAGTAAAAAAGCCAAACAATATTATAAATCAGAATAATCACAAGGTCACCTTAAAAAAACTCCAGGTTATGTT
Source organism: Andricus curvator (assembly GCA_932195095.1). Classification (NCBI taxonomy): domain Eukaryota; kingdom Metazoa; phylum Arthropoda; class Insecta; order Hymenoptera; family Cynipidae; genus Andricus; species Andricus curvator. Next base: position 136,714 of record CAKNYM010051806.1, on the reverse strand, counting down.
CTAAATTCAACAATAATATTCAACAACCCTTAGAATCCATCCGTAGTTGTTTTAACGAAAACTTTCCAAAGGTCTGTAGGCAAAAAAGCCAGAATATTTTTTAAGTGAAAATAATCAATCAGGTCACCTTCGCAAAGCTGCAGGTTGAGTTTTGAATCCAAACAATATTATTCAGCAAACGTTGGAATCTATCATTAGTTGCTATAACAAAAACATTCCAAAAATTCTCTCAGTAAAAATGTCAGAAAATATTTTAAATGAAAATAATCACCCAGGTCTCCATGGCAAAGCTCCAGGTTAAGATTTAAAACCAACAATAATATCCAAGAACCCTTAAAATCCACTCCTTGTTGTTTTAACGAAAACATTCCAATGGTCTGGAAGTAAAAAAACCATAAAATGTTTTAAGTGGAAATAATCACTCAGGCCACCTTCACAAAACTTTAGGTAAACTTCCGAATCCAACAAAAATATTCAACAGCCATTAGAATTCCACCCCTAGTATTTTTAACGAAACCTTCGATAGGTCTGCAAGTAAAATAGCCAACAAATTTGTTGAGTGAAAATAGTCACTCAGGTAACCTCGAAAAAACTCCAGGTTAAGTTTTAAATACCACAATGATATACAACAACCCTCAGAATTTACCCCTAATTCTTCCAACAAAATCATTGCAAAGATCTGCAAGTAGAAAAGCCAGAAAAGTTTTTAAGTGAAAATAGTTGATCTAAGTGATTATTTTCATTTATAACATTTTCTGGCCGCACAGAGGTTTGCCAAACAGAGGGAAGTTTTTGACGGTTGAAGTTTGTTGCACAAATCTGAAGAAATTGAGCCGAAAATAATGGCCCACGTAAAGTTGATATTGGACAATGTCGGAGCTGGCAAAATATATCGCTGGCCTTGTCGTGATGCTTGCCTCTCAGCGGGTAGTTTTTTGGATTGAAGTTAGTTTTGCGAAGGTGACCTGAGTGACTATTTTCATTTCAAAAATTTTCTGGCTTTTTTACTTGCGTACCTTTGGAATGTTCTCGTTAAAACAACAAGGGTTGGATTCTAAGGGTTGCTGAATACTATTGTTGGATTCAAAACTCAACATGGAGCTTTATGAATGTGATCTGAGTGATTATTCACATTCAGAAAAATTTTCTGGCTTTTCTTCCTGCAGAACTTTGGAATGTTTTCGTTCGAACTACTACGGATGGATTCTAAGGGTTGTTGAATATCATTGTTGAATTTAAAGCTCAGCGTGGAGTTTTGTGATGGATTTCTGATTAATTATCTTCGCATAAATCTGTTCTTGCTTTTTTACTAGCAGACCTTTAGAATGTTTTCATTAAAACAACTATGGGTGGATTCTGAGGGTTGTTGAATATTATTGTTGGTTTTAAAACTTAACCTAGAGTTTTCTGAAGTTGATTTGAGTGATTATTTCCATTTCAAACATTTTATGCTCACGCAGAGGTTTGCCTGATAGAGAGTAGTTTTTGACGGTGGAATTTCTTGAACAAATTTGAACAAATTAAGACGAAAATAATGCGCCCATATAAAATTGATTTTGGACAATGTCGGGGCTGGCTGGCTGGCGAAAATTTTTGCTGGCCCTGCTATGTCGTTTGCCTCACAGGGGTAGTTTTTAGAGGTTTGAGTTGGTTGCAAAAATGTGAAAAAATTAAGACGGAAATAATGCTCCCATATACAGACTGATTTTGAACAGTGTCGGGGCTGGCGAAATATTTTGCTGGCCCTAGTAGTTTTCAGGGGTTGAAGTTGGTTGCTCAAATTTGAACAAATGAAGACGGAAATATTAGGCCCATATAAAGTTCATTTTGAACATTGTCGGGTCTGGCGAAATATTTCGCTGGACCCGCCAGCTTTTTTTTTAGTTATCAGGAACTTTCGATGTTGCACAAATTCTTATTTTGGTTGAACATATTTGAACCAATTCTGCACTAAATATTTGGCCCAAAAAAAGTTGAATTTTGAAATTTTGAATCATTTTTGAACTTACTATTCAGCTATTCTTTTTTCGAAATTAAATTTTTCCTGAAAAAAAATCTTCTCCTTCGCTCCACTGGGAATAAAACCACACGTCTACCAATTTCCGGTCGGGTGCTCTTTGCACTAAGCTACTGGAGAGATCGAAAGATCCTTCGATTTGCTTTTGAAGCTCTCCCCTTCCCTGTAAAGGCCCCCTTCCCTCCCCAACCACGCATTGAAGTCCCCACCCAGTACCACCATATCCTCCTCTCTTTCGCCTAACAAGTCTTCCACCATTTCTTTGATTCTTTCCATCCCGTCCTTATTGTACACTGTCACGAACTTACACGTTACCCCTCCTATATTTACTTCTCTTATTTGCACCCTCATCCTCTCTGTCTCCATGAACCTCTTCCTCTAATCCAGGCCTCTCCAGAAGGCAGTCATTGACTGATAAGACGGCCAATGGCAGTCACGAAACTAGGTCCAACAGGCCCTCATAAATTTACGTCGGACTTGTCCTTCGACTCGTCCCTAATCCGTCACGGTAAATTACAGTTAGAAATGAAAAAATGAAATGTATTGTAAATTCAAGTAGTAAAAAATCAGACCCTCCGGTGTGAACAATAATCCGCATTGAGCCGTGGCCGCACCGACCGTAATCCTTTTCAGGATTCCTGGAAAGCGAAGAAAAACATGACAGAAAAAGTTGGTGGCAGTCATACACTTGTCGTGGCAATCAGCACCTGCTGAAAGTAGTGAACCCTGCTCCAATCCATCTCTAACCCCCGTTAGAATTTCCTTACTAGCCCTTTCTATGTTTTTCACTGTGACCGCCTCCTGGAGTCTCCAACTATACCTCCTTGGCAGCTTTGGCTCTATTCTATCCTATTCCTCCTTTTCTACCCACGTCTCTACCAGTCCCACAACATCAAACTCCTGGATATACCTCCAAAACTCCTTATCCTTCTTCTTTACCCCTGATACGTTCCAGTACAGCACCTTCTCTTTCCTCTACCCTGCATAACCCCCACTCCCCTACTTCTCACGAAACAAATTCCCCTGTTCTTCCTTCAACACCTTTTTTTTTGCATTCTCTGCACCTCCCTTTCCTTTCTCGTCGAATCGTGATTGATGAAAACTGCCTATCCTTCTTCCTACTTTTATTTCGCATTATCCACAACTTTTGTTCCCAGCTCTCCAACTCCACAACCGCCACTTCCTTCTCCTTTCTCCCCACCAGCCTAACTTTTCCTACCATCCCTTTATCCCACCCTATGCTCTGTAGCAGCGCTTCCACGACCTCCCTTTCTCTCCCGCTCTTTAGCTTCAACCGTCTTATCACAATATTATTCCTACTGTCTGCCTTCTCTTTTCTCTCCATTCTCAATTCCATTGCCCTTATCATTTACCTATCCGCCATCTCCTGCCTGTCATTCCTACACTCTCTCATTTTCATTTCTATGATATTCTCCACCCTCTCCCAGATAGCTTTCTTCTCGCCCACTCCCCTGTCATCTACTCCCATTTCCAACCTGCCCTCCACCCTCTGAAGTCTTATTTCCGTCCTTCCTTTCCAGACTCTAATCTCCTGTTCCATCTGCTTCACTTTAACTTCTTTTTCCTTCCTTACTGCCACCACCACCCTCTCTAATCCTTCGACTTTCTCACTCAGCTCTTTCACCTCGTGTTCCCATTTCTGATCTCTGATTCTCAAGTCCTCCCTTATGCCTTCCACCAGCTGCTTAGTACCCCTCATGTCCTCCCTCAGCCCCCTTATCTCACCCAACAGCATCCCGAGAGCCTCCTTCTCCGACTTGCCCTCCATTTTTTGGGGAATGACCTACTTGTTCTCCCGATTTTTTTTTAACGGACTCTCTACGTCGCTTTTCTCCGGACTCTCCGGACTCTCTTGCCTATCTTTCTTCCTCTTCAAGAGATCCTCCCCCTCATTTGCGCTAGACGCTTTCTCCCTTACCTTCGAGCTTCCTTTGTTCCAACCATTCCGATTTCTCCCTGCCGCGGGCGCGCCGCTCGACACCGGACCACGCACTGCTGGTCGTCGTGGCCTGTGGAAAATCATCTCCCTGTCAATTTCACTACCAGCACTGTCAGCACTCTCGCTGCCCACCTCTCGCTCTGCTGTATGTAACTGGGACATGTCCATGCAGTACCTTCTGCAATCGACATATGTCTCTGCAGACTGCTGCCATCTATCTCCTCCAAATTTTACCTTTATTTGTCTTTTTTTAATTCCTCACAGCCCCTGCCGACACCCATTTCTCTCCCTTAACATCCGCCAACACTGTAAGTACCACCCTTGTCCCCTCAAAGGCCCAAAACTCCTGACCAGGCACTCCGGGGATCCCTTGCCAACCTAACCGCACTTTCTCTATTTAACTCAAGCCCACCTCACAACTAAACTGAAAATTAATTTCTATCTCCCCAATTCAACTCACACAACCTTACTCACCTCATAGGTTTCACCACCTGTCATTGAACACCTTTTCACTTCCGCCACCACACGCAATTCCTAAATTATTTATTAGTAGATGCGTAACATTGTTCGGAATTTCAATATTTTCAATTTTCCTCTTCAGAATTTTATGGTCTATCCTGTCAAAAGCCTTTGAAAGGTCCGTATGAATGTTGCCTACTTGATAGTCATTTTGTAAAGCCTCATTTACAAATTGAGTAAAACACGTAAGGTTTTACATTGTAGATCTTTTTCGCACAAACCTGTGTTGTTATTCAGTGAGGATAGGTTTAAGAGCCGTTTGAATAAGGAATGCGATAGCGAATTCGAAAACTTTTGCAAAATTGCAAATAATCTTTATAGGTTGGTAATTTATAACATCAGACTTATCTTCGGCTTTATGGACAAGAAAGATTTTGCCGGATTTCCATGCTACAGGGAAAATTCCAGTTTTGAGGACAAGATTAAAAATCGTCGTCAGTGGTTCGGATAACACCGGTGATTAATTCTTAATGAGGAAACTAGGAATCTGGTCGATGCTTGCTGTTTGAGAGATTTCGCCGCTTTTTCTACATGTTCGCATAATAGTTGGCAAATGTCTTGACGTCTGGGTATCCCAATGTTTTGATATACGTTTGAAAAATCGGTTGCAAACGCGTTTACAATAGCCTGAGGATCGGATAGGACAGACGTGTTATATTTCATTAGTTTAAGTAATCTACACTCTGAGATCGATGTGTTTATAAATTTCACGAAAATTTTGGATTAGATTTTATGTCTCTCTCAATGCCATTGATGTAGGATTGGTGCTTACTTTTTATTAGTGTTTTTATACTGTTTGAAAGAATTTTTATTTCATCATTATAGTACATTGATCCAGTAAGCTTACTCCTTCTCAGGAGATTGTTTTAAACTGAGATATCATTTATTACTACATGTGGAACCCATGGTGGAGACTTTGGCTGATTGCAGTTTTTTGGTTTGAAAATTGGAACAGAATGATGTACGCGATGGTTAATAATGTTTATGAAGTTTAAGTAAGCTCCTCCACATTGTCAATTAGTTTTAACAGGGATCAGTCTGTATTTAGTAGGCCTACATACAATGACAAAAAATTTTTCTTTTTTGAAATTGTATTGCAGGGATTTGTAATCAGGCTCAGGTCTTGGGTCGAAGGTATGTTTTGTGTTTGTAAATGTCATATCGATTACTGGTGCTGGATAAGAGCTGTCTTCAGGAACGATTGGGAAAAACGCTCGCGTGACGTGACAAGGGGAGTTCGTGAGAACAAGATCAAGACATTGGTTGTTTTTGTTCTGGATTCCATTTTTCTGCTTAAGGTTAAAGGACTTCAAAATATGATCAAGAAGGATCTATTTTCTATCCATTATAATTTCCAATTCGTTATCTATGAAACTAGTTTCATTAAAATCACCAATAATCATTACGTTTGGGCATTGAAGGTCGTGGTGATCTTGACGTTTATCATGAAAATCAGAGAATTAAATATTATTGATTTCTGGTGCCAGTAAAGTCCAAGAGAACAAACAATGGTTGAAATTTAGTTATTTGCAGTTAATTATGTTGAAAAAATTAACTTCATATCTTGAAGCATAGCCAAAGAACTAATTTGTTAAATAAGTTTGTTTAAACAATGATTAAACCATTATGACATGATAATTTAGTGTCGTTCGCATAAAAAAATGGTATTTATTTTCTCACAAATAGCGGGAACGGATAATTGTTCAAAAAATTTGCTCACTATATTAATTTTCATTAACTCAACTCACAAACCCCTTTTGTCTATAGCGTAAAAATTTATTTGAAATTAAGTACCCAAACATTGCTAATCCCCACGAAATTATTTTCATTCATTCATTTTATTTATAACAAATGCAACAAATGATTACACTTCTACAATTCTACTGGCAATCATTCCTAAATTGTTGTGTAATTGATTTTAGAACTTTTTGAATTTCTTTTTGTTTATGAAATAAAAAAATTTTGAAAACGTTTTCTAAAAAATTAGATATAAACAATCTATCAAGAATTTTATTAATTTCAATTTATACAAAAATTTAAACATGATGGAAATAATTGTGTTTTGATAATTAATCTCCAAAAGTGAAGAATTTCAAATTCCAACTCCCAAATATTGAAGAGTTTTAATTTGTCATTCTTGAAAGTAAAATGCCCAAAAAAATGCTCGAAATTACATACCTTTGAAATATAAATTTGAAATATTAATTAATTTTTAATTATGTATTTTCTAAATTAAAAAATTTTCAATTTTAAATGCAAAATTGCAGAACTTTAAATTTGAAATCTTTAAAATTCAATACTTTTTAATTCTGACAATTTACAATTAGAAATTTTTATGATTTAAATTCAAAATTTCTTACATGAATTCAGAAGATTAAGAATTGAAAACTGGAATGTTGATTTAAGAAATTATTCAATGTTCAAAATTTGTATTCATACATATATAATAGACGTGTGCATTTTGTCGGATCGAATATGGCCCGTGCGTCCGAAATTGAATATATGATTAGACTTGGATTGAATCAGTTTTTTACTTTTTTATTTTCTCTCAATTTACATAATGACCATAGTCCATTAATAAACCAAAACAAGTCGTAAGTTTCCATGATTAAATTAATCAAAAATCAACTTTCAACCAAGTAGTTTGTATTTTTAACTGAAAATATGAATTTTCGACTAAGAAGATTAATTTTCTACGAGAAAGGATGAATTTTCAACAAAATACATGAATTTGCAAACAAATAGTTCAATCATCAATTGAAAATGATAAATTTTCAATCAGAACAATTAATTTTTGACAAAGTATTTCCACTTTCAATCAAGTAGTTGACTTTTTGACCAGAAGAGAATATTTAATAAAAATTTAATAAAAGCGTTGAATATTAAACTAAGAAAGATTTTTTAGTTAAGAAAGAACAATAATTTCAACTGAATATATGAACCCGAAAATATGAATTTTTAACAAAAAAAGTTCATTTTCAACCCAAAAAGAATAAATTTTCAACAAAATTAATAAATTCTAACCAAATAATAAGATTTTTTGTTTTTTAACCAAAAGAGATAAATTTGCGAAGCTGAAAGTCGAAATTCGATTAGTGGATTGAAATATTTATTTATTAAATTCTTATACAGAATTATGTGATTATTACATTTTAAATAGTTGATTTTGATATAAAATTCGCTTGTTATTGAATTTCAACTGTTGGAAATTCAGGTAATTAAAATTAAAGGAATTTGAAAATGTTCTCTTGACTTTTTTCATATCGTGCGCTATTCGGCTTAAAATGTTAATTTGTGTTTCTTTTTTTAGATTTTGAAAGTGCTATAACTCTAACAATTTTATTTTTATCATAAAAAGTCATTGGGATAGAAGTTCTCAAAACGTGGACATTTGACAAAAACAAGGGGTGTCAAATTTTACACAAATATGATATATTTTTTGATGAAAATTTAAAAATTGCTGAATAATATTAACACTATTATTTAAAACCCAATTTTCACATATTAATTGATCTTACCATAAAATAAGAGAATATTTTGTAACGCTCATATCAAAATAAAATAAATCGTGAAGATTCATTCATTCATTCATCCCTCAATTTTCAATAATTGAATTTATTCTGCATACATTTTCGAAAGAATAATTTTTTTTGTGTAATCATAGACGCATGTCCTGTCACTTGACCTTCAGCAGTATGTAAAATTCATACCCATCACAAATACATATATTGATCTCTATTTGCATATTTTCACACTCTCCTAATTTAAAAAAATATATATTTTCGACACGTCGGATTTTTTGTTTGATTTCGAAAATCTCGGTTCAAATGGTCAAATTTTTGGTTATCGCCATTACATACTTTCTTTTCACAGCATCAGGATCTTTGGCCCACTTGCGCTTTGAACCACCACCTCCTATCATAACACTTGGAGTTAGTCATTACATGTATCTGGATGCAAATAGGAAACCTCAATATGACGAGATTGATCGCGACGTTGTACTTGATGCAGTAACAAACATGGAGAGAACGACACTCCTTGGACTCTCTGGATACAAGGGACATAGGTTCTGTAAATTTGCGATAAGGATCAATGCTGTACCGAAGGCCGGTCATAATTTACGTTACAAACCAGTTGTAGTACACCTAGTTAACAACCAGGCCGCGCACACTGAAATTGTAGGAGAGCTTTGGGACCCGCTTCAAGAATTCGAAGCCAATAATATACAGCATATTGGTTCTTACATTCGTCATGCCATATATCGCGGACCGGTCACACAGAGCCCACAGCACTTAGCGGGCTCATCGAGCTCAATGGCCTCCCCGAACTCAATGGCCTCCCCGAGCTCACCGCGCGCACCGGGCTCACCGAACTCACTTACCACACCACTTTTAAGACGGCCTTAGAATGTACCTCTATGTTATGACGACTCCAGATTATTATTATATTTTTTGATGACGCGTAATGGAGAAAAACCAAAACTACAGAGAACAAAAATTTGCACAAAATGTTTCAGGGTAGTTACTAATTTTTCCCCACAAAATACACGAGCACACTCTCTTAAAATGAACCACTGAAATCACACTGATTTCCAGTGAAATCTCACGGGTTGAAATAGCCCGAAGTGTGTCACTGACAATCAGTGAGAACTCACTGGTTCATTCAGTGAAGTTCCGGCACTGGTTTAATCATTGAGGTTCACTGGTTTCTCAGTACCAGTAGTCATCTGTTCGTACGCCTTGTCGCCTGTCAGCTGTTTAGGTATGGCACTTATCATTCATAGCACTTTTGTGGTAACAGCTGTAAAATTATCTTTTAAAAACCTCACTTTATTCTTACATCAATAAATGAAGGCCGGGCTGCAATATAATGGGATATAATATGTTGCGCCTGATTGTGGAAAGACCCGTCGTTATGTTAACGTGTCGCGTTGCTCAAAGTCAAACCCATGACCAGGCACCTCCCACTATCAAGCGAAAGATATTATATCCCCTGATCACTGCAGCCAGGCTTCAAATATTTATCAAACAAACACTAGTACACAGTAAGATTTGTTTTCACTCGAGAAGTGCCAAGACCTGACCGGCGACGCGCGCGTACCAGACGACTGGAGGTTCATGTCTTGCCCGCGTGGAGCGCTATATCACTGGTTCAATCTATCATTTGGCGACACTGGTAGAATCAGTAGCGCTATTTTAGTTAAATCACTTACTGGTTCGTCCAGTCAAAGTGGAAAAATCACGGGTTCACCAGTGATGATTTAAAATACTGATTCAACCAGTGAGAATTTCGCTGGTTCAGTTTAAGAGAGCACATTCTGTACTTTCGGTTCTCGTTTTCGCCTGAAACATTCCTTCCCTTGCCTCCTTTCGCAATCTGAATTCCGCAATTCTTGTACATCTCCTTTCCTCAATCCCTTTTCCAAATATTTTGGTTCTCCATGCTTGATTATCATCTTGTACCATTTATTATATGTTGTGTAATCGAAGTAATTTTAGTTTAAATAAATTTTAGTTTTTCGGCAAGCCTGCGCCTGTCATGTAGGATCTGCTTTAGTATATATGTAGCTTATCTTTTACTATTATTATGTATTCTTTCTTTCTGTTCGTTACAGAATATCGACGATAATCTTTCTTTATATTAGTCCCACTTTAAGGCGAAGTGTGAGGTCTGAGACTGCAAAATGAGTCAGTCTGGAAAGAACATTCAACGATTAAAGATTGTATTATTGTTCTTTGAGTTAAATAAATATTATATTCTCATTTAATCCAGATAAATTATACGAAATCCTTTTCCCTAATGATAAGAAACTGGGGAGAGCATAAACATCAAAGTGCATATTTTACATGGTCCTTGTAGACGAGATTAAATGAACTTTTTACAAATTCTCACGAGACGATGCGTTCAAACATCTCGTGATAGATCGATGCTAGACTTTGCGATATATCATTTTGCAATACGTACAGCAGTTCAATACGACAAAACCGTCCAGCAACTGGCGCAACTAGGATAAGTGATTAAACACCTTGCACAAATACGCCTAGGAATGATGCGAATGGACGTCTCACCTTCCAAACATCATTATTTTACTGGGCAAGGTCAGGTAAATCGAGGTATCTCAAATCATTGAATCGTAAATTAAGTGACCATTACAACATTTCTCTCAAAATTTAATCCTTTTTTCTCTGTATACTCTAGACGAATTATGCGATGAAATCAAATCAATTGATGCCAAAACAGACCACAGTCCTGAGCAAAAATTTATTAAAAATTTGTACTTTCAAATGCTTGCCCAAGCTCACAATATGTTGACATCTATATGTCGATATTAACGCAAAAACAAACTCAATAAATTTTTTAGTCTTCTTGACTTCGTTATTTACGATATCCACCCCAGTCCTTGGCGGGAATTTCTTAAAAATAATTTTAATTTTGAGTAGAAACGGGTAATTCGCAAAAAGAATTAAAATTCTGGACTAGAACGGGGAATTTTTAAAAAGAATTCTAATTCTGAGTTGAAACGGAATTTTCAAATAGGAATAAATTCTGAGTTGGAACAGGGAGTATTTAAATTTCAACCAATTTTGAGCTGAAATTGGAGATTTTCGAAAAAACTTGAAAGTCTGCATTGGAACAGGGAATCTTTGATATTAACCAGTCTTCCAGTCAAAACGCTTTAAAATATGTAACCATTGACATCTTTTTAAAACTATAAGGTGAAAAATTTGAATCTTGAATTGAAAAAAATGTTACTGCGCTTCAAATTTTCGAAATCATCAAAATAACGATTTAATTAATATAAAATATCTGAATTATTTCTATGAAACTGAAACTACAAGATAAGAATGACTTAACTATGACCATTTTTCTTTAGAAATAATAAATTTAACTCGAAATTTAGCTCTAAAATCGTCAGTAAAATTAAAATAAAAATGAAATGAAATTTTGAGGTTATGTCGAAGAAAACTGAATTTCTGATACGTTCAATCCTGAATATTAATAAGTTTATTTTTAGAGTTATAGATGCTATACTTTATCTTTTAATTATATCAAAAACTAAACACACGTTACTTTGATCTTCTAAAATTCCTGGAACTTGCATTTCCGGTTGCGTTCCACTTTCTTCTTCATCATCTGCATCAATATCTACATAATTTTCAATATATAATCAATAACTTGGGTTAAAATGTATATACATTTTTTTATTCGTGCAACTTTAATGCAAACTTCAAATATCCTACAAATATACAATTGATAATAAGTTTTCAAATGAATTTCAATTTTGAGGTTAGGTTGCGATTCAATCAATACGATTTAACGATTTAGTTACGCTCGTTCACATAAAGAAAATTGTCTAAAGCAGCTAGCGCGCGATGCTTTCGAGCTCGTGGTGCACTAGGCTTTGGCATATTGTTTATTGCATTATACACTTAAGCTCAGATAATAAACATGAATTTTATCAACAATAACACATTTCATTCGACAGCAAGGCAAGTTCCCTGAATTGGAACTAGGTGGCGTTGCAATACTTGAACCGGTCTGGCTCGGGTCTGGGCCATGGAATTATCCCGATCTGGCCCCGAAGATACTAAACCGATCAGGGCCAGATCGGTTATCGGGAAAATATATGATGATTTCTGTCAGTGTAGAGACATGGGATAAAACAATAAAAAACAAGAGCAAATTCCCCAAGTTAGGCGACCTTATAGGTTTTTTTTATAGAAATATCTTTTTAATTGACAATTCATCCATCTAAATCAAAAATTAATGCTTCATGGTAGAAAAGGCGCTTTTTTCGTTAACAATTAACTTTTTTGTTAAAAATTCTACAGCCTTGTAAGAAAATCGTCGTCTTCACTCTTTCGCTTGATTAGTAAGAATGATTTTTTTTTGTTTGAAAATTGAAATATTTGGTTGGAAATTCCTCTTTTTGGGTGAAAAATTTATCTTCTTTGGTAAAAAAATCTGTTTTGATCGAAAATATTATGAATTTCGAGCGTTTCGTATTGAATTGAATATGGTATCAAGATTAATTTAAATTAAAAGTTTTCTTTCCTCTCCATTCTTGTGAAAAAACCCTATTCCCCCTGCTTTTAAAGTATTTTCAATTTGCAACCCGAAAATCTGATTTACAAGAAATAATGTTATCTCTTATGGGAGAGTCTAACTTCTAAACAAAGAGATGAATCCTCAAGAAAAAAAAACGAATTTTCTACAAAGAAATCCAATTTTAATCTAACGACTATTAATTTGCAACAATAAATGGAATAGTTAAATCTGCAGATCGAAAAATTCAGTAGAAAAAAAATAATTTTCAACAAAATAGTTAAAATTTTAAACAAAGAGATGGATCCTCAACAAATAAAATGATTTTTTAAGAAAGTAGTTCAACCCTGAACGAAGCAGTTGAATTTTCAACAAAAAAAAAACTTAATTTTTGATGAAAAATTTTTCTGTTGAATTTTCAACTGAAAACAATCAATTCTCAGCCACAATTGAATGAGTTAAATTTTCAGTTGGTGGAAATAGTTAGTTTTTCCTATTAGGTTTTATTAATTTACTTCAAATTTAAGCGAAAATGAGAAAAATTAAAGTTTCTTGAAAATAGGTGAAAAAGGGGAATTCCGCGATTTCGAAAATGTAGAATTACAAATTATTCAATATTCAATATTTACATTTGAAACGTATGTAAATTGGATAAATTCTATTATTATTATGTGAGAAGTTGTAGGCTCCGGAAGCTACGATCATGGTTCTTTAAAAGCAACCAATCCCGACGCAACTGGAACGTGTACGTCATCCGCTTCTGCTCCTTCTGTCCTAGAAGGTAAGCAAGAGCGGGAAATTTACGCGAGAAAACATCGGGCAACACTGTTCCTTGGAGTCAGGTCTCTAGCCGCGGATGATCTTACGCGGCAGACGGGACAGTTGGAGATGAAGTTTCACCTCTGGATACTTTTTTAGAGCTACCAATCTTTGTAGAATGTTATGAGGAACAGTGTTGACGGACCAGATGAAGTGATCCCAGAAGAACAGCCTTTTGCATCCGGTTCGCGATGGAATGAGCCTGACGCTGGCAAGCCGGAATCTTGTTGAGTTGGCTAATAAATGAAGCTTTCATGCCTCCAAGACAGCCGATTATGAGAACTACAAGATGGACTTTGAAGCCTTGGTACAGCCTGCTCAGCTCGAAAAGAAGTGCTTGATATTTCGCCCGTTTTTCTTCCTCCTTTGCCGTGATATTACCATCGGCTGGTACCGAGAATTCAATCACGTAAATGATCTTGTTCTTCAGATCTTGGAGGACAATATCAGGCTTCGTAGCACTGATACGTTGAGTGGTCGAGAATGAGAAATTCCAGTAGATCTTACACTGATCATTCTCCACAACGGACTCGAGTTCCCCCTGGGCGTATGGCAAGGCGGGCAATAGATCAACACCATATAAGTGCCTCAGATGGTAATATAACACTTTTAGAGCCGCATTGTGTCTCTCTATGTACCCGTATCGTGCATATTTTGAGCATCCACTGAGAACATGTCCAATTGTTTCTGGCTCTTGCTTGCACGCTCGGCAGTTGGTATCGCCTACAGGTATATTCATTATGCGCTCGCGGTAAACTAATGTGTCTATAACGCCATCTTGACAGGCAAAAAGAAATCCCTCGGTCTCCGATTTTAATCCAGCAGACTTGAGAAACATGTTGGACAGACCCATCGAGAGCTCTTCTCTACGTATAATGCCGTAGAATTTACCATGAAGGGGCTTGTCAGCATGTTCTTTTAGTAGAAGCGTATGTTCTGCTTCCTGTACACGACTTTTGAGCACCAAAGGTGTTAGTGATGCTAGGCCATGTGTAGTGTCGCTGGAATCAAATGGGAGGCCAAGCTCCTCTGCGGCCCTATCTGCGGCATGATATAGAAACGCCGCAGCATTGACGACTTCATGTTGATGTACTAGTCGCATAAGAAAATCTGTGCTATTTAGAACTGAGCAGGCTGTAGCCAGAACCGTTCTGCGATGAAGACACTCTAAGCTCAGCAAGCCTCTACCCCCTTTATCTCGAGGGAGGTATATTCGAGGTACGGAAGATCTAGGATGATGACTTCGATGGATTGTCATCATCTTGCGTGTGCTTCGGTCAAGTTGCTTCAACTCATCGACGTTCCATTTTACTGCACCAAACGTGTAGAGCAGTATAGGAACGGCCAGCAAATTGGTCGCCTGGATCTTATTCTTTCCAGATAATTCGGAAGCCCAAATTTTTCTGAGAATTTGGCGATACCTTTTTCCAAGGGCCGTTTTTAACGCAAGCACATCATGGGTTTCCGCTTGCGGTATTCCAAGATATGTATATGTTTCTCCAATACCAAGATGTTGAATGGTATTTCCGCCGATGAGTTGAACATCCTGATCGTGACCCGATGATGTAGTTTCTAGTCTTCCTTGGTGTAGGTGGACGCAGGCACACTTGTCCAGTCCGAAGCTCATGCCAATCGCTTTAGAGTGCCTATTTACCGCCTCCACAAGGTTGTTAAGGTCCTCTTTCGAGGAAGCAAAGAGTTTAAGGTCGTCCATGTATAAAAGGTGGTTGACCTTATGTTCTCTTTTGTTCGGCGGGCCACATAGGTATCCAGAGCTTTTGCCTCGGAGCACAATAGATAGAGGCAAGAGGGAGATGCAGAAAAGTATCGGACTTAGAGAGTCTCCTTGGAAGACCCCCCTCTTATATGTGATATAGCTTGTAGTCACTTGTCTTTTGTCAGATGTTATGACAAATCTTGTCCGCCACAAGAGCATAAGCTCTTTTATGCATCTCACTATTTTTGGATGCACCTCCATGCATTCAATGAGCTTAATAAGTAGCTCATGGTTCGTGTTATCGAATGCCTTACGGTAGTCAATCCAAGCCATGGACAGATTGCGTCGATACCTGATCGAGTCCTTGGTGATACACCTGTCTATTAACAGGTTCTCCCTGCAACCTGCCAGACCTCTCTTGCATCCACGTTGTTCAACTATTGCACTCCATACCGGCTCGATAGATGTTAATATCCTCTCTTTGAGGATGCCAGTGAATAGCTTGTAGCTGGTGTTTAAACAAGCTATGGGCCTGTAGTTCTTTGGACTTGACAAATCTCCAGTCTTAGGAATCAATACCGTGCGTCCTTCCACTAGCCACTGCGGGACTGGTTGTTCTCCGTTTAAGAAAGTAGTAAATATACGAGCTAGATGTTGGTGCGTAGAAGTAAACTTCTTCCACCAAAAGTTGTTGATTTTATCTGGCCCGGGCGCTGAAAAGTTCTTAGTTCTAGCGATAACTTTCTTCACTTCTTCAGCAGTAATTAGTGGACACTCTTCCTCTGGACCTTGTAACCTTTGCCTTTGGCAAAAGTTACGAAAGAGTGATATATCTGAAGCGTCTTCATTTAGCTGATAAGTATCTCCATATACTTGTTCCCAGAAGACTTGAATCTCTTCTCGACTAGGCGGATTTTTAACGGCACGTGACGTTTTATTGAACAGACGGGAAGGATGAGTAGAAAAGGTGGAATTTTCCTGAATCCACTTTACTCGCCGTTCAAGGCGCTGTTTCGCTGTTGAAAGAGATCTTATTTTTTGCGTCCAGTGCTGCTTGATGGTCAACAGTTTACACTTGTTCAGCGTGTGATTTGCTTTCCTCAAGTTTCGAGCAAGTGCCCTAACTTTTGGAGTGAATTTTTTATTTAATGTTATGTAGCTAATCACGCACTGAATATTTGATGCATGCCGTCTCGCCGTTTCAATTTTGAATTGAAGCTGTGCAATACGCTCGCGAGTCTTACTCAAACGTACTGAAGTTTCGTTACTTCTACTATCGCTAAGCAAGGACACCGCCTTCTCGTAAACAACGCAGTTCAGATTCCAGAGATTAACATCTTCGGGGAGCAAATCGGGGAGAGCAGTATTAGCTTCAGCTAATTTGTCCATCCTGAGAAAGACTTTTTGGTGGATAGATCTCCTATTTCTCATTTTAGCATTATCGGCTATCTGCAAAGGTGGTCTTGCTGGAACGGGTGGAATGTTCGATGGAGGATGTTGCTCTTCTTCTTGTTGATAAAGAGCTTATTATTATTATTATTATTATTATTATTATTATTATCGATAAGCGATTCGAACTCGAAAGTTCATGGCCTTATCTACCCAAAACCGCCACGCATCTCTATCCTGTACATCCTCCATCCAGTTTAAGTAATCATGTCCTAGTTCTTTTAGATCATCCCTGACATTTTTCTCTCATCTGTTTCTCGGTCTGCCTAGAGGTCTCTTACCAATCGGTTTCCCTCTTAAAACTTGCGCCACTGTTCTTTCATTGCCCATAATTGCTACATGCTCCGCCCAACTTAATTTACGCGCTTTCATTACTCTATTAATATTTGCTGACCCGTAGAGAGCGTGCAGCTCATCATTATGCAGTTTTCTCCATTCACCAGTCTCTTAGTCCCTCTTTGGACCATATATTTTTCTAAGTACTTTATTTTCACAAACTCCAAACCTATTCTCCTCTCCTTTCGTCAGCGCCCACGTTTCAGACCCATACATGACGACCGGCATTATTATTGTTTTGTGAATTCTTACTTTGATGTTTCTAGATAGCAATCGCGATTTTAGTAGCGTGTTTGCTGCATAATAGCACCCATTCCCAGCGTGCAGCCGCGCGTTGATTTCCGTTTTAATATTATTTTTGCTAGTTATAATAGACCCGAGGTATTTAAACTCGTTAACCCTTTGGAATTTCATATTTCCGGTCATTAGATCCCCGCATACATTACTTTGTTCGGATCTGACGACGGGCATATATTTTGTCTTCGATTCGCTAACTTCCAAACCAATATCTTTGGCTTTTGTGATCAAGATTTCTACATTTTTAGCTACGGTTTCTTTATCATCCCCTAGTAAGTCGAGATCATCCGCATACCCAAGAATTTGTATTATCCCATTGAGGGTAGCACCGGTCGGATTCACTTGTACTTGTCTGACCACGTGTTCTAAAACTAAGTTAGGACGCACGAAAGTGCATCGCCCTGTTTCACGCCATCGCGGATCGAAAACTCTTCAGATGTACTCCCGTTTGCACGTATTCTACCGCTACTGCCGCCGAAGCAAATTTCGATAAGTCTAACTAATTTTCATGGTACGCCCAAGAACTTTAGGATCCAGTACATTCGTGCGCGTATAATAGAGTTGTAAGCTTTTTTGAAATCGATAAATAGCTGATGCACTACTTTATTAAATTCCCATTCCTTTCCTAACAGTTGTCTAATTGTAAAGATTTGATCGCTTGTAGATCGGTTTCGGCGGAATCCATACAGGTAAACCACAATGATTTCCTCGACAAAAGGAGTTAGTCTACTTAAGATTACATTGGACAGGATCTTATAACACGAAGGCACAAGTGAAATTCCCCGATAATTGTTACAGTTCGTTTTATCGCCTTTTTTAAAGATAGGAATAATAATAGAGGTATTCCATTCTTTCGGCGTGCGTTCTGTTTTCCAAACTGCGCGTATTAATTTACAAATTTGCCTTGTGAGTCAAGGGCCTCCATTTCTTATCAGTTCCGACGGTAGGTCGTCTATGCCCGCGGCTTTGTTATTTTTTAACTTCTTTATGGTCATTTCTATTTCTATATCAGTAGGATCATCAATTAATAGATCGGCAGTGTGGATTTCACCAAGATTACCTTCAACGGGGGCTTCGCGTACATTTAATAACCTCATTACTTCCGTTCTACTTTGAAAGCCTTTTCTTATAAAATTGATTCCCCTGTACATCTCACGCGGGTTATTTTGTTTATTATGCGTTTCTATTGCTAGTATTTTATTCTTTTCCCACTCCCTTTTCTTGGATCTATAAAGCCTATTTGTACTTTTACTAATCTCGAGATACTTCTTATGTGTTTGATCGCACTTATTTTGTAAACTAATTAGTTTGGCCTTCCGAAGTTTTTCAAACCAAAGTTTGCACTCTTCTTCAAACCATGGTTTGCTTTTGGTTATTTTCTTTAAACCTATCGTAAGTTTTGCGGCTGTCTTTATCGCCTTTTTCATATTGCTCCATAAAGTTTCCGGGTCCTCCTCGTAATCATCGTTATCGTTTCTCTGTTCTTGGAGAGCGTCGAAACTATTATAAATCTCAACTTGATAATTGAATGTTTCTGTTGCTGTTTTGAACTTATCTATATTGAAACGAACTGTTGGCTCTGTGCGGCTTGTTTTCTCACTTAACGCTAGCCTAGATCTTACTTTTACTATCACGAGAAAGTGGTCTGAATTTAAATCCGCTCCCATGTACGATCTTATATCGAGAATGTTTGTATGAAGTCTTCTGTCAATTAGAACGTGATCAATCTGATTGTGAGTGATACCATCTGGTGATGTCCAGGTGGCCTAATGTATATTTTTATGCTTGAAATATGTGCTTTTGACAACGAGGTTCTTTGAAGCTGCAAAGTTTATTACACTAGTTCCATTATCATTACTGCCGTGATGCAAACTTTCTGATCCTATTGTTGGCCTATACATCGGTTCTTTTTCAATTTTCGCGTTGAAATCTCCCAATACTATTTTTGTGTCAAACGTTGAGAACTTGTCGAAAACCTATTCAATTGTTTCGTAGAAAAGATCTTTAGTGTCTTCGTCTTTCTCCTCGGTGGGGCAGTGCACGTTGATAAACACCTGTTTGCTGAAATTACCCTTTAGTACAATGTATGATAACCGGTCGTAAATGAATTGCATGTCGATAACCGCTTGTGAAATTCGTTTATTAATAAGAAAACCGGTCCCCAGTGTGCGCCCCGTAGCCCCCCCCCCCCCGTGAAAAGTATAGTTATCCTTAGAAAGTGACGCATAATCGCCCGGCCAGCAGGTTTCTTGAAGTGCTATTAAGTCAGTACCATATCTATTTGCTATCACAATGAGTTCGCTAATTCCGCCAGTATTTAGACTACGCGCGTTCAGAGTTCCCGGTCTTAGATGTTTCACTGTAGTTTTTTGTTGTTGCAAGTTACCCATGATAATTTCAAGAAAATCCGCACGTTAGAATCCTATTCCGATCGTAGGTGAGTCCACTGTCTCAGAAGTGATAACCCCCACACCTCTCTGGGTCTAAGTATGGGAGCTTTCTGACTTTGACAAGGACCGTGTCAACTTGTCGTCAAACACATTACAGTTTCATCCTCGTATGCTAACATCCCCCTGCAAGGCAGCACGCCTACTGGCATCAATACCCCTTGGGCCCTATGCAGGCAAATCATTCCACACATCTCTTGCGGGCAGTGTCATCGCTGCAGTGTCCAATGGGCAGCAGGATTTTTGCCTTACAAGATTTTTACTTTTGGTTCGGGTAGTGTTTCTAGGTGGATACACGCTGCACCTCGGTTCGCCAGAACCCACCCATTGCGTATGAACGCGAATGGGTGGGTCCCCCCAAGCCATGGTTGTCATGTACCTATTTTTTACCAGCGCTGAACTCACCACACCCACGACTGGTTCCTATCGGTTGTCCGCGACAGCTTATTCTTGTATTCGCAGTTAACCTTAGGGGCTGTTCAGCCTTACGGGCCATTGCTCTATCCGCAACCTGAGGACGCGCTACGTAGTGGTGACAGGAAACCCACCGAGCAGTTACCATCGATATACTGTAACGAAAAGAAAGAAGGAATATGTATTGACGTTAAAAAATATGGTTCATACATACTTTAGTAGATCCTACTGTAAAATCTAATAAGCATCATTTCAAGCAAGTGGCTTCGAACGCACTCCTTACATTCAATGAATTCAACACGCTTTCTGTCGAAATACAATCGATTTTGCATTCAAGACCAATGACTTTTATCTCGTCAGATGTAAACGATATATTTGCTCTGACACCGAGACATTTTTCAGTCGATTCAAAGGTAAAGGCTGAAAATCATGGTCAGATAAATTAGTAAATGAATAACAGACTGAAAATTGTCCTGGTGTCAAAGCAGAAATATGGTTTACATCTGTCGAAATAGGAGATACTCACCTTGAATTCAAAATTGATTCTATTGTGACAGAATGCGTGTTGAAAGCTTCGAATGTAAGGAGTACTTTAGAAGCCGCTCGCTTGAAATTATGCTTATAAGATTTAACACCAGTCTCCTACAGAGGTGGAATAAAATGAAAATCAATGTTGTCGTTAGCAGAAGTACATTACATTGCTAAAATCGAAAGGCGGCAATTTCTGACGAGTGTGAAGTTTGCTGCTTGAGCTTCAGTTAAACTCTCGATTTGTTTATGAAAACAGGATTTTTGAACAATTCAAAGTATAACCGTTTCAGCTTGATTTGATTCTACTGTTTTTAAATGATTCTTGTATTGATGATACTCGGGTAAGAACGTACAACATAAAACAATTATTCGTTTTATTTTCATAAATGAAGAGATCTTTTCTGAAAAGTTGATTTCAATGTTAGTTATTAGATATTTCAACTTTGTTGTTTTGGGTAGTATACCCTTATAACTTGCCTTGAATTCCGATTTCGGCTAACAACATTTGCTCTTTATTTAGCTAAATTTGGCCCGTGAAACCATAATTTGCTTTTTATGAAATTTTCAGGTGATTGTCCCGGAGATAGTTTGTCAGCAGGATTATCAATCGAACAAACGTGGCGCCATTGAGTGATATTAGTACTACTTTGTATTTTTGAGACTTGGTTTGCTTCAAAAACTTTTAATGTATTAGGCGGTTTGTGTAATAAATGTAATACATTATACTAGGTCTGTCTGAAAAATTATAGTATTGTAAACGGTGGGTAGCCAATTTTTAACGTTTTTGTATGAATTTCCCATTACTAGAAGACTGCATAACTCTACTTTCGGTAAAGAAAGCTTTTTTTGTAGCTACGCGAGACTTGAACTCTGACACTAGTGGATTTTTGATTAAAACGTTCTTTGGGAACAAAATATCATTTACAGATTCTAATTGATCGTAAAAGTTTACCCAATTATAATGTGTGGGTGGAGCTACAGACTCTTTGCAAGCAACCCAATGCTTCCTCAACTTTTTGTATTATTAATTTGGCGTACAAAATTATGGGACCGAGAAGACCTATGGGGTCCAATAATTTGGCGATTTCTGAAAGAATTGTTGTAAGCCACTGGCTAAATTGATAACCTCGAAAGCCAACGCTCATCTGTGTGGCCTCCCACTTGATTTTTCAACAGAAAATTTGAGTGAAGGGCCTGTGAGATGAGGTGTCGACTCACGGTGTTTTCAAAACGACGAGTTTGCTCACCCTAAGTGACTCAAGTCCATTGTCCTGGATCTCCCCTGCCTCTTCAAGGCCGCCGGTAATGGCCGGAAAATTTCCCAAGGTAATGGACTAGTTGGTGATAGTAGAGGTTTTCCGAGCCGCGCGAGGTCGGCCCACGAAAGTGGGTTATCAATCCTTATCCATTCATGTATCAGCAAAAACTTCAATCCGAAACCCATATCGAATCCATTTTTCAATCCGTGCCTCCAATCCTTTGGAATCCGTGGGACTTCCTGAATGCATCCAGAATAAATGCGACACCAGTCCGAATCAATAAGTGTGAATACGAAACTAATCCGAATGAGTGACACACCAATCGGGAACAGACTTTCACTCCTTCCTAGTGCAATACCCTATCCTGATGAATCCAAGAATCATCCCAAGCCAGTTTTAATCTTTGGAATGGTCTTAAGTGTGTGCCATCAATCCTAGTTAACCGGAAAGCAATCCAAACTCAACTTTCAGTCCTTTTCATCCGCGCGTCAACATCAACTTGAATCCTATCATACCTGTTAATCCTTTTCAATCCGTCGTCTAATCCAATGAATCTGAGGCTCATCCAAAAAGGCTTTCCCATCCCCCTCAATTCTTGCACGAACATTAAGTTCAATTCGATTTAATCCGAATAAATATATCCCCTTCTATGAAATGATTAAAATTTTGACAGTTTTGATGTATCTTTCTTATAATTCAAAATTTTTATTTTTCCCTTTTGAAAATCTTTTTATTGGCTTAGTGCGTGATGGCAGAGAATCACCTCTTGTATAGAAGCCTGAAATTTTTGTATAATTTTTAAATACTTTCACTTGGCTTATTCGTGGTGGTCCCGGACCATCACCCATACAAATCCCCGATTTTTTAAGTTTTCGTATATCTTAACCATGTTCTAGATAGCTCAAAATTTTTATTTTGAAAATTTTTCTACTGGGCTGAGTCGGGGTGCCCGATGACCATCCCGGATTGGTATACCCTGAAAGTTCGGTCAGGTTTTGCGTATCTACTTTACTATGTTAGTTCGGAGTAGTTGATGACCTTCATCAAACGTTTTCACGTATCTCTGACCATTTTCGCCATAAATTAAAATATTTATTTGTTTTTGAATTTTGAAAATCTGTTTATGGGGTTAATTTGAGTTGCTTGAAACTAAACCCCCTCTGAAAAATCTTGAAAATTTAATCAGTTTTCACGTACCTCTGATCGTTTTCGGCATAACTCAAAACATTAATTTCATTTTGAATTTTGAAAACACTTTCTTCCCTGTCCTTTATGTTCAGAGAATTTAAACATTTGTCAGCTTAAGCGCATCTCTTACCGTTCTCAAGATAACTTAAAATATTAATTTTGTTTTGAATTTTGAAAACACTTTCTTCCCTTTCCTTTATGTTTAGAGAATTTAACAAATGAATTTTACCCATATTATAACTAAATCGACCTCAACATACTTATTTGTATATTTTCCTTATTTTTCATAGAAGATTGCAATTATTTAGCAAACTTTGTAAAAACCATTTGCCATTAATAAGCATCAGCTCGAATAAGTATCAAATTAAGCCACCAAAGATTAGTAGAAAATTAATAATTCGATTAGTTGAGATATTTCCTAATTCAGTTGTGGAAAGCAGCTAATTGCTTGATACAAATAAATAAATTTGCTTAGGACTGTATATAATAATTGCGAAATGTTATGAAAATTGAAACCGCGAAAAAAGGTAAAGTTTAATAAAATCACGTGATGGTGTTACATTCTTAACTCTGTTGAAACAATAAGGTCATACGACATTGTAAACGTCAAGTAGCTGGCATCAATTTCAAAGCATCGCCTTCCAATTGTTTGAACAAAGTTCAAATAAATGTTATTCAGGGTATTCATGTGCTACTTTTTAACAGAGTTCTGTTCTTGATTTACAAAATTTCTTCGGTTGTATATTTTACTTATTTTCCGTTGAAAATTGCAATTATTTAGCAAATTATTTCCATTTTCCATTATTTCGGTCTTAGGATCAATTTGAATAAAAAAGACTGGGATTAGTCCGAGTCAACTTAATTATGAAAATTTTATTTTATTTTCTATGAAATTGTAATTTTTTCTAAATAGCTAAACGAATTTTATAGTTCGTATATTAATAATAATACATTTATTTTATACTTAATACGTATTCTATATTAAAGTAATAAAATTTATATTTCATTTAATATACACTTGTATATATTAAATTTCATTTCTTTGAATTTCGAATATGTGTATGGTATTGAGACCATTAGGGGGTGGCTACACTTAATGTGAAGAGAGCAAAAGCTTATATTTGTTTCAAATTTTTCGTTATAAAAATTTACACTTTTATTAAATCTGCGAAAAAAATATACGGTCATGAAGGTGAGAGGAAATTGATGTTAACATATTTCAGAATTTTTGTAAAAAAAATCTTCAATGGGTGAACTACCCCTCTATTCTATTTGTTAAATTATTCACACAAAAAAACAATTTTTTTTTTTTTTTGGAATCCGATGGTGAGACACTTTAGGTACGCACTCAAATATTCTTATCAAAGTGAAAAAAGTGGGATTCGCCTTTCTAAGAGGGTAAACTACCCTTACGTTAGTTCCACTTTAAAATTCCATGCAATGCTCATTATTATTTGCAATACATACTTAAATTGATATGCAAAACTAATTTGTGTTGCGCATTATTCTCCTCCACCACTTCATAGG
Source organism: Andricus curvator (assembly GCA_932195095.1). Taxonomy (NCBI): domain Eukaryota; kingdom Metazoa; phylum Arthropoda; class Insecta; order Hymenoptera; family Cynipidae; genus Andricus; species Andricus curvator. The sequence goes on along the minus strand of CAKNYM010051806.1, from coordinate 112,188 downwards.
TCAAGGGGGTGAAAACAACCCCTAAATACACCCCCAAAAATAATTTTCAAAGTCATGCAGGAATGTTATCAATTCCGCAAGATGCTTGATTGTTTGCATTTCTTTAAAACAAACTGCGACCTCAAAGAAGATCATTATTGAAGAGATTATTTTCATATTTGAAAACAATGTCAATTTCTGATTTATAATCGACGGTGTATTTATAAAATGTTTTCGCTTAATTCCTCATCTCTACATAATATATAATTCCAAACATATTTTCGAGATGGCACTGCTTTTATCAGTAACCAGAAGTAATATTTGTTGCAAAATGAATTATTTGGATTCAACAGAGCAGTGCAGTTATTAATGTAATACTGCTTTACGTTGATTTGAAGTTCAGTGTTTGCTATAAGTGCAAATATAATATATTTTTATATTTATGTTTTTTTTTTAATACGTTCGTCATGAAAGTGAATCCTATAAATATAATTAAACTTTTACTCGCAACCTTTGAAGCAATGCAAGTTTCAGAAACACCTGTTAATAAAGTGAAAATTGAACTTGCTGAAGGCTTCGAAAAAATTTTAATTTCTGCTACGGATGAATTGAACGCAATTGAAGCAATCGAAGAAGAAACGTTAGATTTTCAGGAATCATTTAAGAATTATAAAATACATCCAGTTGAAGACAGTGTATGGTATAAGAATGAGGAAGATTCTGACGCTTGTTCAAGAGACAGAGAAGAGTTCCTCTTCTTCTTTGGTGATTTTCTTTAGCACTAGATCTGTAAAGACATCTGAGGTTCCGCAGTGTAGATGTCCCTTGCTTGTAACAGCGAGACCTATCCGGCCATGGCGAGTTATGGACTTATTTCATTTGTATTATTTTAAGTGTAGATGGCGTGATTGGTGTATAGTGTGCGATAGGCGGGAGGTTCAAATTTAGTTGTGTTCAAGTATGTATCTTTCACAACTTTCTAGGGGTTCACATGCCATTAGGGCGTGAGAGGCTCTAAGCATGAGGTGTATGAGTAGCTAATATTACTAGGTGAAGAGTAAAGATGTAGCAGAATTTAAACAAGCAATTCACAGTTTTTAAGAAATTTATGAATAAAGTGACAAGCATAGCTGTTAGGGTCGCAGAGAATGCTCTCCACACAGAATGGGGGAAATTTTTTCATTTTAATTAAGGATTTTTCAAGTATTTTTCTTTGTTCATTGAAACGGGGACATGCCCACAGAGCATGATTATTATCCTCGTCAAAGTCTTCACAAGGGCATTCTCCAGATTCTACCAAATTCTTCTCAGCCAAGCTACTGGCGAGAGCATAATGGTTACTCCTAAGGCGTGAAATATTCACAATATCACTTCTTTTTTCACATTGTGACTCAAAACACAAAGGTTTTGGTGAGGCCGAAAAATAGTTCTCAAAATAGTAAAGGCCCACTCTTCTGCGATCGCTGTCCCTTTTTAAGTCAGTATTAGACAGATTGTGTGCAGTTTATCGGAGATGTATTTATAAAAGTCAGTATACGGGATTCTGATATCTGAAGGTATACCGGTAGTTAGAGCAAACCTAGCGAGTTCATCTGCAACTTCGTTTCCAAAAATACCTTTATGCCCAGGTATCCAGTAGAGGCTTATTCTTATGTTATTATTTTCTGCATAAGAAAAAACGTTTCTGATTTTGTACTATGGCGGGAGATATTTCTTTTTCTATGATAATATCCAAAGCTTCCGAGATAGCAATAGCTTCAGCGGTAAAAATGGTGGAATGGTGGAAAATTTTATATTTTTTGTAAATTTGGAGAGGAGGACATGTAATTCCAATTCCTGTTAGTAGAGCATCTTCTTTCTTGGAGCCGTCTGTGTAAAAAATAGTTTCGTCTTCAAGATTGTTTTTTATATAGTGATTAAAATCTAGATTTGGCGTAGGGCTTTCCATTAGCATTTCACCGATTTGTAGATTAATGTTAGGAGTTTCAAATTCAAGGGAGTAATCTAAGAGATAATTGATGGGGGTATATGAATACATGATTTTGGGTTCAAATTTATTGAGGTTAATGTAAGCGTTTAGTAAAGAGAAGGTCTCTCTGAAATTATAAGCTTTGTTTCTGGCAGTGATAGTCTCTAGACGATAAAGAGAGTGAAGGAATGGATCGTCTTCCATCGAGAAAACTTTCAGTAGAAATTTTTTAGTTAGAAATTTGAGTCGGCGAAACAGAAGAGGTTCTTTAAGTTCAGAAAACATAACTGGGATAGGCGTTCATCTACGGTAACCAAGGATAAGTCTTAAAATGCGGTTTTGGATTTTACAAATCTGGTCATAGGATTTAGATTTATAAATTGTTAAGGCTTGGCATCCATACTTAAGGAAGCTTCTCATGAGAGAGTGGTAGAGCATACGCAAGGTTCTAGGGTGGGCCCCCACCAAGTTGCTCTAAGGAATTTAATAATGTTAATGACTTTATTGGTTCTTTCAATTAGCTGTGTAAAATGGGGAACCCAGGTTAGTTCACAATCAAATGTAACTCCCAGGAAGACTACTTCATAAGATAGGGAAATTCGCTGGTTATTTAATCAAACATGGGTTGCATGAGGGATGTGATTCCTGTTTGAATTAAATATAATTAATTTAGTCTTATCGACTGATATGTTAAGTCCTCTAGATTTTAGGAAATTTTGAAGTAAGTGGAGACGGTTCTGAAGAATATAGATATATTCATCAAGGTTCTGTGACGAAAAGTAAATGACGATGTCATCAGCATATTGTAGAATTTTGCAAAGAGGGTGAGTGTGTTCATGAATGTCTATTGTATATATGTTATATAGCGTTAGGCTGGAGACGCATCCTTGAGGGAGACCTCCCTTAAATTTATAGGGGCTCTTATTTAAGCCGTGTACTTTGAAGAAGACGTTTCTTTTTGTATTCAGATTTTTAAAGAACCTACATATTTTCCAGGAAACGCCCATTCCTCGCATGTGATTAATTAGAATGCTCAGGACCACCCTGTCATAAGCCGCCTCTACATCAAGAAATAGAGCAGCCGTATAAATATCGTCTGCAAAGGAGGTATGGATTTCAGTAGATAAGGTAGCCAAACCATCAACACAGGATCGATTTTTCCTGAATCCGAATTGCGAATTGTGTAGGAGCATCTGGCTTTCCAACCAACAATTCAAACGGGTTGTGGTTAACCTTTCAAGAAGTTTCAGGAAGCAGGAGGCAAGTGCAATAGGTCGGAATTCAACCGAGTTCGGTTTAGGAATGAGAAAGACTGAGTATTTACTCCATGATTCAGGGAACGAGCCTTAATCTAAAATTAAGTTATAAATTATTAGGAGTTGGTTGAGGATATTTTCTGGGAGGTTTTGAATGACTTCATAATTAATTTTATCTAAACCTGGGGAGGATCTAGTTTTCGAGTTTGTAATAGCCCGTTTTAATTCTTGAAGCTTAAGAGGCATGGCGAGAGGATGAGAAGCTAGGGTCTCTACAGAGGGAGGACGAGTATCTGGGTGCGGCGGAACAGGGGGTAGATTATTTGGAGGTGAGCTAAGTTCATAGAATGTGTCAATGAAATGTTCCATCCTTTTTGTGGTTTCTATGTTAGCCAGCGAGGTAGTTGGTGAAGGAGAGGTTAAAATTCTGTGTCTAAAACCTAAAATCTTTTTCCATACATTAGAAGTCTTAGAAGTGGATGATAATGATGCGCGATAAGATCTAAATCCTAGTATTTTGGTTTTTTCAAAGGTTCGCTTAGCAGTAGCTTCAAATTTTTGGAGATCTAGGAAATTTTCGTAAGTACAATTGTGCCGGTATCTACCAAGTTTGGCCCGTCTTAGTCTTTCAGACTTAGTGCACTCCTCATTCCACGATGGAGGGGAATTTGGATGATCTCGTCTAGGCTTACTTTCGATTTTAGGTCCAGCTTTATGAAGGGAATTACGTACTAGTGCAAAAAGAATAAAGTAGGCTTGAAGAGCCGGAAAGGGCGTACCGTCAGTTTGATCATTATTAAATTTTTCTTCTTTAAGAGTATCATGAAGGGAATTCCAACAGACTTTTTTAAGGTTATCTTTATGGGAAAAGAATTCAAAGTATGAACAGGAAATCTCAAAGGTAATCGAGATGGGAAAGTGATCGCTGCCCATTTTGTCCTGTTCGACTTACCAGGAGGTCAATGGAGCAAGGTTACTAGAAACCATAGTAAGATCTATTGCCGATTTAGCCTCGTTAATTTGGGTAAAACGTGTGGCGGAACCATCGTTTGAAATATTAAATGTAGAATCTTCAATAGTCCTAAATAATTTATTACCACTGGGAGAGGAATGATCACATCCCCAGGATTGGTGATGACAGTTGAGATCCCCTCCTATAATAATAGAAGGGAAATGATCCGAGAAGGAATCGAGGAAAGTTTCCCAGTTAATGCTGTTATTTGGAGCTCTAGGATTTCTGTAAACATTAACTATGAGGAGGTCACCCCAGTTGGATGGGATGGAGAGAGCCAACGTATCCAATTGTTCAGCAACTTCATAGACAGGGACTTGTGAGAAGGGAATGTATTTTCTTATTACCGTCATCAATCCACCGCCAATGTTATTGGGGCGATCTTTCCGAATTATGTTAAATTTTTTCAGGAAGAAGTTATTTTTGTCCTGAAGCCAGGTTTCATTCAATAATACGACTTCGTAGTTGTGCACTATTCTTTCTAGGTTACCTTTTTTATTTGTAGTACCACGACAGTTCCATTAAAGAATTCTTCATTTCTTCAGGTTACCCATCGAATGTGAAAGAGGAAGATCTCGTATTATTAGAAGCAGGATATAGAGGGGGCATTCAAGGTTTATAAATTATTTGTTACCTGGAGTTTGGATACTCATGTTATTTAGGAAACACATTAATTGTTCGAGGTTGACGTTTTTAAAGAGGGAAAGGATTGGAGAAAAGCTTTAAAGCAGGTCCATTAAAGAAGAAATCATATTTGAGAGATTTTCAGTATTGATGGTTGCAGGTAAGAGAGTAGGGGATCTAGAAGGCGAACTAAGAGGACGATCTGCTAAACAAACCCCGTTGCCGGAAGGGCTAGGTTCCCGCGAGTATAGATGGGAGAAAGGTCGCGGTTGAGAACAATTGAGGTTTTTTGGAGATGGGGAGGGGGTTGAGGAAAGAAGGGGGGACGAATGACTCCAGGGCATGGTGGGTTTATTCATTGTGCGATTGTTGTGTTGATTCTCATGACTTGATTTTGTTAAGTTGAGATCGGAGTTTAGGTTTACATCACCTAAGGAAGGAAAATTAGAGAAGTTGAAGTGTACTCCAGTGGAACTTTGAGATAAGTTTTGTTGAGATGGAGCTGAGTGCATAAGATTTGCAATGTCACCAGGAGAAGGACGTTCTCGATTATATAAGAAGGCTGCGGATTTAATACCGATGTTACGATCTGGAATAAAAATGCAACTGTTCGGTTGAAAATTCAACTCTTTTTTGAAAATTTGTCTTTCTGATTTCAAAGTTCACCTGCTTTAGCAAAAATTACATTTTTCTTGGATAAAAATGCAACTGTTTGGTTTAAAATTCAACAATTTTGTTGAAAAGTCATACTTTTTGGTTGAAAATTCTGCTGTTTTGTTGAAAATTTAACTATTTTTTATAAAATTTCCTTTTTGCTCAAATTTAATATTTTGATGTTGAAAACACAACTGAAATCTTTTTTGGATGAACATGCAACTATTTTTAAAACATTTTTTTCAATTAAATATTTATCTGTTTTAAGAGAAATTTCACCTTTCTTGGATAAAAATGCAACTGTTTGGATGAAAATAAAACTATCGTGTTAAAAATTCATACTTTTGATTGAAAATTCTACTGTTTTGTTAAAAATATAACCATTTCGGAAAAAATTTACTTTTTGTTTAAAATTTATATTATGGTGTTAAAAAATGAACTGCAAGCTTTTCTAGATGAAAGTTCAACTTTAAACAAAAACTTGTCCTTTTTTTATTAAAAATTCATCTGTTTTAGCACAAACTTCATCTTTCTTGGAGAAAAATTCAACTATTTGGTAGAGAATTCAACAAATTTGTTAGAAAGTCATCCTTTCCGGGTAAAACTTCGTCTTTTTGGATTGAAAATTCAATTTTTTTCGTAGAAACTTATTTCTTGGTTAAAAATTAATATTCTGATCGTGAATCAGAGACTTCAACTTTTTTTTAAATTTATAAATTCATCCGCTTTGGTAGAAACTTCTTTTTTTTTAATGAAAATGCAACTTTTTTGTTGAAAATTCATTCTTCTTATTTTTCAGCATTTAAACTTGTCTTTAAAAAATGTGTGCTGAAAAATAGCCAAATAATGCATTTTTTAATTAATTTTGCTCAAAAAATTATCAAATGTTATCGATTCATAGAAAAAATTTCTTAATTAATTACGGTAGTTTAAACAATTACTAACTTCTATTTTGTGACCAAATATGATATTTAGGGTTTATTTTCAAGTAATATATGATCGATTCCATTGAAAAACTTTATTTATTCCATCGAAAATACCTGATATGGATATTTGTTTATAAAAACTGCATTTAAAATAACAAATCATTTATCAATTCAACAAAAAAACTCTTTTTGTCCATAAATTGTTCAAATTTCGTGCGAATCAAGTGACGAATCGCTGCCAATCCCCACGAAACCATTTTCATTTACTTATTTGTTTATAACAAATTCAATCAATTTTTTAAAATTTGCATTGCTATTGGAAATCTTTTTTGGATAGTTGCTTTCAATTTTTTAGGTATTATTGATTGTATCAAATCGTTTTTTTAAAACCGGTATACTTCAAAAGTCAAATTTTTTTTTCATTTTGGTTATTAAATGAACCAAAAAATAAACGAAAATTTGAAAATCGGCCATTACAGTTCGATATGAAATTTTATTAGCTTTCATTTACAAAAAAGTTAAAATCGGATAATAACTGTCATCTGAAAATCAATTTATCCACGGATGTTTTTTTTTTCCCCACTGTGCACCGCCAAGACTGTTTTTTTGGGTCACGCCCGGAACTGGCGGAATGTCAAGGTTCGAGTATAGTTTCATTTAAAAATAGCGTGAGAGAGCAAAAAATAATAATCAGACTGAAGCCTTGATATAACGCTCCTCGATTATACGGCCTTCCTAAAATTTCCGTCAAGCGCAGTTTATAGCGTGGGATTCCAAGGTGGGGGAGGGGGGAGATGCTAGCCTAGTTTAGCAGTTCCGTATCAGCTTGTTCGTTGGTTTACAACCAAGGCTATTTTAAACCATGCTCTAGACTGGTGGTATATCAAGGTTCCAGTGTACTCAATATTAGAACAAATGCGATAAACGACTAGTATATATGTGAGCGAAAAATTTTGACTATTCGTTACTTCAGTTAAATTTCTTTGTCTATCCATCTTCTGAAATTTCTTTATAAGTGAGATTGATTCATTGGACGGAAATGTGGATAGAGGCTGCTATTCTCAGTTTCTTCTTAGCAGTTGCACTGGCTTCTTTCGGTAAGTATAATGCAATTATTAAAAAGTATGAAATTCGAAACCATTCAAATTAAAATCGATCTTTTTCACTCAGCATAAAGTGCTAAGTAAAAATAAACTAATAAGGAATTAATTTAATTAATTTAATTCACGAGATTGACAGTCAAGCTCAAATTCGCCTGTATTCTTCAGCTCCAATACTGTTGAAGACTATCAATTCTTATAATAAATTTAAAGTTTAAAATTTAAAATTAAAGCTTCTTCGGGCTTCAATCGTTTGCGAAACTATGAATGTTGCCGACGTTTCATGAACATTGCAGTTCACTTCTTCAGGGCTGACTTGAAAATGAAGTTTCAGGTTATGTTGTTCTCATATATGTACGCTCTACAATGCCTGTGATTGGCCAGAGCGCCCCATGTTGGGGACTGGTCGAACTTGATTGGCCAATCAAGTCTTTTTTAAAAAAGCCGGGAGGACGGGAAGCCAAATCGGATTAGTATTATAGCCATTGTCCGTATTGATGTTATTAGGGTGTTTTAAGATTTCGATTGCTTCTCTATGTTTTCTTGGAAATTTATTGCACGTTTTTGCGATGACGGTTGTTTTGTCAAATAAAATGCTATGTCCTATTTCGATATGATGCTCAGCTAGTGCTGATTGCGTGAAATGTTTTAGCCTGACTTTACTCTCATGTTCCTTTACACGTTGGCTCACCGCCATCCTGGTTTCTCCAATATAGACTTTGCCACAAGGACAAGGGATTTTATATACTCCCGAATCACTGACAGGTGCCTTTTTATCTTGAGGGTTGTTTAGAAGTTGTCCTATTTTCGCAGGTAGTTTAAATATGGTTTGGATGTTGTGTTTGTTGAGAATTCTTCCTATTTGTTCTGTGATACCTTGAATGTAGGGTAGGATGGTAGTCGTTTTTCTCTCTCTTTCTTTACTAGGTTGTGTTGACTTGTTTTTTTTTGAGTATATTTCCTTATTGCTTTATCAATTTTTTTGTTTGTGTAATCGTTTTGTATTAGCATTTGTTTAACATTTTGTAGTTCCTTTGAAAGTTATCTTTACCTGTTATGGAGACAGCTCTGTATACAAAGGAGTTTATGCCCGATTGCTTTTGAGATGGGTGGTGGGAGGAGGCATGTAGGTATCTGTTTGTATGGGTGGGTTTTCTGTAAACTTCATGTCCTAATGTGTTATCAGATCTTTTGTAAACTAGTACGTCCAAGGAAGGTAATTTTCCGTTTTGTTCAATTTCCATGGTGAACTGGATATTAGGGTGTCTTTTATTGATGAAATTGAAGAACTTGTGTAGTTCATCTAGTCCATGTCTCCATATGACAAAAGTGTTGTCAACGTAACGACACCAAAATGCTCTTAATGAGCATGAATTATTTTCAACGAATCAGAAAGCACAATTGAATATTCTTAAGAACATCCAAGTGTTAGAGAACATTAGCCCGCGTTGAAAATGCCAATAACCGATACATCTCTAAATGGTAAGTCCACTACCCGGGTGCACCGAAACGTGCACCAGGTCGTTCAAGACGTCACCTACGAGAACTTTTTAAAAATTTAAATTGTTCCAACAGCAAAAATAACTACCAATGGTCAGTCGACGATCCGGGTGCACCGGATAGTTCATAAAATTTCTGGAAAAATTAGTATGTCCCAAAATTGACATATTCTCGCGTACCTGAGGTTTGGTTGTAGTAACTGCAACCCAATGGTGCAAAAACCAAGAATGTTTTTCTTGATTTTGTGTCTGGGGCGTCTTAAAACTATTTTTCGAAAGAAAGCAAAATCTTCGCCGCAGCTCTTCTTAAAAAAAAACAAAACATTTTTGATGTCAAAAAATCTAAAACCCCGTTTTTCTAGGAAACGAAGCGAGATATGAAAAAAAAATAACAGAGAACAATGATTCCTTGGAGAAATTTCAATCAAAAAACCCTTTATAATCTTTAATCCCACTTCATTTCCTTGAAAAAACTTAGTTTATCGATGTCACTCTAAATTTCTTTTTTTCTCATTACTTCTAATTGATACAATTATTTCAAGTAGAACAGCTGGGAATGTACACATACCCACAGATTTCCTAACGCTTAACATTTTCCATCATAAGCTGATAACATTCTTCAAATAGAAAAATATCTTTAGACAATTTGAATGATAATATTTATCTGTTATAATTTCGTATCTTTTATAAAAAAAAGAAAAGCGAATTTTTCCTCTTTAAATAGAAAAAACTATTTTTCAAGATACCGAAGTGAGTTTAAAAATCATGAAGGGAGTTTTTTACAGGAATTTGACAAAGTAACAATTTCCCCCCTTCAACTTTTCTCATATCTCGCTTCTCTTTCGAGAAAATCGGGGTATTTCGATTTTTTGAAATTAAGAATTCACTTAAAAACGGCTCAAATAAAAAAAAATTATCTACAGTTGCAATTTCATTTATTTAGAAGATTGAGAATCGAATAATTGACTTTTTATTTCCAAAATCATCTAAATTCAGGAATTTGCATGTATAAATCTTCAAAATTCAATACTTTTAAATTGTAAATCTCCAAATTTACAGAATTTTAAATTGCATTTTGTCGGATCGAATATGTTATTTTCGATTCGATTGGCCCGTGTGTCGAAAATCCAATATTTGATTTGCCTTGGATTGAATCGGTTTTTTACTTTTTTATTTGCTCTCAATTTACATAGTGACCATGGTCCCTCAATAAACCGGAACAAGTCGTAAGTTTCTGTAACTAAATTAATCAAAAATCAAAATGTGTATAGACTATAGATAGAATAAATATTTGACACGACTCATGAAAACATTAACCAGGAAAGACGAATTTTTAACACAAAACATGAATTTTCAACTAAATAGCTGCATTTTTTAACTAAAATAATAATTTCAAAAAAACTGCTTCAAACAAAAAAAATTTAACAAATGAGTTCAACTTTCAATCAAGTAGTTGAATTTTCAACTGAAAATACGAATTTTCAACCAAGGAGATTAATTGTTTACTCGAAACGATAAATTTTCAACAAAATACATGAATTTTCAAAAGAATAGTTCAATCATCAATGGACAATGATAAATTAATTTTCAACCAAACAGTTAAATTTCCAAACAAAAAAAAATTATTATGAAGAATGTATCAAAATCGAATAAATCATGAAGTAATTCATCCCTCATTTTTCAATAATTACATTTATTCTGCATACATTTTCAAAAGATTAATTTTTTGTGTGTAATCATAGACGCATGTCCTGTCACTCGACCTTCAGCAGCATGAAAAATTAATTCTCATCACAAATACATATATTGATCTCTATTTGCATCTTTTCACACTCTCCTAATTTAAAAAAATATATATTTTTGACACGTCGCATTTTTTGTTTGGTTTCGAAAATCTCGGTTAAAATGGCCAAATTGTTGGTAATCACCATTATATACTTTCTTTCCACAGCATCAACAACTTCGATGCCCTTTCTAAGGGTAGAACCACTTCCTGTCATAACACTTAGAGTTAATCATTTCATGTGTCTGGATAAAAATATGAAACCTCGATATGGCGAGATTGAAATGGACGTTGAAGTTAATGTACTAACAAAAATTGCGGGAAAGACACTCGTTGGAATCTCTGGATACAAGGGACATAAGTTATGTAAATTGGCGAGTCGGTTCGATCCTGGACCGAAGATCCGTTATATTTTACCTTTAGAACCAGTTGTAGTAATGCTAGTTAACAACGTGGCCGATCAAACTAAAACTGTAAGAGAGAATTATAACCCGCTTCAAGAATTCAAAACCAAAAAGATAACTGATTTAAGACGTTCTTAGAATGTACCTGTATGTTATGATGAATCCAGATTATTATTATATTTTGATGACACGTAATGGAGAAAAACAAAATATACTGAGAAAAAATAATATGCAAAAAATATTTCAGGGTGTCTACTAATTTTTCCCCACAACGTTCCCGAATACAGGCTCTGCACTTTTTGTTCTCATTTTCGCCCAATGCATTCCTTCCCTTGCCTCTTTTCCTAATCTGAAATTCGCAATTCTTGTGAATCACCTCTCCTTCATCCCTTTTTTAAATATTTTGGTTCTCCTTGCTTGATTATCAACTTATACCATTTATCATATGTTGTGTAATCGAAGTAATTTTAGTTTAAATGAATTTTAGTTTTGTGACCAGCCTGCACGTCTTATGTAGTATATATTATATAGTAGTATTGATCGCAAAAATGGAAAAGAACCGATTTATAGGCCTACAATAGGGTCGGAAAGTTTGCATAACGTCAGTAATGATAATGGGACTAGAGTGAAAAACTTTGCAGCTTCAAAGAACCTCGTTGTCAAAAGCACATTTTTCAAGCATAAAAATATACATAAGGCGACCTGGACATCACCAGATGGTAACACTCACAATCAGATTGATCACGTTCTGATTGACAGAAGATGTCATACAAACAATCTCGATATAAGATCGTACAGGGGAGCGGATTTAAATTCAGACCACTTTCTCGTGATAGTAAAACTAAGATCTAGGCTAGCCTTAAGTAAGAAAACAAGCCGCACAGAGCCAACAGTTCGTTTCAATATAGATAAGTGTAAAACACCAACCGAAATATTAAATTATCAAGTTAAGATTTCTAATAGTTTTGACGTTCTCCAAGAACAGAGAGACGATAACGATAATTACGTGGAGGACTCGGAAACCCTGTGGAGCAATATGAAAAAGGCGATAAAGACAGCCGCGAAACTTACTATAGGTTTAAAGAAAGTAACCAAAAGCAAACCATGGTTTGACGAAGAGTGCAAACCTTGGTTTGAAAAACGACGAAAGGCCAAACTAATTAGTTTACAAAATAAGTGCGATCAAACACATAAGAAGTATCTCGAGATTAGTAAAAGTACAAATAGGCTTTATAGATCCAAGAAAAGGGAGTGCGAAAAGAATAAAATACTAGCAATAGAAACGCATAATAAACAAAATAACCCGCGTGAGATGTACAGGGGAATCAATTTTACAAGCAAAGGCTTTTAAAGTAGAACGGAAGTAATGAGGGACGAAAATTGCAATCTAGTAGCCGATGCGACAGAGAGACTGAATTTATGGAAACACTATTTCGATAAATTATTAAATGTACGCGGAGCCCCCGTTGAAGGTAATTTCGGTGAAATCCACACTGCCGATCTATTAATTGATGATCCTACTGATATAGAAATAGAAATGGCCATGAAGAAGTTAAAAAATAACAAAGCCGCGGGCATCGACGACCTACCGTCAGAACTGATAAAAAATGGAGGCCCTTGCCTCACAAGGCAAATTTTTAAATTAATACGCGCAGTTTGGAAAACAGAACGCATGCCGGAGGAATGGAATAGCTCTATTATTATTCCTATCTTTAAAAAAGGCGATAAAACGAAATGTAACAATTATCGGGGAATTTTTCTTGTGCCTTCATGTTATAAGATCCTGTCCAATGTAATCTTAAGTAGACTAACTCCTTTTGCCGAGGAAATCATTGGGGATTAACAGTGTGGATTCCGCCGAAACCGATTTACAAGCGATCAAATGTTTACAATTAGACAACTGTTAGAAACGAAATGGGAATTTAATGAAGTAGTGCATCAGCTATTTGTCGATTTCAAAAAAGCTTACGACTCTATTATACGCGCAAGAATGTACTGGATCCTAGAGTTCTCGGGTGTACCAAGAAAATTATTTAGACTTATCGAAATTTGCTTAAGCGGCAGTAGGGGTAGAATACGTGTAAACGGAAGTTTATCGGAAGAGTTCTCGATCCGTGATGGCCTGAAACAGGGCGATGCACTTTCGTGCGTCCTTTTCAACTTAGTTTTAGAATACGTGGTCAGACAAGTAAAAGTGAATCCGACCGGTGCTACCCTCAATGGGATAATACAAATTCTTGGGTATGCGGATGATCTCGACTTACTAGGGGATGATAAAGAAACCGTAGCTCAAAACGCAGAAATCTTGATCACAAAAGCCAAAGATATTGGTTTGGAGGTTAGCGAATCAAAGACAAAATATATGACGGTCGTCAGATCCGAACAAAGTAATTTAGGCGGGGATCTTATGGCCGGAAATATGAAATTCGAAAGGGTTAACGAGTTTAAATACCTCGGGTCTATTATAACTAGCAAAAATAATATTAAAACGGAAAGCAACGCGCGGCTGCACGATAGCAATGGGTGCTATTATGCAGCAAACACACTGCTAAAATCGCGATAGCTATCTAGAAACATCAAAGTAAGAATTTACAAAACAATAATAATGCCGGTCGTTATGTACGGGTTTGAAACGTGGGCGCGGACGAAAGGAGAGGAGAATAGGTTTAGAGTTTTTGAAAATAAAGTACTTAGAAAAATCTATGGTCCAAAGAGGGACAAAGAGACTGGTGAATGGAGGAAACTGCATAATGATGAGCTGCACGCTCTCTACGGGTCAGCAAATATTGATAGAGTAATGAAAGCGCGTAAATTAAGATGGGCGGGGCATGTAGCAAGAATGGGCAATGAAAGAACAGTGGCGCAAGTTTTAAGAGGGAAACCGATTGGTAAGAGACCTCTAGGCAGACCGAGAAACAGATGGGAGAAAAATGTAAGGTATGATCTAAAAGAACTAGGACATGATTACTTAAACTGGATGGAGGATGCACAGGATAGAGATGCGTCGCGGTTTCGGGTAGATAAGGCGATGAACTTTCGAGTTCGAATCGCTAATCGATAATGATAATAATAATAATACCCCTTGAATTGGTTAAACAGGCAATTTTAAATAGATGGGATAATATAAAAACACGTACTCGATTAAGTCAAAAAGATTTTATCGAAGGGATAGTTTTCATTATGAACTCAACTTATTTTAAATTCAATGGATCTTTTTATAGGCAAAAATTCGGCACTCCCATAGGTTCAGTCATTTCTACGATTTTGGTAGAAATAGTTATGGAAGATTTGAAGGTCTTTGCTTTCAAGAAGCTGGATTTGGTTTTTCCCTTTTACTTTCGGTATGTTGATTACACCTTATTATGTGTTCCTCTAGCAAAGTTACAGGCAGCTTCTGATGCTTTAAATAGTTTTCATTCAAAACTTCAATTTACCCATGAAATAGAGAACAATAATGAAATCAGTTTTTTTGAAGTAGATGTAATTAAGGGTGAGGATGGTAATATTATTACCAATTGGTATAGGAAAATAGCATCTTCAGGTGGAATTTTAAATTTCTTTTCAGCTCATCCTTTTCAAAACAAAATTGCAGTAATCATAAACTTAGTTAACAGAGCTCTAGGTTTGTTCCACATTTTTTTTTACGAAGCGAATTTGAATATTGTTAGGAATATCCTTTTTCTTAATCATTACCCACAAAAGTTGATTGAGCAACATATCACAATTAGAATTCAACAAATCAAAAACAAACAAAGTAACATTTTATCCACAGATAATCAGAAAGAATTGAGAGAATATAGTTCTTTCAATACTTTTGTTCTTCCTTTTTTTGGTCAAATTTCGAAAACTATTGAATTTATGTTAAAAAAATTTAATATTCATACTATTTTCCGTATACCATTTAAAATGGATTCAATAATATCTTTTGGTAAAGATCCTTTAGATAAATTTGAAAAAGGTGGTGTTGTTTACAAGATGAATTGCAAGATCTATAAGATGACTTATGTGGGACAGACTGGCAGACTTCTTAATACTAGGGTGGAGGAACACAAAAGTGATGTTCGTTTAGAACGTTGTTATAAGAGTGTTCTTGCTAGACATACGAGAGGGTTTGTTGATGTTGTTTGGATAAATTAAACAAAATTTATGCTAGTATGATTAATTACATTTACCAATAAGTTTTCATGGGCCTTGACTTTCTCTTATTTCTTGTTTTTTTATAACGGATTTACCTCTTTTGACCCACATTTAGTTGTCAGGTATCGAGGCGATAGCATTCGTTATTTCGTTGCTGTTCCTACCTGCTTTAATTTTTCTTGCCTTGATAAGGGTGCTATATAAGCACCGAAACGTTGGTAAATATTGTGCATACTTTCATAATGTGATTTGATAATAATAAAAATAAAAAAGACCAAAGAAATAAAAAAGAGAAGGAAGGGGATTTGGTTGGTTGCCTTCTCATTTCTCTTTCCTCTTTTTTATTTTTGTGCACAGAAACAACAATTTTTTTGTTTTTAGGAATTGCAATAGGAGCATTTTGTGGTGTTTGTCCAAATTTGATCGTTGAATTCTTGTTTTATTTTCAGGAATTCTATACATTAACTTGATTATTGGACGTTAAATGGGATTTTGAACTTGATTTTAATCTAATTTAAAATTCTTAAATTACATACTGACATTATAAACATTAGTAAAATTTATCAAAGTATTTAAAAATAATGTCACTTTTTTGAGATGAAATAATTTTTTTTCACATTTAGATTTAAATTCAGTTTCGCGCGTTTCCTCATCAGTGGTTTCAATGAAAACTCGTCTATGTAAACGCTCATTACGTATACTGTCTTATTGTATCGCCATATTGTAAATTTCTGTTCGTCCTTCCTAACCATTATAAAGATCTCCTTTTCTGTATTTTAAGATGTAGTTTATAAAGTGAGAGATTTATCTATCATTTTTTTGAGACTTCTATAACAATTTTATTGTTTTCTGAATTTTTGACTCAAATTTTGACTTGAATTCTTCAAAACTGACATTGGTTTTCATGTTTTCTTTTCGATGTTTGTTTTACTCTTCGAAATTAATCTTAATTCAGGTACAAATTTACACTGATTTATGAACTTATTCTTTTTATTTTTTATTTTTCCGTTTAATATTGCTAATTTGAAATCAGCGGCGTAGCCAGGAATTTTTTCCGGGGGGGGGGGGGGGCTAAACTTCAGGAATATTCTCTTTGAATAATGTTAGAAAGTTGCGACCTTTTCTGAAATTTTGCACTTTTTGTCAACTTTTCACTTAGAGCGAGGTATTAATAATAAGAATTTAACAAAAATAAGTGTTTAAACAAATTATTATTGTTTATAATTATCCTCTTATATGTTAATGCTAGGTATTTGCAGTTTTTTCAGAAATTTGTTAACTTTTTTTCAATTTTTCACTTAGAGTGAGGAAATATTTAATGAAATTGAACAAACATACTTGTTTCATTAAATTATTATCATTTATAACTATCTTCTCCTATATTAATGCGTTGCGGTTTTTTCTAAGAATTTTCATTTCTGGTAATTTTTCAGATTTTCTGTAACTTTTTAGTTAGGAACAAATGTGGACGTCCGCATGAAAAGGGTCCTTATGACCGGCACATGTTACACTTTTTCTATAAAAATTAAATATACCCATTTCCGCGAATAATAAATATTGATATTGATTTAAACAAAAAGGCTCGCAAGGAAAATTTATATTTAATATGATTTACATAGAAAATTTGAAGAATATTTCAAATATCTATTTTATTTCAGACAAATATAATCACAAGAAAGAAAGTGATTGTTTAAGAAATGATTCTCTCTATTGTTTATGTATTATATGTTCATAACTAAAAAGACAAAGCAAAGTAAAAAATTTCAGAAAAATCCGCAACTATATAGCATTGCTATAGGAGAAGATGTTTTAAACAATAGTTTGTTTGAAGAATTATATTTATTAAATTTCACTAATTATTAAGCCACTCTAAGCGAAAAGTGAACCAAAATTGGAATATTTCAGAAAAACCGCAAACTTCTGGCATTATTGAAAGAGAATATCATGAAAAATAATTATCAATTCTCTAAACAATTATGTTTGTTAATTTGAATTTATTAGTTCCTCACTCTAATTGAAAATTCGAAAAAAAATGAAAATTTTTAGAAAAACTCCAACCTCGCTCGAATTGAAAAGTTGAAAAATTCGGAAAAACCGCGACTTTTTAAATATATTCTAAGAGAAAATTGTTGAAAATAATGAGGTTATGGGGTTATGGGGTTTTTTGGGACCTTATAAAACAGACTTATGGGGGTGGTATTTGAAAGAATGTTTTTATTTGTATTCTATATAGCTAATTGTGAGAAGAAATGGTGAGTTTCAACTCGATTGACCTAATATTGACGATTATGAATAAAAGGACCCCGCACCAAATGTACAGAAAAAAGCCTTATGATAAAAAA
>CAKNYM010051806.1:68643-89503 GCA_932195095.1 Andricus curvator | reverse complement strand
TCTTGTTAAGACAATTCAATTCCTTATAATTTCACCTTTAATTTAAACAAAAAAAATCGATGGTGACTCTTCTAGATCACGAGATAATCTCATTTTAGTGGGACCGTGCGCTGACACCGCGCTTCTCTCCCAGTGTCGCACAGTGGGGAAAGAGCACATTTTTGGACAAAACCGCCCGACACGTACCACTCATTTAAAGACTTTCAAATTTATTAAAACCTGACATAAATCGATGTAATAACTAACTATAAATTATTCTCAGTCGGTTAGATTAACCAAAAAAATGTTAATAATGCTATACAGAAACTAATGAAAACGAAACTCATTTTTTCGTTATTTGCAATGATTAGCTAATTAAAATCCATATCTTCTTTATGAAACACGACAGATACTAATGTGCAATCACAATTAGTCAAAAATATTTGACTTTTAACAATTATTTAAACATTTTTTGTAAACAAATACACATTTCGACCATTTTTTCATGATTTTGTAGCGTAATCAACTAAGCATTTCCATAAAATAATGTAACAAATCTTGACAGCCAAAGATTTTTACGAATGGGGTACTGAGGCTTTACCCAATATAAAGTTGCTTTTCTGCTCTGAGAAAGATCACAACAAAAAAGCTCGAAATTTAAAGAGTCGTTTTGGAAAAGCTCAAGCGATTCCAGGTATCAGAAGCTTTTACTCTTTTATCCCAATCGGTGACAAGAAAATACAGTGTAGGCAATACTCTGCTTCCAGCGGAATCCTTTGAATTCGAAATACAGAAAAGTCTTAAACGAAAACGTGATCAGTGAGAGGCAAGGGGAACTCACTCAGAAAGCACCCCAATATGTGAGAGGCAAGGGGAACTCACTCAGAAAGCACCCAGATATGTGAGAGGCAAGGGGAACTCATTCAGAAAGGACCCTAATATGTGATAGGCAAGGGGAACTCACTCAGACAGCACCCCGATATGTGAGAGGCAAGGGGAACTCATTCAGAAAGGACCCCAATATGTATGAGGCAATGGGAACTCACTCAGAAAGCACCCCAATATGTGAGAGGCAAGGGGAACTCACTCAGAAAGCACCCAGATATGTGAGAGGCAAGGGGAACTCATTCAGAAAGGACCCTAATATGTGATAGGCAAGGGGAACTCACTCAGAAAGCACCCCGATATGTGAGAGGCAAGGGGAACTCATTCAGAAAGGACCCCAATATATATGAGGCAAGGGGAACTCACTCAGAAAGCACCCCAATATGTGAGAGGCAAGGGGAACTCACTCAGAAAGCACCCAGATATGTTAGAGGCAAGGGGAACTCATTCAGAAAGGACCCTAATATGTGAGAGGCAAGGGGAACTCACTCAGAAAGCACCCCGATATGTGAGAGGCAAGGGGAACTCATTCAGAAAGGACCCCAATATGTATGAGGCAAGGGGAACTCACTCAGAAAGCATCCCGATATGTGAGAGGCAAGGGGAACTCATTCAGGAAGGACCCCAATATGTGAGAGGCAAGGGGAACTCACTCAGAAAGCACCCCGATATGTGAAAGGCAAGGGGAACTCACTCAGACAGCACCCCAATATGTGAGAGGCAAGGGGAACTCACTCAGAAAGCACCCCGATATGTGAGTGGCAAGGGGAACTCACTCAGAAAGCACCCCGATATGTGAGAGGCAAGGGGAACTCATTCAGAAAGGACCCCAATATGTGAGAGGCAAGGGGAACTCACTCAGACAGCATCCCAATATGTGAGGAGCAAGGGAAACTCATTCAGAAAGCACCCCAATATGTGAAAGGCTAGGGAAACTCACTCAGAAAGCACCCCGATATGTGGGAAACAAGGGAAACTCACTCAGAAAGCACTTTTTTTGTTTTTCAATCTAACCGACTGAGAATAATTTATAGTTAGTTATTATATCGATTTATGTCAGGTTTTAATAAATTTGAAAGTCTTTAAATGAGTGGTACGTGTCGGGCGGTTTTGTCCAAAAATGTGCTCTTTCCCCACTGTGCAACACTGGGAGAGAAGCGCGGTGGCAGCGCACGGTCCCACTAAAATGAGATTATCTCGTGACCTAGAAGAGTCACCATCAATTTTTTTTTTTTAAATTAAAGGTGAAATTATAAGGAATTGAATTTTCTTAACAAGAAAAAAACATTTTTTCCCTTCTTGACGAAAAACTGAATTCAAAATTTTTTTGGACATTTTTTTGGTCAAAATTGAAAAAAAAATTTTTTTTTGAATTTTCAATTCAAAGCGTATAATTTTATCTACAACACCTACAATTTTTATTGAAATTCATTTAATGGTTTTAGAAATATAGATATTTAAAAAAAATGTGATGCCGAAATTCAACATGGCGTAACTCCCGCAATTTGGAAAATTTTCAAAAATCCTTTGGACCCCAAATGTCTCTTATATAACACTATAATTTCACAAAGTTTACCTACAATCGAACAACCACTTGCAGATCCTGATATTCCTGACGTATACTGACCCATTTATCAAGCACAATAGAGTTCGTTGCAATGCAGGTGAAACGCCTGACCGCAAAAGGGTACCTATCACTGATAAGGAGTTGCCTCCGTTGTCAAGTGGAAGACACAGTAAATGTCAGACAAGTACGCCTTTACAAGAAACACAATGAATTGTATGGCATGAATCAAGAGGCTCGTTTTGTTAGAAAGCGCATTGAGATGAAAAAGGTGAATAGGCTGTAGCAAGTTAGGGGCCTTCCATAAACCACGTCGTTTCCCCACGGCGCGCCCCGCCAAACACACCCCATGTTCCCCCCCTGGGGGGAGGGGGGTTCCGAGTCCGAGCCACGTGGTTTTACACTTAGGTGTTAAAAAAAATAAAGAGCATGCCCAGAGAATAGAAAAATGTCTACTAAAAACAATAATAAGTCCAAAAATATTACAACACAAAATAAATAAATTTTAACCCAAATATTTGATTTTTAAACGATAAAGATTAATTATTTCACAAGGCTGGGGCAGCTCATCAATGTCGCTTGACAAAAATAAACTGATGAATCACGGTAGAGGTGGGGGCTAGGGTGTATCGAAAAAAATAAAGTTGTTTGCGCGAAGTTCTAATAGCAATGAAAACTTTCTTTAGGGCGTCAGAAACACTCCCCTAAAGTTTCATAACAAAAAAATCCTTCTGTCTCCGCATCGTAGATATAGCTAAAAATCACAAAAAACGAAGCACTTCTTCAAATTTGAACAGCAAAAATTTTTGTTTGAGATTTAAATTATCAATAAAAATAGTTCAAAGCAACTCGATTTATACCTGTATAGCGATAATTCCATTCAAATATTTTTTATCCTCCCTAATTGACTTTGAAGTTAAAAAATCGAAAAAAGTCGACTTTTTCGCTATTTTCTTAGATTCATGGTAAGTTTCTCGACTATTTGACCATATAATGTGTGATATACGTTAATAAGAATGTATTTGCAATATGTTGCAACAATAATATATAAGGAATGTTGACATTAAAATAATTTCCATTGTCCTTGAATTACAAGAAAATATTTAAAAGTGATATATTGCTCTTTATTTGACAATAAAATTAATTTTTGGTATATAAATTATCAGAAAAAATAGTTCGAAGCAAGTGGATTCGTACTTACATAGACCTTGAAATTCCAAAATATCGAGAAAAAAAATCGTCTTTTTCCCTTTTTTTCTTAGAGTTACGGCAATTTTTTCGACTATTTGAAATTTCAAGGTCACTTAGGTAGGGTAAAAAATATTTGAATCATTTTTTTGCTATTTAAGTACAAATCTACTTGCTTCGAACTATTTTTTCTGATAATTTATATACCAAAAATTAATTTTATTGTCAAATAAAGAGCAATATATCACTTTTAAATATTTTCTTGTAATTCAAGGTCAATGGAAATTATTTTAATGTCAACATTCCTTATATATTATTGTTGCAAAATATTGCAAATACATTCTTATTAACGTATATCACACATTATATGGTCAAATAGTCGAGAAATTTACCATGAATCTAAGAAAATAGCGAAAAAGTCGACTTGTTTCGATTTTTTTAAACTTCAAAGTCAATTAGGGAGGGTAACAAATATTTGAATGGAATTATCGCTATACAGGTATAAATCAACTTGCTTTGAACTATTTTTGTTGATAATTCAAATCTCAAAAACAAATTTTTTGCTGTTCAAATTTGGAGAAGTGCTTCGTTTTTTTGTGATTTTTAGCTATATCTACGATGCGGAGACAGAAGGAATTTTTTTTTTATGAAACTTTAGGGGAGTGTTTTTGACTCCCAAAAGAAAGTTTTCATTGCTATTAGAACTTCGCGCAAACAACTGTATTTTTCTCGATACGCCCTAGTGGGGGCCCCTCCAACCTTGAAATGAAAGAATCCTTACGTTTCAAGGACGCGAAAATAGGGGAGACTTCACTGTGTATATATGTATATATATATTAGGGTTGGTGGAAAAAAACAAATTCTTGGATTCGAAATCGCTTCAACGCGAAAAAGTAGCGTGTTGTGATCCTAAAATAGTATAAACAATTTAGAATTGATAGATATGTAGCTTGGTTACCCATGCTGAAAAAAAAGTCTTAACAAATTTCTTGTTTGCGAAGTTTTCAATTTTTCCTGAGTTACAATTTTTTTACACACTCTTAAGGTCAATACAGTCTTTCCAATTTTTGTGCCGATTTTTATCAATTATTTCCTACGAGACAATTCATGCTTCATTCACCCCTGTTTTTGGAAAAACTTGTTAACAACTTCGTAAATAGGAGAAGAATATTTTCGAGTACCTGAAAACTTTTTAGTGAAAAAACTGGTATTGAATAAACTTATCAGAAATACACTAGAAACAAATCGAGAACATCGAGGAAACGAAATTAGAAGTAGAAAAATTTGTAAAATCTATGAATTTGTTTTTCAATGTAATTGTTTTCTTCACTCGTGGTTTTATAATTTTTTCAAGCATTCGTGGAATTTTCAAGCACAGAAATATACTACTAAAAAATCAAAACTAATTCTATTACATCTAAATTCCAAACTTTGTAAATTTTCAATAATTCTAATTTTGACTGCTGGACGTTATAGATTTTTTTCTTGTCTATTTCTATGCAAGAAAAGTTCACAAATGCTCAGAAAAGTGTGTAAACTACGAGGTATGTAGATAATCTCATTAAATACCACAATCAAAAATTTAAAATTTCGCTGTATTTTCAATTTTGATTCCTGGTTCTTCGCGACTTTTTTCCTAGTGCATTTTGGTCACTGGAAAACAGAGGTAAATTAAGGTAAATGTGCCAGTCTTAGTAAATGCATGGGTTGTCGGCAGATGGCGAAAAAAATAAAAAAATAAAAATAAAATAAATGAAATAGTTTTAAAATATTTTTAAACGCTGATGCCGATCACTCGCACATTGAAGTGCCGATAACTGCAGTAGCCAGGTTTCTGACTTGCCGATAACCCATGCATTCTCGTACTTATAACTTCAAACTTCTTATAATATTCATTCTTATGGGATATGTTGCAAGGAATAGGTAAATTTCATTTCTAAAGGTCCGATTTATTCGATGAAACCCATTTCTTAAGTTTTAAATATGTTTACTATACTTTTTCAAGCGTTTGAAATCTGAAATTCGCCTTAAGCTTCCGATAACTGGCACACTTACCTTAAATAGGAATAATCTCTTTGAAAATAATTGAATAGAATCCGTAAAAAATTGGGGAGAGCTTTTTAACTGTACTTTTCTAATTGTTCAAATTGAATAATTGTAGGCACACGCATAAAAAGTAGAATAATTTCAAATTAATAGCGTTTGTAAAATCTTCAGAATTGAATAATTTAAAATTGCAAATAAGCACAATGTTACGGAAACGGAGTTACAAATCGAAAAGGTTAATAAACTAGCGCGATTGTAAAACATTTTCGCCGTTATTCAAACAATGACAAAGCAATATTGTAAAACTGCTGAATATTTTTTATAAAAGGTGACCTTTATTTTTATCGTGAGCATGACCTTCACGGCCATTTCGAGGTGAAATTAATTTTCTTTAATGGGAACCCCTATTTTTGATCCCGAGAACTGAGAGAGCAGAAAAATTCATGTCCAGATATGACCTTGACCAATCGAAAAATTGACCCTGGAAGGTCTTGGCAAGGTCAAACAACGTACAGCAGCATGACTCGACTGGCATGCATTTTTTAAGAAAATGCTCTGGTGAAGGTCCTGGTCAAAGTTAAGGTCAAGGTCACTAGTCGATCGAGGGTAGAAAATTCTACAACTCTTGCGTTGAACATTTTCTTCAAAACTGCATGCCAGTCGAGTCATCCTGCTGTATGTTTTTTGACCTTTCCATGACAATCCCAGGTCAAATTTTCGATTGGTCAAGGTCATATCTGGACGTGAAATTTTCCGCTCTCTCAGATCCCGGGATCAAAAATAGGGGTTCCCATCTAAAAAAATATTTTGAACTAAAATCAACCGAGAAGGTCATTGTCAAGATCAAAATAAAGGTCACAATTGAATTCCTCGTTGAAAGTTACTTTAGGAATGACCTTGACCTCCCTGAAAAATATCTGGTCTTGTTTTTATAATTTAAAAAATTGCGCATCCTATAGAAAAAAGATTTTTTCATTAACATTTGATCGCACCTTGTGTCGTTTTGCCACAATTTTTTTTTATTTGTAATGGTATTTTTTTATGAATAACACAAAAAGTACGTGTTCTATCAAAAAGTGATTCCTAAAAAAATTATAGATCTTTCTAGGATGCACATCTTTTGTTAGATAACTTTGTTTTTAACTTGTGTTGTTTTTTCAAAAATTGAGTTTCATTATTTTTAATGTTATTTTTCAAAATTAAAACAAAAGCTACGTATCGTAACAAAAAACGATTGATGACAAATTTGTAGCTCGTTTTGGGGTAAAGAACTTTTGTCTATTTATTTTTTTCTCAGCCACGTTTGCTATATGAGTCCTTCATGAACGAGGGAATCTGCATGGGATCCTATATCGATCCCGGTAGCAAATCTCCATCCCAAAATAAGATCGAAAGAAATACAAATACAAAAAGGCAGCAATGAAACATTTTTTCATTTGATCGCGTTTAATTTTTAACTCAAATAGTCTCCAGGATTGTTGCTGCCAGTTAACTTCTTGATTAATTGTGAGACATCGCCTAAACAACCATCGCCCGTGGGTTTCAAGAGGACTCAAATGACGTCTTTTCATTCGAATTTTGACCAGTTTCAAAATAAATTGTTGCAAAATGCACCAATTGATAAATATACACCATTTCGAAAAAAAATTTAATAAGTTTATACTTTTAATTTAATTAACGAAATAAGCACAATTTCCACAAAACATTTATAATAAATAAATGATAATTATTCATAGTTTTAACTAAATTAAGAACATATAAATAAACAACGAGATGTGAATCTAACTTGCAAGCACGTCGTGTAAACACGCCGATATAAACCTAACCTAAATTTGTCAAACGAAAATTCAGGATCGCAACAAGTCGTGATTAGGTATTTCAGGTTGGGTGGGCGAAATCCAAGACTCGACGATTCCTGCACGCCGAGAGCCAAACAATAATATGAATTGCATGGGACGTCGATGGAAAACAATAAGAAAAGTGTTCCTAAATCTTGATTCAGAACCTAACATCCTTGAGAAAGATGTATTTTTTACACCTGGCGTACTTGCAAGTTCTTGTATACTGACAGATCATGAGAAAAGTGTGTTGGGTGAGGATAATCTTGATTAAGAACTTAACTTCCTCGAGGAAGATGTATTGTTTACACCTGGTACACTTGGAAGTTGTTGTATAATGATGGGACATCTAAAAAATGGTTTAAATGCAGCAAATCTTCATTTAGAACTTAAATTTCTCGAGGAAGATGTATTTTTCACACCTGGCGCTTTTGGAAGTTGTTGTGTACTGACGGGTCATGAGATAGTTGTGTTGGGTACGCCCAATCATTACTTAGAACTTAGCTACCTCGGAGAAGATATATTATTCACACATGGTGCACATAGAATTTGTTGTATAATGATGGGACATAAAAAATGCTGGTTGGGTATGTTTAGTCTTGATTTAAAATTTAAATTCCTCGAGGAATATGTATTGTTTACACCTGGTGCACTTGGAAGTTGTTGTATAATGACGGATCATGAGAAAAGTGGGTTGGGTACGCCTAATAATCATTGAGAACTTGACTGCCTCGAGAAAGATATATTATTCATACCTTGTGCACTTGGAATTTGTTCAATAATGACGGACATGAACAAAATGGTTTTGTTGCGGTCAATCTCCATTTAGAACTTAACTTTCTTGAGAGAGACGTATTCTTAACACCTGGTGCACTTGGAAGTTGTTGTATGATGATGGTTCATGCAAAAAGTGGGTTGGGTACGCCCAATCATTGTTTATGAACTTAACTTCCTCGACAAAGATATATTATTTACACCATGTGCACTTGTAAGCTGTTGTATAATAACGGAACATGAGAAAAATGGTTTGGTTGCAGTCAATCTCCATTTAGAACTCAACTTCCTCGAGGAAGAGGAATTTTGACACCTGCTGTACTTGGAAGTTGTTGTATAATGACAGGACATCTAAAAAATGGTTTGGTTGCAGCCAATCTTTATTTAGAACTTAACTTTCTCGAGGAAGATGTATTCTTAACACCTGGTGCACTTGGAAGTTGTTGTATGATGACGGATCATGAGAAAAGTGGGTTGGGTACGCCCAATCATTGTTTATGAACTTAACTTCCTCGAGAAAGATATATTATTTACACCAGGTGCACTTGGAAGTTGTTGTATAATGACTGGACATGAAAAAAATGGTTTGGTTTCTGCTGCGTACAGTTACACAACTCAATAAGCAGTCGCGGACAATGGTCCAGGTGTGGCACTGAAGAAAAAAACCTCAAGTCAAGGCGTTAACAACCGTGCCGAAGACTGAATGGCACCAGGGTATGGTGTTTCAAACGGTGTTTTTATGATACCAAGTCGCCTCCTACAGTATGCAGACCTTACCCCCGCATGCTGGGCTCTGCGGGTGTGGACCACTACTTCAGTAGATACTCGTGCGAACAGCATGGAGGAATTTCAAGAGAAACTAGAGCGAAGCGTTTGTGAGGTGTTAGGTGATCCGCTTGAATTGTCGGAGGAGCCCGACTTGAAACAGAAATCGGAGCTTAAGAAAGAGATTGCCACTGTGGAGCGGTACTGGGATGACAGCAAATGGATGATCGAGGAATTAAGCAAAATCATCGAGAAGATGGAGGACTTCTGCGAAACCAAGAGAAATATGTTCTTTCCAATCCGGGATGGATTGGAAGAAGCGCGGACGCTGGTGAAAAAACTGGTTGTCGCAAATATATTTCCTAAGAATTACTATGGTCATGTATCGTATAGTGTTCGCCACTCCGTTGCTAAAAAAGTAGCGGAGGTCATGAGAGAAACGCAGGAGAAGAGAAACATGAGCCAAACGGGGACTCAGACAGAAGAAGCTGTGGAGGCTGCCACTCCCGAACCTGGTAAGCGTGAGAGGGAGCCTACTTCGAGTCCCATCGAGTCACGTGACACAAGGCAGAAGGTTAAGAAGCCGAGAACCCGTACGGCTGCAGTGGCTGCGACGACCCACAGCAAATAAGGTGAGGGAGGTACAGAGGCGAGCGCGACCCGAGGCTAGGGTGTCGCTTAGAAATCGAAGTACGAAAAATATGTCAGACGTCCCCTCATTTTTTTCCATTTGTTGTAGAAAGAATGTATAAAAAATTTGAGCTCGATCCGTCAACTGCAAGCCCTGCCGCAAGGACCTTGAAACTTCTAAAACTACTAGAAGAGGGTATTAGTAAAACACGAACACACATATATTTGCAAAATCAAGTTCCAAGGTCTATATTTTTCTTGAAAAACGCATATAGAAAAACGATATTTGTATCTTAAATAAATGTTTATCATTAATCCTTGCGATACAAGCAGTAAAACCCAATAACATTGCGTAAAATCACATAATATAGGTCAAAGTAACAAAAGTTAAAAAATTCCAGCTGCAAGGGATTTCTTGTCTAAAGTCTTCATAGGCATCACGCTTTTTGAGTTTTGTGTCACTAACAGAAGATTTTGAAAGTTGTCCTCTGTTTACACTTGACCTAGAATATTCCTGAGTTAGACCAATAGCCCTTTCAGAACAGTCCTTAGTCACATGAAAATCTCGGAAAAAGTCACGCGCTTTTACGAAGCTCTCACAGTTTAGTTATTGTTCACAGTCTGCATTAAGAAAAGCAGTCTTTAAATCAAATCTTTGGAAGATGTTCATTGATTTCGGGGACACACAATAATTCATGTTCAGCTCAAGAAACCTTGACACTTCCTTCGGTTGAACTAATAGGCGTTTGTAGGCTATTGAGACCTTACCGGATACTTCCTCTGCGTGCAGGGCTTGAACCATGCTGCGCTTTACGTCAGTAGGAACTAATTCATCTAAAATAGCAAGAATGGCCCACTCAGGCTTGAGGCACCAAAGATGACCACAAAACTTCTTTACAGCTACTTCGAAGATCTTCTTGTTTATACTGGCGTACTAGTGTAGCTGTTTCAAGAAGAGGAAGTCATGGTGGGGTGCTTGGATTGCGGAGGAAGCTTTGAACCAAGCCTGCACGTACACTAGAATAACAAACAGACAGAAGTCGCCAATACGCCTCTCTTCTGTAGCTGTGAGCTTCAACTGACCCTTAAGAAGAAAAATTTCCAGTGCGTATAGAGTCCGCGACATGAATCGCGCATCGTGAATACAACCAGGTGGAGAAAACTTGATTTCGTGTGGAAGCGTACCTCCCAAGAAAATTCAGACTAATTCAAGAAACTCCCGATAGTCATCAAAAGGTTGGCTCTCCTGTAATGAAAGTTACAAAGTGCTTAAACTGATTCAATTATATTATCAGGCGGTAAGTAGAACAGTTTCAGAAATTTCACCTATATTTAGCTTCCTCAAAAAAAAAGTGAGTACAGTTTGTCCCGATTGTTTCAAGAGATCCGACGACCTGCTGTCAGTGAAGTCTGCGTTGAACGAAGACGAATCTATCTAGTCTTTCCACGCCTCGCGGAATCTCTTGAAAAGAGGTCTTTCATGACCACAAGAAACAGCTACTGTCACTTCAAAGACGCTCTTCAAGACGATCTCAATCTCAAACACGTGGTGTCGACAAGCTGCGTACAAGAGATCGCGGTTCAACTTCTGCTCCAGGATGACTCAAGCACCGTTTTCACAACCAGCCGAAAGAAGGAAGGGGTAAGAAAGAATTTCATTTACTTTGCATTATCGCTATATTAGCGTAAAGTCGCGTATTTCATGTACCTGCCATGCTAGTTGCAGTATCCGTACTTGTGCCCTGTACTTTGTCAGTCAGTTTCCAGGATTCCAGAACATGGGGAACGGCGTTTGCATTAGCTTCACCTGTTCCATGTTCAAGCAGGGCAGCACCTGCTCGTCAACGTTGTAGCCAGTGAAAACTACAGGTAATCGCTCTTGCACAGTGTTTCCAAACTTTATTTTTTCCCCGTCAAAATGAACAATAAGTTCAGTGCCAGATTCCTGTAGTTTCTCTTGGAAGTTTTCTTCAACTTTTTCAGCATTTGTCTTCCGCAAATTTGTACGTAAGCGATAAAGTGTGCTTTTATCAACATTGTGTTGACATCCACATTTAGTGCACTTTCTGTAGCACTCACAGCTGCAGTGGACTTTCTAACACTTGTCTTAGTTGTATCAATCGTTGCTAATAAATTTGAAGTGAAAACATTTTTACAACCTCTCCTCTTCTTAATCTTTGTTTCTTTAATTTTACTAGTCTCAACTGAGAGGCCCTCTACTTCGTCTGCATTCTCATACTGCAAATCTCTGTCCTCATTATCACTCTCAGACGAATGCACAGCACTTGTGGACGCAATTGACGCCCGGAGTGTCTCTGGAAAACGCGAGTGGCCTTTAATATTTTCAAGGTACTGAGATAATGTAATTTTTGAAAAATAAAACCTTGAGGCGCTTTACCTTGCATTTTCGATTTTCTCTCCTCTTCTTTCTGCAGCCTTTCCCAGCGTCTTGACTCCGTGCCGTGCAGCTTCATATCCCGTACAGAAGACATCAAGCCAGGCCGCCCCTTCTGCCGCTGTAGAACTGGGAAATCTATATCCTTTTGTATCTTCATGATTTCCATAGGGTGGCCATGGGCAACGTCAAAGAGGTCTTCAAACGTATTCTTGAAAGAATCTTCGAGCTGGACATGTCGTTCTGACCGTTATGTAGCACTTTTTTTGCAGAGTTCTCCA
The DNA here is from genome assembly GCA_932195095.1 of Andricus curvator. Lineage (NCBI taxonomy): Eukaryota > Metazoa > Arthropoda > Insecta > Hymenoptera > Cynipidae > Andricus > Andricus curvator. Next base: position 77,158 of record CAKNYM010051806.1, on the reverse strand, counting down.
GTCCTTGTGCAAATTCGCAGCTTTCTTCACAATGCGACACTTTTGCATCGTCGGAATTCTAGCCCGTTCCCATATTTTACACGCAGCATCAGCAGCAGCGTTACATGCTTCAGAAACACTCATAGACCCACTGTATTTCCGTAATTGGTGGATCAGCAACCTCAGTACTTGAATCCGCGAAGGAAACTTGAGTCCTGCTATGGCCTCAATTGTGTGATCTATCAGGTAGACAGGCTTCCTACTGCGCTTTGTTTTCGTTGCACTCATATCACTCACTTTTATTCACATATCGCGAACCGAAAGAAAACACGTGCATATAACAGAATCAAAAACGTAAACAAAAAGTTTTCTGTCACAAATTGTCCGCGGTCACCGGCTGAGCCACATCAGGAACGTAAGCGACCACCGTCGTCGTATTTCCATTCGTTTTCGGGGAGAGGGAGAGGTTTGGCAGGGTAGGTAGGGTGGGAATTAGTAAATTATGAACTCAAAATAAAACCTACTTTGCAATCGTCCGATTGAGCTGAGAATTATTATACGACGTTCCCATGTCAAAAGGAAAAAACTGAGGGGGCGTCCCACCCCAAAATCGCAAAATTTCTGTAGACCCCTAAATAAGGGACACCCTAGCCAAGGCGGTTCTCATAAAACCGGCCAAGGGCTCGAGCTACACGGAGGTCCTTAGGAACCTCAAGAGAAAGGTGAAGCCGGACACTCTTGGTGTTAAAATCACGGGTGTCATGGAAACTCGCTGGGGAGAGGTCCTTCTGGCTGTGGGGCCTACAGCGGATGGCAGAACAAAGCTCTCCGCTGCCATTAGGGAGGCTGTTGGTACAGGGGGTTGCGTGCACGAGCTCGTCCCCCGCATCGAAGTCGAGGTCCTGGACCTCGACACAACTACGGAGGTAGAAGAAATCGAGGCTAATGTAAGGCAAAACTTTGGTAATTTAGCAGGTGATGTCAAAGTCAGCCTCACAAAGAAGGCCTTCAGGGGTAACCTGAAGGCTTTCGTAGAGATGACTGAAGAGTTGGTGAAGAGACTGGTTGCGCACGGGACACCTGAAGGTTGGATGTGTGTCCTGTCGCGTCAGGAAGAAGACGGAGGTAATGAGGTGCGACCGCTACCAAGGCGTCGGCCACATGGCAGCGGTCTGAAAGTGTTGTGACCGTGGCCTGTCGGAAATGCGGCAAAGAGGGCCATGAGGCTGCAGCGTGTGAAAACACGCTGCAGTGTTTCCTCTGCGCTTTAGGAGAAGGAGAGCCCCGGACAGATCATCAGCCGGGATCGATGAGATGCTTATCGTTTAGGGAGACAGCCCTGTCCAGGAAGCCTCTCAAAGGACAGCGATAACCCGTTAGAACCAGCCATGATGACGAAGGCCGACGTGCCCGTTGCGTGACATTCTCACGCTACTGAGCCTTCATCAAGGCTTGTACGACAAGGAGATGAATCAGACCAGGTTGGCATAAAAACTGAAGATGCCGAAACACGGCGTAGAAGCCTTATACCCATGTTCCTGGAGTAATGCCAAAGCGGTTCCGGGTAGATGGGTTGGCAGGAAGAGGAGGTGAGTTTAGTGGGTATTACCGTTTTTTAGGTTGAGTCCCACACTCAGTGCGTAAATGCATTCTCACCTCCTCTACACAAAAAAAGTTGTGTAGCTACAAAGCGGGTAGGGTGAATACTCACGCGCATATGTATTCCCGCACTAGAATTAGTTCACACGGCCCTGATTGTTTACCTCCGAAATCCACTGAGCTGCTGCCAAGACATTTTTTTTGCATCATGCCCGAGAATGGCGGCATGTGGAGGTTACAGTGTGTTTCAATTCAAAAATTGTGTGAGAAAGAAAAAAATAATCAGTCGCGTGTTTGTTATCTACTCATCATTAGAGTTTTCAGGGAAAGCAAAGATATTTGTTTCCTATATGGCATTGTCTGGTGAAATGCCCTTCTGAGTTTTAAGATTTCAATAACAGGTAATAAACATGATTTCATAATAATGTTATGAATCCAGAGTATTTTTCCGGCTTCAATGTGGAAAAAACAGATTGTAACATACAGTGGCACCTTGATATGACGGTCCTTGATATACGGATATATATATTAAAACAAATAAGATAACGACTAGTATATGTGAGTATAGAATGTTGACGATTCATCAGTTCAGTGGAATTTTTTGAATATTCATCTACTCGAATTTATTCATTAGTAAGTTTGAGTTATTCGACGAAAATGTGGAGACTGGCTGCTAGTCTCTGTTTCTTCTTAGCAGTTACAATTGATTCTTTCAGTGAGTATAATGTAATTAATATGAGGTATAGAATTCAAAACCATTCCAATTAAAATCAATATTTTTCACTCAGTGTAAAGTGCCTAGTAAAAATAAACTAATGGGGACCAATTGAGAGAAATACTGTAAATTCGCATACATTCTGAAATAAGTGATTTAATCTTCAAATATGTCATTCGCCAGAATTTGGCCAAGAATTTGTAGGGGACCTAATCCATCTGAATCCGCGAGTACAAATTAATTGCAGTGTCAGCCAATTCATTTTAATTCGGGAGATTTTCAGTCAAGCTGCAATTCGCCTGAATTCGTCAGCGCGATTACTGTTTAAGACTGGCCAATTCTTCTTAATAAGCTTAAAAAGCTTCACTCAAATTCGCCCCAATCCGTGACGACGAATTTCATTAATGTTTGCTTTATTCAGTTCAATTCGTAATATGGAAACCATAGTGCGGAGTATGAAGGACCCGTCGTAACTTTCAGAAAATAGTCCCGTAGCCCAATGAGGCTGGTCTGAACTGATACACGAGGGATCGCTGATTCGAATCTCGACGAATGCACTTTTTATTCATTTTTTTCAAATTTAAAATCCATCTGCATTTAATTCGAATAATTTCAAATCATCCCAAGGCGCCTCAATCCGATTAAAAAAATCAGAAAGCAAGATTCGGCCGAATTCTACAAATTAGTGAAATTTCAGTTATCGTTAACATTGAAAAGCTTCAATTAGTGTGATTGACAATTAAAAACTTGACTTTTGACTTAAAAAATCATCAAAATTTGAGAACTTTCATATATACATCTTTAGGTTTAAAAAGTTTTCAATTGCGAATCGTGATAATTGAAAAGTTTGCAATTTTAAATCTTCAAAAAACTTTAATTTTGATTACCAAACTCATAAAAATGTAAGAATTAAGTCTATCAAATCTAAATAAGAATTTAAAATTGAAAATCATCAAAATTGAAGAATTTTCAATTGTAATTCTTCAAACGAACTTCAAATTGTAAGTCTTTACAATTCGAGAGTTTCTAATTTTGACAATTTACAATTCCAATCTCTGTGATTCTACTTATTGAATCAGAGAAAACGTAATCACTAAAGATAATTAAAAAATTTCTATTTGCATTAATCGAAATATTCATTATTTCTTTATCAGAAACTTCTAATTTCTAGTTAAGAAAATTATCAGGTGTCCCAAAAGTCCCGGGACGAATGAATACTTCCACGTGTAAGATATTTTTCAGGGAGTTCAAGGTCATTTTCAAAGTAACTTTGAACGAGGAATTCAATAATGACCTTTATTTTGATCTTGACCATGGCCTTCACGGTCATTTCAAGGTTAAATTGATTTTTGTTAAATGGGAACCCCTATTTTTGACCCCGGGAACTGAGCGAGCGGAAAATTATACGTCCATATATGACCTTGACAAATCGAAAATTTGACCTGGGAAGGTCATGGCATGGTCCAACAACGTACAGCAGGATGACTCGACTGGCATGCATTTTTGAAGAAAATGTTCAACGCAAGAGTTGTAGCATATTCTACCCCTGATCGATTGGTGACCTTGACCTTGACTTTGACCAGGACCTTCGCCAGGACATCTTCTTCAAAAATGCACACCACTCAAGTCATCCTGCTGTACGTTGTTTGACCTTGCCAAGACCATCCCAGGTCAAATTTTCGATTGGTCAAGATCATATCTGGGCGTAAAATTTTCCACTTTCTCAGTTCCCAGGGTCAAAAATCGAGGTTCCCATTTTTAAAAATCAATATGAACTTCAAATGACCGTGAAGGTCATGGTTAAGATCAAAATAAGGGTCACCATTGAATTACCCGTTTAAACTTACTTCATGAATGACCTTGACCTCCCTGGAAAATATCTGACCTGAGGAAATATTCAGCCGTCCCGGGACTTTTGGGACATCATACAATGACAAGGCAATATTGTCAGAATTATAAAGCCGATCCTTTTTTGTGCAACAAGAACCTGATATACGTCATGATTTTTCACGTTCAATTAGAAAACACATTTTCTATACGAGCAAAAGTTTTTGAGATTTTTGTTGATAAAGACAAAAACTTTATGCACCCCTGTGACTGATCACATCAATAATCTTGATCAAACCCTCACCCCTTTTCAACATCTCATGGAAGCAGGAAGGTACCCCTGTGAACAGTCACAACAATAATGTTGGTTAATCCCCTACCCCTTTCCATCATGTCGTAGGGAAAACACCCCTGAGACTGGTCATGAAAATAATGTTTTTTGAACCCTACCCCTTTCCAACGTCTCTTGGGGGGAAAGCACCCCTGTGACTAGTCAGAGATGTAATGTTAGTCAAACACATACCCCTTTTTAACTTCTCGTGAAGGGCGGGATAGCACCCCTGTGTGTAGTCAAAAAAATAATGTTGATCGAAAACCCACCCTTATGAAAAAGAAGTATTGGTAATAATTGAATCTAATACTTTCTTCACGAATGAGTATTAGTAATCCAATCCTTTTTCGCGAAAAAAGTACTGGATCCTATACTTACGAGTACTTCTTTTTTATGAGGATACCTTCCTGGAGGGAAGCCACACCTGTGACTGGTCACCGATATAATGTTCGTCAAACCTCCACACCTTTCCAATGATTCGTGGGGGCGAAAAGGTACCCCTGTGACTGTTGACAGAAACAATTTTTGTGAAACCCCTACCCCTTTCCAACGTCTCGTAGGAGGGCGGTAAGGCGCCCTTGTGACTGGTCACTGGAATAATTTTGGTCAAACCCCTATCCCTTTCCAACTTCTTGTAGGGGTGAAAAGTATTACGGAGGTAATATCGAGGGGAGGGAACAAGGAGGTGGAAACGCCGAGAAAGGCGCAAACTCAATAAAACACCGGTAATTTCAGAAAAGAGTGCAACATTTATTGTCACTTGCAGTCGCGGCGTTGAGCCGGCGGCTCGTGGTGATAACCTTCCGGAGATGGATCGCCCTTGGAAGCGGGCGAGACAAGTAGACGAGGTTGACCGGCAGCTGGAGATCCTCCACGAGGACAACGACGTAGTTGTCGGCGTTGAACACACCAAATAGCGAGAGCCTTCGACCCACACCCTTAAAACACTTATTCCACTAGGCACCCGAGAACGGAATCCGTGAACCCCAGGCGAGAGCGAACCAGACTGGCTAGCTCCGCGATGGCAAGCGCGTCGTAAGACACTTCGGGGCCCCTCGGGGGGTTTCGCCTCTAATCGGCTGCGGCCCGGCAACCCATTAGTGCAGGGCCGCGCTAAGTCCCTACTTTGGGTAGCCATTCTGTTACAAAAGGTACCCCTGTGACTGTTCACATAAATAATTTTTGTGGAATCCCTACCCCTTGCCAACGTCTCGTAAAGGGTGAGAAGGCATCCCTGTGACTGTTCACAGAAATAATGTTGGTCAAACCCCTACACCTACATAACTTCTCGTAAGGGGCAGAAAGGCACTCTTCTCTCTGCTCACAATAATAATGTTGATCAAAACCCTACCCCTTTCCAATATTTCGTAGACGGCGAGAAGGCACCCCTGTGACTTGATTTATAAACAATGTAAGGGAAACCTCTATCCCTTTCCAACTTCTCGTAGGAGGGCGGTAAGGCGCCCTTGTGACTGGTCACTGATATAATCTTGGTCAAACCCCTACCCCTTTTCAACTTCTTGTAGGGGTCAAAAGGTATCCCTGTGACAGTTCACAGAAACAATGCTGGTCAAACCCCTACCCCTTAATAACTTCTCGTAAGGGACGGAAAGGCATTCCTGTCTCTGGTCACAAAAATAATGTCGATCAAACCACTACCCCTTTCCAATGTCTCGCAGACGGCGAGAAGGCACCACTGTGACTGGTCACTGAAATAATGCTGGTCAAACCCCTACCCCTTTCTTTTCGTTACAAATTCCTTTTTTCTTAGCTAAAATTATCTTTTCAAACTGGTATTTTAACTATTCTTTTTTTTTCTTGTTGAAAATGTAGCTTTCTAAGTTGAAAATTCATGAACTATTTGGCTGAAAATTTACGTATTTTTTTTAAATTTCGTTTTTTTTTTGTAGCAAATAAATTTTTCTCGTGAAATATGCAACTGTTTTGTAGAAAATTCCTATATTCAGCTCGAAAATTGAATAATTTGGTAAAAACGCAACTATATAATTGTTAATTATTAATTTTTAAATGAATTAAGGTTCAAAGTTCTGAAAATTACTGTTCTTGAAGTTTAAATTTAAATTCATTGTTCAAATGACTTGAGGAGGTTTTCACCAGAACTAGGAATCATTTTTTATGCCTCAACTGGTTCTAGATTCTGGCTAAGACCACCTTAAGTAATTTAGATTATCAATTCCGGAATGTCTGAATTAACCCCACATGTCCGGAAATACCTCGTTTGACAGTAAGCTATTAACTTTTTTCATTGAAAAATAATCCTAGTTGGTTAACAGTTCAGAGGAAAATATTTTTGGAATACCTAAAGCTGAATGACGATTGCGAAACAATTGTTTTCACTTTAGAGTTTATTTTTATTGTGCATAGAATATTCAAACATCCATAAAAGATATGACCTCCATATTCTTAAACAAATAAACCTATTATTTGAGTCATTAAGTGTCTAATACTGATCTTTTTCATGATATTAAAAAATTTTATGCGACTTTTTGCGGATATTTTTCGAAATTCCATGGATTGGAAAAGATTTTAAAGGATTGAAAATATTTTAGAGTAATTATTAAAATTCCAAGATATCTTTAGGTGCTTTAAAAGTCTCAAGGGATTTCAAAGGATTTCAGATATTCCTGAGTATTTTTTTAAATTCCAAGGAATTTTCAAGAGCTTTAGAAAATTGCAAGGAATATCAAAAGATTTGAAAGGATTTGTAATATTTTCGGGTATTTTATAAGATTCCAGTGGTTTCCATAGGATTTTCATTATTTTAGGGTATTTTTAAGATTTCAATCAATTTACTTAATTTAATTAATTTGATAGAATTTCAAAGGCATTTCAAAGGATTTTAAATATTTTAGGTTATTTCAAAAGATTTCAAAATATTTTGAAGAGCTTTGAAATATTTCAAGGGATTTAAAAATATCTTAAAGCCCTTGTAATATTTTAGGATATTTCAATAGAATCCATTTTAGATGATTCTGAAGTAATTTTTAATTTAAGTAAAAAAATTTTTTTCATTTTTTATTTTCTGGTATTTAAAAATGATTCTTAGGGAGTTTATAAGATTTCCGAGGCTTTCTATGATTTCAAGGGATTTTGAAAGTTCTCAAGGTATTTTATTAAATTATCGAAGATTTCAAGAAATATCATCAGATTTTATAGAATTTCACGAGATTTTATCAAATTTTCATGGATATCAAAGAATTTATTTATTTCGAATTCACCCTTAATTCCTTTAAATTCTTCTGAAACTCTTCTTCAATTCTTGGGCAATTTATCAAATTCTTCTGAATTTCCCCGAATGTTTCCAATTTATACCCCGTTATACACGTATTGAAATCTGTCATTTAAAAAATTGAACTATTTCAATGATAACTCTTCAAAGTTGTATAACATTGAATTGTAAATATTGAAATTTGGCAAGTTTTTAATTCTGAATATTCACAATAAAAATACTCTAATGTTTATGATTTAAATATGAAATTTCATCAATTTTGAACATTCGGAAAAAAAAGACTTGCACCTTGGTCTTAAAAATCATCAAAATTTAAGAACTTTTATCTTGAAAATTGGGTCTAGTTCCAAATAGTGGTTACCTCCAATTCATTTGGCACTGCGTATACTTACGTATTTTGATGCGCTGATTACGAATATCATAGTGAAAATTGGCGAAAATTTGAATTTAATGACGAAAACCATGAAAACCCCATAAAATCATGTATTTTCCCCATTAATTCTCGTTAATAATGGAAATTTCAAAAAATATTTTAAATAAAAGTTGTAGAGCATAAAAAAATCCATCTCTTGTGTTCAGTACATCTTTTTTCCAAAACCATTTTTTAACAAGAAAAATAAGATTTTCCAAAAATGAGCCTAGAAATAAAAATTTACTGGAAAATTTACGCATTCACGAAAATGCGTTCAGTTACGCTCGTCCCCTTTTCCAGGTTTAAGTGGGCGGGGCTACACATATACTGACTAATTACGAAAATGCGTTCAATTACGCTCGTCCCCTTTTCCAGGTTTAAGTGTGTGTGGGGGGGGGGGGG
>CAKNYM010051806.1:23241-68243 GCA_932195095.1 Andricus curvator | reverse complement strand
CGTTATCCCCTCTCCTGCCTACTGGCCAAGCGCTCCGTCGGTTCTGCTTAGAGCGGTCAGTTCTAAAATGTTGATAATTTAAATTTGCAATTACATTTATTTTGAAGATTTAGAATCAAAAACTTGAATTTTTATTCCAAAATCATCTAAATTTAAGGATTTGTATGAATACATCTTTGAAATTCAAGAGTTTTAAATTGAAAATCTCCCAAATTAAAGGATTTTAAATCGCAAATCACGAATATTGAAGATTTTTGAATGGTAGTTCTATAAATCTACATGCGATCGACATTAGAAATTTCTTATATAAATTCAAAGGGTTTCGAATTGAAAATTTCCCTGTTGATTCAAAAAATCATCCAAAAATAAAAAGTTTGATTTATACATCTATAAAATCGAATTATGCATGAACAGCTAGGCGGAATCTCCTATCAGACTACTGTTTTAACATAAAATTTTGTAATAAAAATTACGAGTACATATATCGAGCTCTATTTGAATATTTTCATATTCACTGAAATCAAAGAAATATATTTGAGGCACATTAGAATCTTATTTTGGTTTCCAGAATCACAGTCTAAAATGGTTCAGTTTTTTTTAATCACTCTTAAATATTCTTTTTACAGCAGAAGGTGTGATACCACGGATAAACTCACGATCACGTCCTATTATAAAACTTCTTGGTGTTGATCATTTCATAACTTATACTGAAAAAAATGAACCTCACATTTACGAAATAAACCGAGGCGAAGAATTGACTTGTATCGCGGATCCGACTGGATCAAAACTTGTTGCAATTGACGAATTAGGACATGCGTGTTCATTCGTGATTCCGTATACAAATGGATATCAGAAAGTAGAAGTGCTCATAATCGACAACGTGGCCGAGCACACTCTAGAAGTAGGCCAGGATCATGATCCGCTTCAATACTTCAAAAATAGCAGAGAAGATTTGGAACAGTACACTCGTTTAGCCGAAATACCCGTATCTAAAAGACGAAGCTCAACAGGTTTGTAATAATTTTTTATTATATGATATTTAGAAAAGATTCTTGAGGACCTTATAAGATTTCTGAGGATTTCTATGATTTTAAGGAATTTTAAAAGCTCTCAATGTATCTCTTTGTATTATCGATGACTTCAGGAAATATCATCAGATTTTATTGAATTTCACGGGATTGTATAACATTTTCATGGATATCTAAGAATTTATTTTCAAAGAGTGAAGGATTTTGTGAGTTTTCAAGCGTTTTTAGAGATTTTTAGATATCTTTCTCAATTCACTAGACTTCATTTCGATTTTACCCTTAATTAATTTGAATTCTTTTGAATTCTGCAAAATTTTCTTGATTTTTCTCATTGCACGTGAATTCTTCTGAGTGCAGTCAATTCTACTCAATTCATGGTGTTTTTCTTTATTCCTTTTTAGTTTTTGTTTAATTGAACTTGAAGTTCTTTAAACTCTCCTTGAATTCCTGGACATTTTTTCAAATTTTTCTGAATTTCCCCAAATTCTTCCAAACCATTTCTTTTAAATTCTTTTGAATGCATCCCAGTTTGACTGAAATCAAGAGAATTTTGAGAAATTTTCCAATTCGTTCAAATTTAACTTGAATTGTTTGACTCTTATAAATTTCTCCTGAGAGAGCCACTTGATCTTTGAAGAAGACAGAAAATTGAATTAAATGCCAAGAATCGACTCGTGCGGAACAACAGACCCCCCAACAAGCGGGTCAAGGGGCAGATACGAACCATGGAGTACCTTCAATTAGTACTCACATTTTAATGGTTGCATCATTCGATCGTGGAACCTATCACTTTTGCATTTCGCGCCAGGCCTCGAAATCACATTCTCCTTCACTGTATGTAAAGAATAGTATATTTCTTAACGAGTGCAAAAAGAGCTTTTTTAACGAATATGAAGTTTGCAACGCGAGCTGAAGGCGAGTTTTGCAATAACATGAGATAAAAAAGCTCTTCTGCACCAGCTTAGGACTATATTCTTTCCCAACAACGTGGAGAAAAATTAGTTTTAACATATCGAGGAGTGGGTACAATCGCATTTTGTCCACGGCGTTGGAAAAATAGTATGTTGGCCAAGTGGGCAACCAGTCGATTCCCAACTGGCATGGTTACGGCTCCCGCTTTGTTCGCGCGGTAACTTCATTCTCGTTGGAAAAATCCTAGTTTCCCCACTCGAGTAACTATGTACTATTTTCGAACACCTACCACTGTCCAGATTCTCGTGTAGAAAACAAACAGGCACCCCTGTGATTCGGCACATAAATAATGGTGGTGAAACCACTACCCCGTGGGAGGCACTCACGTGACTGGTCGCGGAAATAATATTGGTCGAACCCATACCACTTCACAACATTTGAGAGGGACGGGATGACACCCCTGTATCTGGTCACACAAACAATGTTGGTGAAACCTCTACCCCTTCTTAACTTCACGTGGTGGCGAGAACACACCCCTGTGACTGGTAACAAAAATAATTTCGATCGAACCCCTACCCCGTTCCAGCTTTTTGCAGAAGGCGGGAAGGCATCCCTGTGTCTGTTTATAGAAATAATGTTGGTCGAACCTCTACCCCTTTCCATCGTCTCATGAATGAAGTCATCCTTTTGGCTGGTCATACAAATAATGTTGGTCAAATCTCTACGCCTGTCCAATCTATCATAGAGGGCGGGAAGGCAACCCTGTGTCTGGCAATAAAAATAATTTCGTTCGAACACCTAACACTTTCTATCGTCTCCTGGGAGGATGGCACCACTGTGAGTGGTTATAGAAATAGTGTTAGTCGAAAGCCTACCCCTCTCCAACGTCTCGTCAGTCTGTGACTTTGTCTTGCCACAGAAATAGTGTTAGTGAAGCTTTTCCTGTAGCTGGTCACAGAAATGATTTTTGTCAAACCTCTACCCCTCTCCATCTTTTTGTGGGGGAAAAGCACCCCTGTGACTTGTCACTGAAATAATGCTGATCAAAAACCCACCCCCCTTCTATGTCTCGTTGGGGGTCGGAGCGTGAAGGCACACCTGCGACTAGACCCAGAAATAATATTAGACAAAACCTTACCCCTTTTCAACTTCCCGTAGGTGGCTGAAAGGAACCCCTATGTCTGCTCACAGAAATAATGTCAGCCAAACACCTATTCCTTGCCATCGCCTTGTAGGGTCGAAGCGACCTTGTAACTGGTCACAGAAATAGTGTTGTTCAAACCCCTACAGCTTCCCATCGTCTCGTGCCGTGGAAGGCATCCTTATCACAGTAATAATGTTGATCAAACCCCTATCCCTTTCCATCGTCTCGTGTAGGGAAAAGGCACCCCTGTAACTGGTCACAGAAATAGTGTTGGCGAAACCTTTACCCCTTTTTAACTTCTCGTGAGGCACAAGGAGGCACCTCTGTGACTAGACACATAAATTATGCTGGCCAAACTGCTACCACTTTCTAGTGTTTCGAGCGAGGCGGAAAGGCACTCCTGGGTCCCAACTTCCCGTAGAGGGCTAAGAAGAACTCTTGCGTCTGTTCACAGAAATAATGTTAGACAAAGACCATAACGGAAGCGTAAGGTCACTCATGTATTTTACAAGGATTATGTCAAGATCAATGCTAGAAATTGAGAGCAATTTGATCTAGCTGTAGGAATTGACAAGGAGTCAACTCGGGAGATTGAAATGGATTTTGCATTAGAAAAATGTGCTAAGGTTAATCAAAAGAGAAGAAAACTTCATGTTTTCTCCAAAGACCCTGAGCTCATCGACAGAAGCGCTATTCGCCACCTTGAAGCTGGAGAGACATATGCATACCTGGGCGTGTCACAGAGCCTCATTCAGGCCGTAACATCTATAAAGATTGCTCCCCGATACAGATATACAAACGTATCATCCGGCAGATTTAGTCCTCTAAACTGGCGGCAAGGAACAAAGTATCTGCAACGAACATGCTTGTCATCCCGGTAGTACTTTATTCATTTGGAGTGGTTCCATGAGTGAAGGACGAGCTTAGATCTTTCAAGTTCGGGTCACGAAAGGTTATGCACGTGATAAAGAGCATGCATCTTAAGTTCCGCGACTTTGCATTGTAGTCCATCAAGGTGTTCGCGGAATACTGAATTTTGAATGTCTTTACAACATGATAATTGTGGGTGTAACACATTTAGTCGCCTATAAACGAGACCCTTTTTTGACATGGTTAGGAAACACGAAGAAGTGGGCAACGGAGTGTTTCTGCACAAAGTAGCGGAGCAGGCTGCTGAAACACTTAGCCTTGACTTAAATATTAGGGGTGAGTGAAATGCATCAAACATTATCCATCGCGAGTGCTCACTCCTAAAGGCCTGGAGCAAGAATGCACAGGAGAAAAACTTCCGCAAACAGCTCCTCAACAGGCGAACGCACGACATCTTATACAGAAATGTGAAGGATCAGTCGATGTCGTATTAGCTAACGTTTGCTTTCTTCAAATCACTCAGAATTCCCGATGATAGGTGCAGAGATTGTCATGCCCACCCAGAGCATCTAGGACACGTGCTATCTAGTTGGCGGAATTATGCAGAAATGACGTACATATGAAGGCACAATGCGGCACTAAGCTCATTTTTGTGTCAGGCTTAAGATGGTTGCAGACCAATTTTTCGAGAGGATTTTTTGTTAACTTTAAATTTTTTAATAATCTCCACGGGGCTTTTCCGGCATCTATCATCAATCAGAGAAGCATTTTTGCAATGCGATCTAGTAATCTGATAATTACAGTGTGTCTAATTTGACATATTGGGCAAAGCCTGGTTTTCACCCCATCATCCACCTTCTGGCTTACTGCCAAGTGCATGATGAGGGTTCTACAACTTGAGGTGGGTTCCAAACCACCATAAACTCGTGAAGTGCAGAGAAGAATTTTTAGAGGTACCAGCTCTGCGATCGAACCCCGGAACTCTAACTGGAAGTCCGATTGCCTAACCGCCTGAGCCACCGAGGCTCTTTATACCACTGAAGTTCTGTAGTTATTATTATATATCTCTCTTGTTATTGTTATTAGTATTATAGTCTTGTTAGGCTGGTCAATTTATGTCCCTCAGTACTGACGTTAGAAATCTATTGTATTATGTCTTCTATTTCAAAACTCTGGTGAAGCAGAGGCCTATACACGGTTTACCCTCGCTGCTAAAGTATCATTTATGTCATGTAGCATTAGTACGTACACCACCAGACTACTCCACTTCTCTGGGTATGAGCCTGTTGAAATTTTTCTTTTACTCAAGTGGGCTTACAATTACTGTATGAATTTTATCACAATCAGTGAAAACTTGACGCCAGGGGAGAGGAAAACCTCAGAAAAAAATCTCCTGAGTTCAGCTGGTTTTTCGAGAGTCGAGTTTAAAGTCAGACCTCCTGGTCGACATTAGTTGAAACGCAGCAAATACACAACCTGGTCATACGTCGCAGATGGTCTACCATCCGGGTTCTATCCGCATTCGAAATAGCTTGACATGTGGACTAATGTACTTTTGGTGTGACAAATGCTGCCTCTTGTGCCCTGTTAGGATTCTAAACTTCGACTCTGATGTGCTTTTGGCATGCCAAATGTTGGCGCTTTTGCGCTTATGTCCCCTTATCCCCGTATCAAAAAATCTGTCATTTTTAAGAGTAAAGTATTCCAGAGAAGAGAATTCAATATTGCATTATTGAAAAAAAACGCTGAAAGAACCAGTTCTCGTCAGATCACTGAAGTTAAGCAGCGTTGGGCGCGGTTAGTACTTGGATGGGTGACCATTCGAGAATACTGCGTGCTGTTGGCCCACCGTGGGTGTAGTGAGCCCACACTTGTAGTAGTTATTTACTACAAGAAACTATCCACCTAGAAACACTACCCGAATCGGGTAGTGTCACGCCTACCCTGAAAGGGAAATGGCTTAATGGTATACTAATGGTATAAACATGAAATATTCAAGAGTCTTCAATTGCAAATATTGAAAATTGAAATTTTTGTAATTGCAAGTTGTTCAATATGAGTAACTTCACATTTTTAATTTCAGGAACTAAAATAATACAAGAAACCGTCGAAAATTACATACATACCTTTGAAATATGAATCTTCAAAATTGAATAAGTTGCAATTCTATATTCTCAAAATTCAAGAATTTTTGATTGCAACTCTTCAAACTTTTATAACACTGAATTTTAAATCTACTAATCTGAAGGGTTTTCAATTTTAAACATCCATAATCAAAATTCTTTGAATTTTATATCGTTGATAGTAAAAAGTTTTTAATTTTGATAATTCACTTTCAAAGGCGCCTCGGTGGTTCTAGCCAGACGCATGTCTGTGGTGCAGACAGGGCTCGCCCTAATCCAAGAACCCTAGTTATACAGGGAAAGTATTTGTGGCTTTTCAGGATGTGGCTCCATATATAAGGGGCCACGCGAAAAAACGCCAAGGGCATGCATAGCCGTCAAGGATATGGATGCGATCTTAATGCCTAGATTCTGCTCTAGAGATATCACCGTTATTAAGGTGAGACTCAGTGGCAGTAGCGGAGAAAGGCTATAGGTATTTATTGCCTAGTTTTATTTCCCTGGCGATGCCGAGGGACCTCCGCCTTCCAGAGAGGTGGAGTCTCTCATTCGGTATTGTCAAGAGAACAAGATTCCTCTGCTGTTGGACTGTGATGCAAACTCTCACCACACGGTGTGGTGAAGCACAAACATCAATGACAGAGGGAGAGATTTAATTGAATACATAGCGGGCACAGAGCTGGAGATTCTGAATCGGGGTGATACTTCCACGTTCCAGACTAAAAACAGAAGTGAGGTTCTCGATTTGACTCTATGTTTAGGTGCACTGAGGAGCAGGGTCGTGGATTGGAGAGTCTCCGAAGAGGAGTCTCTTTTTTGTTCTTGTTTCTAATGTGCCCCCTGAGGGGTTACATTTTTCTTGTATCTCTTCCCTATTCTTTTACATACCCCCCACACACTTACTTGGTGGTGGGGGGGGGGCTACAGTTTAAGGTAGGTTCCGAACCACTAAGAGCAACATCTTTAAGTACTTAGAGAACCTGTTCCTCCAGAGGTACCGGTCCCACGACTCTGCGGAGATGAACAACTCCCTTGCAAGGCAAGTGTTCACCGCATGGGCCGCCGAGGCTCTCCCAGAGTGCTAGTCTCTTTCGGACCACAAACACATCGTGTTCCGATTAACCCTAGGAAAACCGATGGTTTCTAAAATCAGAAACCCCAGAAATACACTTTGAGACTCATATGAAGAGGAACTCAAATGAGGCTTGCGGAATTCCCCACAAGCTATGGTACCATTGATGAGTTGGAGCACGCCACGGATTTTCTGCGAAGGGCTCTGACAACATCATACTTATGAGAACCATTTCCCTACAAGCACAATTAAGTCTAGGAAGGGAGCAGAATGGTGGAACACCCGCATGGAGATACTTCGTGAAGAGACAAGAATGTTGTGCAATACGGCAAATAGAACTAAATTGCCTTCCGACTGGGAGATCTATAAGACGGCCCAGTGTGAATACAATGAAAATATAAGGAAGTATTAGCAGGACGCTTGGAGAGGCTCCTGCGAGGAATCGAAAAACATTCATTAGGCTCGATAATGGTGAGTTTGCCGAAGATGAATGAGCAACGCTGAATCACCTGATGGAAGTTCACTTCCAGGGTTTTCAGCGAATCCGAACCGACCAAGAGGAGGAAGGCCGAGGCCAAGGGGTGGAAAGGGCCTACTGGAATTTCGCCGGCATGGAAGGATGGCAGAGTGGCCTTAATACACAAACCTGGGAGGGAGGGTTACGCTGCTGCCAAAGATTTCCGACCAAGCAGCCTAACTTCTTTCATCCTGAAGACGCTGGAGAAGCTGGTCGAGAGATACATTAGGGATGAGGTGCTCTTGGCCTTCCCGCTGCATAGAGGGCAGTATGCTTTCCAGGCAGGCTGCTCGGTAGAGCAGCAGTTGGAACAAAAGAGGTACGCTGTGGGCGCTTTCTTCGATATAGAGGTTGCTTTCAGCAATACTCCTCCAGAAGTCATTTGTCGGGAGGCTTTGAAATGTGGCGTGCCGGACCAGCTAGTATGCTGGATAGGAAGCATGCTACGTCGAAGAAGACTCTACACCAGATGGGGTAAAGGCCTAGTAAGGGGGATATCTCCACGGGGTTGCTGGGAATGCTGGGAACAAACCTAGGGTTGCCGTCAGGCGAAATCCGTCCTGGGGTATAGGATGGGCAGAGCTAGGGAAATCCTGGGTTGACCCAAGAAAGATATAAGGGCAGTGGTACGGGCCCTAACGGGGCACAACTACT
Organism: Andricus curvator; assembly: GCA_932195095.1. NCBI lineage: Eukaryota > Metazoa > Arthropoda > Insecta > Hymenoptera > Cynipidae > Andricus > Andricus curvator. Next base: position 59,923 of record CAKNYM010051806.1, on the reverse strand, counting down.
TGAACTATCATATGCACAAAATGGGGTATAGCCCCACGACAGAGTGCAGGATGTGCGGCAGGGATGACGAAACATCCCTGCATGTATTATGCCAGTACGCGGCATTAGCTAGGCTCAGGAAACAGACCCTCGGTGCCCATTTTATGGGAACAGAGAAAATTACAACGTGATCAGTGGTCGACATACCTGGCTTCGTCAATAGGTCTGGAGTCGGCTGCTGAGATTGAATAAGTAAGGGTGTGGCATAATAGGCTTTATAGCTTGAGCGCCAGGGGAGCTCTCCATGGGCTTCTCGCCCGTATTAAAACTAAACTAAAATTCACTCTTAAAAATAAGGAGAATTTTTATTTTAACATTAAAAATTTCTGTGATTTTTATCTTTTCAAATTAGGAATTATTTTAATTTGTAAGATGCAGAATTAAAAACGTGACTTTTGATTTCCAAAAGCATACAAATTGAATAATAAGTATTCACACATATTTAAAATCATAGAGTTTTCTATTGTAGATCTTCGACATTTAGGAATTTTAGATTGCAAATTGTAGAAATGAGAAAATTTTCAATGTATATGTGAATGTTGGAAGTATTAATTATTATATATATAATAATTAATATTAAATTTAATATTAATTTACCTATGGTTACCTATAGTTACCTATAGATAGTTTGAAACGCATGTCCTGCCACGCGACCTTTAGCAACATGTAAAATTGATATGCATCACAAATATTCCACAAACTGATCTCTATTCGCATATTTTCATACTCTCTTAATTTAAAAAAATATATTTGAGGTACTTCAGGATTTTATTTTGGTTTTCGAAAATCTTCGTCCAAAATGGTCTAATTGTTGGTAATCACCTTCAATGACTTTATTTTACAGCACCAGGTTTGATACCACGGACGGAGCCACCACGACTTCCTCTCATAACACTTATTGGGGTAAATCATTTTCTATCTTCTACTGGAGAGAATGGACCTCACATCTACGAGATAACCCCAGGCGTTGAATTAAAGTGTATTACAGATCCGACTGGATCGAAACTCGTTGCAATTTTCGAATTAGGACACGAGTGTTCATTCGTGATTCTGAAGGACAATGGATATAGAAAAGTTGAAGTACTCATAATTGGCAACGAGGCCGAGCACACTATGATAGTAAGCCAGGATCATGATCCGCTTCATGACTTCAAAACTAGCGGAAAAGATTGGAGACAGCACATTCGTTATGCCCAAATACCCAAAAATAGCAGACCAAGTTATACATATAGCCCACCAGGTTTGTTATAATTTTTTATTTTATGATATTTATAAAAGATTTTTAGGAAGCTTATAAGATTTCAAAGAATTTGTATAATTTCAAGGAATCTTGAAAGCTCTCAAGGGATTTTAATAAATTATCGGAGATTTTAGGAAATATCTTCAATTAGATACTACTATCGGCGCGAAAATTATAGGCATCTGCCTTTGAAGCTTAAGAACTCAGCCAACAAAAAATGCTGGAGTAATAAGTAAATAGTCATTTGAAAGCTGAAAGTGTTTCACGTAAATGGGAAAAATTTGAAAAAATTCATGAATACGAGGAAAACATTTGTGAACAAACTGCAGTTGGCAAATTTGAGGAAGAATAAAAATTGTTGCTTAAAATTACAAGAATCTACAACTGTGCTATCTTCAGTTCCAATGAAGATATTAAAGTATTCCGGCTACTGGAAAAGCTAGTCAAAGCTATGTCCATTAATTAGTGATTTACGTGGATCACTTTCAGCTTTCCTCTACTTTATTCATAGGAGTAAAAGTTTAGAATATTTGGTGATAAAGATAACAATATCAGAACTCATACCACTTTCCAACTACTCATTGAGGGCGGTAAAGCAACCCTGTATCTGATCACAGAAATAATTTCGGTCGAATCCCTACCCCTTCCCTTTTTCTTCTCTCGGGAGGGGAAAAATGCCTCAGTGACTGGTCACAGAAATAGTGTTGTTCAAACCCCTGCCCTTTTTCAACTTATCATAGGAAGTAGGAAAGCACTTCGGTATCTGGTCACATAATAAACAGAAATAATTTTGGTTGAACCCCTCCCCCTTCGCAGCTTCTCGTAGAAGTCTGACTGGAACCCCTGTGTCTCAGCACCAAAATAATGTTATACAAACACCTTCCCCTTCCCATGGTCTCGCCAGGAGGAGGTACCCCTGAAACTGGTCATATTAATAATGTGAGTCGTACACCTACCCCTCTCCACCGCCTTATGGGGGAATTCAACTTTGTGACTGGCCATAGAAATAGTGTTGGTCAAACCCCCACTCCTTTCTAACGTGTCGTGAGGGGCGGAAAGGTACTCCTGTATTTGGTCAGAGAAATAATTTTGGTAGAACCCCTATACCCTATACCCCTATACATACCTGAGCGTGCCAGAGAGCCGCATTCAGGACGTAACATTTATAAAGAATAATCTTCGAAGCAGATGCAAACGTCTTAGCCGACAGGTTTGGTCCTCCGATCTGTCAGCGAGGTACAAAGTATCTGCAACAAACATGCTTGTCGTCCCGGTAGTAGTCTCTGGGATGGTTCCACGGACGACGGACGAACTTAGATCCATCGATATCGGATCACTAAAGGTTATGCACGTGAAGAAAAGCAACACATGTAGTCGAAAATAGACGGGGCTATCTTCTTAAAATGGTCAGGAAACTCGAAGAATTGGGCAACGAAGCGCTTTCGTACCTAGAAGCAGAGGAGGCTGCTGAAACACTTGGCCTTGACTTCAATGTTAAGGGTGACCAAAATGCATCAAACATAATCCATCTCGAGTAGTCACTCCTGAAGGCTCAGATGAAGAAAGCACATGAGAAAAACTTTCCCAAACAGCTCCTCGACAGGTGAAGGCACGACATCTTCCACAGAATTGTAAAGGATCAGTCAATGTCGTATGTGCTAACGTTTGCTCTTCTCTATTTACGCAGATTGAAGACGAGCACGGAGGGTTTCATTTTTGTGTATCAAGACGGTCTCATTTCTACTTGAGCATGCCGTAGCTACATTTTGAGTCAAGATATTTCCGATGACAGCTGCAGAGCTTTTTTTGCACACCCCGAGCACCTAGGACACGTACTATCTAGTTGTCAAAATCATGCGGGTATGACGTACACCTAAAGGCACAATGAAACACTAAGCTCATTTTCGTCTAAAGCGTAAGATGGTTGCAAACAAATTTGTCGGAGGGAGCTTTTTGGAGGTAAATTTTTGAATAGTCTCCACGGGACTTTTCCAGTATTGATCATTAGTCACGGACGCACTTTTGTAGTCAGATCTAGTAATCTATTAAGAGTAGTGTGCCCAATCCGACATATTGGACAAAGCCTGGTTTCTACCCATTCATGCATGGACTGTATTGCCGCCAAGTGCATGCTGAGGAACCTACAGCTCAAAGTGCAATCCAAACCACCAGAACCTCTGTAAAATTACACAAAACAATTTCTAGAGGTACCGGCTCTGGGATCGAGCCCCGCACCTCTAGCGTGAAGTCCGAGCGCCTTACCGCCTGAGCCAATGAGGCTCTCTATGCCACTAAGGCCCTCGAGTTACCATGATATCTCTCTGTTATCATCATTATTAGTTATTTTAAAATTTGTGTAGAACAGAGGCCTATACACGGTTCGCCCTCGCTGCTAAAGTATTATTTAAGTCCTTTAGCATTAGTACATATACCACCAGAAGACTCCATTTCTCTGGGTATGATCCCGTTACAATTTTTATTTTACTAACGTGGGCTTACAATCACCCGGGTTCTATCCGCACTCGAAATAGCTTTAAATCTCGACTTATGCACTTTTGGTGTGACAAATGCTGCTTCTTATGTCCGGTTAGGATTCTAAACTTTGCGAGGGGCCGTTCACTGGAGGAAACAATGATTTTCCATACTTATGATCGATTCAGGATCAATCGTTCGTCAAATGATTTTTCAGAAACACGTGGGGAATCAGCTGGACTTAGGCGAAATCAACAGGAATCAATTGTACTGATGCAGCTCAATGCGCGCAACTGTCAGTATGATCCCTGCTCACGAAGATTCGATTTCCGAGTGAACAACCCCTCGAAACCTTGACTCTCATGCCCTTTTGGCGTACCAAATGTTGGCGCGTACGTCCTTTTGGAATTCCATACTTTGGCGCTTATGCCCTTATACCCCCTTATCCTCGTATTAAAAAATCTGTCATTTTTAAAACTGAACTATTCAAAGAAAGAGCATTCAAAATTGCATATTTTTTTATTATACATATTAAATATTCAAGAGTCTTCAATTGGAAATGTTGGAAATTGGAAATTTTCTAATGGCAAGTCGCTAAAATTGAGCAATTTTAGATTTTAAATCTTAAGAATTGAAATTACCCAGAAAAAATTGAATAATTTGCAATTCTATACTTCCAAAATTCAAGCATTTTTAATTGCAACTCTTCACAATTGTATAACATTGAATTGTAAATCTTCAAATTTGAACAGTGTTTAATTTTGAATATTCACGATAAAAATTCTGTAATTTTGATGTTTTAAATATGAAATTCCTTTCATTTAAAATTTCAGAACAAAAAACTTGCATCTTGGTCTTTACAATAATTAAAATTCATGAATTTTTATCTTTAAAATTGGACACTTTTCAATTGTATTTCTCCCAAATTGCAGAACTTTGAATTTTAAATCGCAAACATTAAAAAGTTTTCTGATAATTCTGATAATTCACTATTGAAGATAAGGCTAATTTTTATTCTCACATTTCAAAATTCTGTACTTTTCATCTTTCTATATTATGATTTTTCTTAATTTGTAAGATGTAGAATTGAAAAGATGACTTTTTATTTCCAAAAGCATAACGATTAAGGAATTAGTATTCATACATTTCTGAAATGAGAGAGTTTTCATTTGTTAATCTTCAACATTTAGGAATTTTGAATTGCAAATTGTAGAAATGAGAGAATTTTCAATGTAATTGTGAATATTAAAAAATCAAAACAATAAAATTTAACTTTCTGGAAAAAGTATTCCTTTTAATTTATTTTGGAATATAAATCTTCAAATTTGAATAATTTGCAATAAATTCGTACGTTATCGCAAATATTCAGTGACAGGCCCTAATTAACTCTCTTTCGTTTTTTTTTTTTAATTCTTTAGAAGTCTTTAAATTCCATTAAAATATTTTGAATTTATCTAAAATCATTCTGAATTTTCTAAATTCAAGAATTCTCAATTTTAACTCTTCAAAATTGTGGAACTTTGAATTGTTAATCTTCATTTACATTTAATTTAGAATCGAATTCAAAATCGAAAACTTGACTTTAATATCCAAAACCATCTAAATTGAAGAACTTCCATGTATACATTGTCAAAATGCAAGGATTTTAAATTGTAATCCTCCAAAATTATTGAATGTTAAATTGCCAATCCCGAATATTTAAGATTTTTTTAATGTAAATCTATAAATCTACATTCGATCTCCATTAGAAATTTCTTACATAAGTTTGAAAGATTCAGAATTGAAAACTTGACGGTTGATTTATAAAATCGTCCAAAATTAAAAAGTTTCATTTATGTATACATCTATCAAAAAGGAGAGTTTCATTTTTTCTAATTATACATGAACAACTAGGCAAAATGTCGTGTCAGACCACTGTTTTAACCTACTAATTTGAAATAAAAAATTGCTGAACAATATTAACACCATGTTTCAAGTCTTAATTTTCACATATTAATTTATCTTACCATAATATGAGAGGATATTTTAGAACGCATGTCCTGCCACGCAACCTTTAGCAACATGTAAAATTCACTAATCACAAATACATAAATTGACCTCTATTTGCATATTTCCATACTCTCCTAATTTGAAAGAATATATTTAAAGCACTTTGAAATTTTATTTTAGTTTCGAAAATCTGGGTATAAAGTGGTCCAATTTAAGGTCATCACCCTTCAATACTTTATTTTACAGCAGCAGGTCCGATACAACAGAAGAGGCCACCATCCGTTTCTGGCATACAACTTCTTGGGGTTCATCATTTCTTAATGTTTGATAAAGAGAATCAACCTCGCGTTTACAAGATAAACCCAGGCGTTAGATTACGTTGTATCACAGATCCGACTGGAGCAAGACTCGTTGCAATTCTCGATATGGGACAGCAGTGTTCATTTGTGATTGTGCATGAAGATGGATATGATAAAGTTGAAGTGCCTATAACTGGAACCGTGGCAATGAACCCTATAGTAGTCAGCAAGAATCATAATCCGCTTGATGAGTTCAAAACCAGCAGAAAAGATTGGGGAGAGTGCATTCGTTTTGTCGAAATACCCGACTTTAGGGGAATGGGCCCACAGGGCTCACCGGGCTCATCGGGCTCACCCCGCTCACTGGGCTCACCGGGCTCAGTGGGCTCAGCGGGGCTTGCTGGACCCAGTAGGCGCCCCGGAACTTTGAGAATTGCTTAGAGTGTACCTCTTTGTAATGATGACTCCAGATTGTTATTATATTTTGATTACACGTAGTAGAGAAAAATGAAAAATACTGCGAAAGAAAATTTACAAAAATATTTCAGTGTCAACTAAATTTTCTCTACAAAATTCCCCAACACAGATTCTGCCTTTTTTTGTTTTCCTTTTTGCCCAAACATTCCTTTCCTTGCCTCATTTCCCAATCTGAATTTCACAATCCTTATAAATCTTTTTTCCTCCGTCCTTTTTTTTAAATACTTTGCTTCTCCTTGCTTGATTGTCAATTTATACCATTTATTATATGTTGTATAATCGAAGTAATTTTAGTTTAAATACTTTTATTTTTTCGACGAGCCTGCGTCTGCTATGTAGGATTTACTGTAGTATATGTGTATCATAATATTTAATATCAGTATATATATTCCTTCTTTCTGCTCGTTACAGAATGTCGACGGTAATTCTTCTATATATAAGCCCCACTTCAGGGCGAAGTGTAAGATCTGAGACTGCAGAATGAGTCAGTCAGGAAAGAAAATTTGAACCCTAAAGATTGTATTCTTGTTCTTCCAGTTGAATAAATATTATACTCTCATTTGATCCAGATAAATTATAAAAAACCCTCTTCCTTGGCGTAACATAGTGGCTAGTCACCCGTTATGGATTCTTCCCCAGCTGTTAAGAATTATTATACAAAACTAAACATTTGACCGCGATTATTCTCATGGCCGACACAAGCTCCATTTAGAGATAAGATCTTATTATAACTTAAGGTGTGATGAATGAGAGTGAATTTAAATTTTTATAGACAAAAAATAGTGAACAGATAGCTATTAGGTTAGAAACGTTCAACTAAAACTTATGTAAAGGATAATTACCTAGTGGGTTATATTAGATACCTGTAATTATAAGGTGAGGAGGAATCTGACGTCCTGCAGCGATTCCTGGAATCGCCGAATCCATCGTTCATGGAGAGAATCCGACAGGGAACAACATTGCCACCAACTTCAATCACCGACACCACGTACTATGCCACCCGCACCACCTCACTTGGCCAAGTTGACCACACTCATCCACGGTCGTGTCACACTACATACGATTATGGGGCCCATCCGGATATACATAGACTTCCACAATAATCCCAACTAGAAGGATTATTGGTAAAATACCAGACCATGCCCGACCTGATACCTGTCATAAAATACGGAAGCATCTATCTTGTGCCGGCCAGGATTCCTCCTACCGGAGCAGTCCGAATTCCATCGACTTGAGTCCCGGAAATCCAGCTTGTGTGGGCAGCACCGACTGGATGGAGAATTGGGCGCGAGCGGGAGGGAACTGGCGAGTGGAGAGGACGCAGGAGCTTAGTTTCGGGTCGGCCATCGACATATAGTGAGTTAAGGAAGGATTGCGGATTGTCTGCTTGCCTGACCGGACGAGTCCATTTTTGTCTTGCCGGACTGGCGTCATAGTAAATTGAGAGAAAACTCGGGTTCCAGAGATCAAGGTAGGCGTCATTTCTCCGTTTCCTCTTGTTTCGAGTTATTTGAGTATGATAGTTGAGTTTTGCTTGATAGTTAAATATTAATTTTTGAGGTTAATTTAAACCAACGTAATGGGAGTTAGGAGTCAAAATATCACACAGGCAGACACCATGTTTGGTGCGGTGGACCTGTTCCTCTAGCAAAAGTTCTTTGTTATGTTAGGGTTAAGCGCTTTAGTGTTGTTATAAATAATAAGCAATGTTTTAGTTTGCCTTAACAGGTTTTTCAGTTCTTTGTTTAAATCTGAGTAGGTGAATCAATCAATCAATCATGGTTTGAGTCTAGATCCCTTTGTAGCTTCATTCTTTTGTATCAATTCAAATTTAATGTCATTAAACTTACCATAGTTATTTAATTTTACAAAAATATAAAATGTGAAGTACTTTTCTCGCCCCCATTAATCCGTCTCCTTGAGCTGCCTTAGTTTAGTCTAATTAGCGTAAATTTCGTGAATAATTTGGAGTGACGCCGAGAAGGTGTCTGGCGCCTGACAACACAGTAAGTATAAAATTAAATTAATTTTTTAAAGCGAACTAGGAGTTCAAAAACACTAGTACGCTCAAAGTACTTACAGTAAATGAAAAAAATAATGTGAAATTTGTCATTTTTTAGCTTTAGCCTAATAATATGGCAAGGCACTAGAGAGACGATGCAAGTACGCATATAACCTTCGAAACATCATTATTTTACTGGGCAAGATCAAGTAAATCGAGGTGTGTCCAATCATTGAAACATGAATCAAGTGCCCATCATATTATTTTTGTCATCCTCATATGATTTATTGTTTAACATTTTCGTATTAGTTTCTAAAATTTCTTAAAATTTAGTTTCTAAAATTTTATTAGTTTCTAAAATGTTATATCTATTAAAGAAAACATAACATCATTCCAAGAGTTACTTGTACAATTTGACCGTAATAAATCCACTAAATCTGATTAACTACAAATTAGATATAATTCAATAATGTCCTTTCTGTCTAGTCTAGACGAATTATGCAATGAAATTCAATTAATCTATGCGGAAACAGACCACAGTCCTGAGAAAAAATCTGTTCGACATTTGTACTATCAAATGCTTGCCCAAGCTCACAATATTTTGAAATCTACATGGCTACAATTCAGTGCAAATCGTAATAGAGTAATTCGTCAATCGATATCCGGTATTGAAAATAGCAGAGTATCAGTTCCGTCGACAAGTCGTAAAAAGCTCAAATTACCCTAAACGGTACTTCAAACTTTTAGCGGTAAGATAGAAGAATGTTTTCAACTGAAAGATACGTTCCGCACAATGGTACATAAGCATAAAGACCAAAATAGAAATATTTCGTATCGAAAAAAATTACAATCGCGCTTAGAACATTTTGGCAAAATCATACAAAGGTAAACGCTCACTAATCTTGCAACATTCAATTTTATTATTGCTTTACCTATTCAATAGAAAGAATTTTACAAACGACTGAACGTTTCAAAACTGTAACTCTACGTTTTTCCTATTAGTCGGTTTCAGATTTCACCCCAACTGAAAATTCATGTACAGGAACCTCGGAGGATACTGCACATGTTCCGGTACATGAACATACACACAAATCTGTACAGGTAATCTTCACGGTTTCTGTGCAGGTATTTGGCGAAGGAAACTGTACATCATCCTGCAATTGAAACTGTATGCAAGATAACCTTTGAATGATGTACAAGTTCCTTCACAGAATGAATTGAGACGCATGGCTTGCAGTGACTATGATCCTGAATTTGGGAATCCAAACGGAAACAGACAGGGCCACATGAACCATTTCTGCTGGATTTGGATGCATAATGCAACCTTATGCAACTAACGCGCTGAGAGTACTGCCCCCATGCTATTTGTCATGCTTGACTAAGTGCTGCCTACCCCTCGGTCCCGCAGACCCCGCATCAAAAACATTCCGATGATCCTAAATACGTGTTTCTGTACAGAAGCCCATACTTTAATTTACTTCACAAAAGAACCTGTACAGTATTATTCAAGGGTTCCTTTGTCGGTGCAGGTTTGCTGCTTGTCCAGTCTATCCAATTCTGCCCCTCTCTCGATGTCTGTGTAAAAGTTGTTTCAGCTTTCTTGCTTGATCTTATGTATTGCACCCCTGTATTTATCCCTCATCGTCATAAATGAGGTCCATAGTTCATACGTTTTGCCAGTACTGGTACATGTACAACTCTTTCTGATTTCCCTGCGAAGCTGTTCGAGTCTTCCGTTTCACCAATGTGTCTCCCCAGCCTTTCAGTCTCTTGTGGGTGGAAAGTTACTTTCATAAGTAGATTTGATAGCCTCCGTGAAAATACTGGCTGCCATCTCCAGGGTGTCAAAGTCTCTAATTGACCTGGGCACCTCCTAGAGTGCACTCTTCAGTTTCGTGGAATACTGGTCCCAGTCCGTTCTTCTTCAATTTCTGGCCCACGTAGGGGCCCTTGGGCACGGTTGATTTAAAATAAAACTCTCGGTGAGGGATCCGAGAGAGTGGGTTTATCTGAGACTCTTCACTTCTTAACATTGTCCTTAAAAGTACCAATAAACTACCAGCAAACTACCAACCTATAAACTACCACCCTCATCCATTTCTCACACCCCTAGTGAATACTCACGCGCATATTTGGCTCATTATCATGATATGTATTCCTTCTAGAAATTGTTCATCGGGCCTTGAATATTTAAGTTCGGAGACCCTTGAGTAACCACTAAGTCTATTTTAGGCCATGCCTCGGATCGGCGCTATATCAAGGTTCCAGTGTACTAAGGCCTAGGATAAATGAGACAGGGATTAGTATATACGAGTAAACAATTTGAATCTTTTATCAGTTCAGTTCAATTTTGTTTTATATCCATCTTCTCAAATTTCTTCATAGGGGATCGCGCACATAATAATTTTGACTTATTTGACGATAAAGAAAACAGTGACTGGTATTCTCCGTTTAATTGTTGCGTTTAATATTTTTTTGGCATAAGCAGGAGATGCCCTGAAAGTCTTTTGGTTCGAGAAAAATGGTCCTCACGAAAATCGCGACTTCTGCAACGAGGTTCGCCTCCAATCTTCATGTTGGTCAAATGTTTTCTTAGTCGGCATTGTCCACTAACTTACTTCAAAATTAATGGGCCTTATTTCCACGTTCAAGAATTCATTGCCCAGTATCTCGCATGCTCCTTCGAGAACCATTCATCAATGACTTCTCTCTCCGCTACATACGAGATGAGTTATCCCTTAGGGTTTTCTGGTGTCAAGAAATGTCGTTTATGTGTCTCATTATAATATCTTGTTAAGAATGCTCGGTACAAGTCTCAATCCCCATTCTTTTTAGCCCCGTTGAAAAGGCGTCGAGTATCTTTTTTCAGGTCCTCAATTGTAGGATATTGCCGGGGTGCATCTATGTATGTTTTCCTAATACGGAAAACACTTCATATGTCTTCATATGTCAAAAGTCTTCATATGCTTTGTGCATATCTTCGATGGAGTTGATTCTGCCTGGTATAGCGCTGTTAAGGAGCAACATATCTTTCTATATCCGATAGGGACGTAACGGTACATGCAATCTATTGAATACTTCGCTGATACTTATCGAACATAAGGTCAAATCAATTACCTCGCGACATCTAGTCGACATGAAGGTAGGTGTATTACCCCCAACTGAATAAAGTTCTTCCCAGGTGGAAGTTTCGCTCCCCCCAACAGTTCTACGCGCATGTAGCTAATCTTCCGTTCTTCGGTATAAAACCGACCTATGGCAAACGTGTGTGGTCAGACGCTTTCTATAACTGCACGTCTGACTACACTCGTAATCTTTCACTTGTTTACTGTATATTGTACATTTTCAGGTGAATGATATGTTGACTATTGATTGAGCTTCATTAAATCATCAGTATCCACTGAGTCTTCATCCCCCAGCAGTATTACTCTCTCAATAACCTTCCGGTTTCTACTTTATCATGAATAGTGCAATTATCACAGTTAGAGTCAAGATCGGATGACCTGAGTTGTGCCTAGTTAGGCGTTATGTCAAAAAATCAAAAGGTTGCGGATGTAACAGAGAATTTAGAGAAATCAGGCTATTCAAGGAATTCAGGGAACTCCGAGTATTCAGGAAATTTAGAGTATTTCGGGAATTCAAAGTATTCAGGGAATTCTGAGAATTCAAGGAATTCAGGGTAGTCATAGGTTTCATAGAAACTATTGCATATACAATGTTTACAAAGGCACTTAATATTGAGATTAACATACCTGATTGTTGCAGTCATTTAACCAAAGCGAGTTGTTCTTTTAGTTTCTGTTCGGGTTTATTTTTCGGGTTTTCCGGTCGGTTTGTGCACCCGAAACCCGAGCCGGGTTTGTAAATATTTTGGACATCCCTGTAATTGAATTAGTCGAAATATTGACTAGTTCTTTACTGAGACACTACTAATTTTTTATTTGAAATAAATTGTCTCAAAGTCGCGAGTAAATGAATTTTGACATCTACTCCAAAAAAAATTCTTCGCTTCTCTATATTTTTTGACCTAATATATTCCAAGTTTTCTTTCGCGTTTCTGTGAGTTTTACCTTCTTTTTTTGAAATGTATCTGACATTTTTAACAAAGTTCGAAATTAACAAAACAACAGCGATATCTTTGAAAATATATCAATTCCTTTTTCACAAAACACCGAAATTTATATTTTTTGCTCATTTTTTTTTAATGCGGCCTTTTGGAGAAAAGACATCCTGTAATTTTTTGACGGGCTGAAAATCAAGTAGTATTTTTTGTAAATCTTTTTTAATTTTGCAAAATTTTGTAACAACTTTTTTTCCTGTCGTTGCTTTCAAAATTGATAAAAGAGCGCGATTGTGAAACATTCTCGGCTCAATTCAAATAATGATAAGGCAATATTGTGAATCTTAAAGATAGAAGGGCAAGAATTATTTATTTAACAGCTAATGCCGTCGGTGACTTCACCTTATTCACGTGACAAATAATGCCTTGAATGCCTCTGCGATCACAGAAATACCACGAAATTTGATAAAACCCAACAAGAATTTATAATTTCGTACTGCTAGAAAATTGCAAAAGGTTCACCTATACTTAGATCAAAGCACAATTTCGTAAAGTCTTACGATTTTAAATGACTTTGTTCAGAAACTATATTAAAAATAATCTGCAAATCCAATAATTCATTTTTTGAAACTTTGATTTCTCAGAAACTGAATAGTTTTTAATTATAAATCTTTAAAATTGAACAGTATTTTCAAAATTCAAGAATTTTCAATTGTAACTATTAAAAATTGCAGAACTGCGGAATTGTATATCCTTAAAATACAAGAATTTTTAATTTTGTTAGTTTAGAATTAAAAATTTTGTAATTTTGATGATATAAATATGAAATTTCATCAATTTTGAAGATGCAGAATGAAAAACTTGACCCTTGGTCTATACTGTCATCAAAATTCAAGAACTTTTATCTTTAAAATTGAACGGTTTTCAATTTTAAGTTTTCAAAATTGTCAAAATTTCAACTGTACAGCATTAACATTAAAAAGCTTTTAATTTTAATAATTTACAATAAAGAACTATGCGAATTTTAAGTTTGAACAAAGTTAAAAAGAATAAGAATTTTTCACAATCTTGAGACAATAATAGATCATTATGAGATCAATATAGATCAATATATTAATTTATTATATTATGCATAATCCGGATCCTGATGCGCTACTTTTGAGTAAAGTTCTGTCTGCGATTTTCAAAATCTTTTCGGTTGTAAATTTTCCTTAGAAAATTTAAATTATTTGGCAAAATTTGTAAGAATTATTTTCCCTGAATAAACATCAGTCTGAAAGATTATGAACTTGAGTGCCTAAAAAAGGTTAGTTTAATTGTATAGCTTTTTCCCTTGGACGAAAGATACTTTGAGGTCTCTCGAAATAAAAATTGGTAAAATTTAAACTATTACTAGTAAAATTTTACAGATTCAATTAGCGAAAATTCAGCCAACTAAGATTAGAAGAAAATTACTAATTTGATTATATCCGAGATATTTTCAATAGCGGAAAGCAACAAATTGCTTGATGCAAAAAATTAAATTTAGGACTGTGAATAATAATTCAAAAAGGTTTTAAAAATGGAAAAAGTAAAAAATAGAAAAGTTTGATGAAATAACGCGATAGTGTAAGATTCTCAACTCTGTTGAAATAATAAGGTCACACTATGAAATTATATTCGTTGTAAATAATGAAGCAAGAGAGTTTATGAAAAATAAACAATGCCAATATTGGTAGGTATAGATTTTGCAACAGTTTTACAAAACATTATGCCACTAGTTGGCCAGGATTATTTCGATTAATAAATGAAAAGTCTAGAAAATTTTTTGTTCAAAATATCAACTTTTCAACAAAAATTTACGGAGAGGAGTTTTCATTTGATCGGAACATTTGCTTTTTGCTTTCAAGAGATTCCACCTTGATACAGTCAAGTACAAGTTCCAAATAATCTAATCAGATTCATTCTTAATCAACAAAAACATATAATGCGAAAAGTACTTTATCAGAGGCATTGCAGTTCGACTTTGCTTGGTCGGAGAGTAAAATCGATATTGCGTTTGATCCAATTAGAACTTTTAATTTAAAATTGAAATTTTTTCGGACGCTTCATTGTCAGGGTGGGGAGCTTTTTGCGGCGGATTGCTAGTCCGCGGATTCTGGAGGTAAACAGAAAGTAGTTCACACGCCAAATAATTATCTGGAGCTCGTAGTTGCGTTTCCAGATTTGAAATATTTTGCATATATTTCAATTTGCATCAGAGTTGATACAGGTGCATTGAACTGCTATAGTCATAATGTATGGTGCGGCTATACGCAAGAAGGAGACGCGTTTATGGTAATAATATAGGGAGGAAGAAGGCGAGGACAACGTGTAGAGCGCGGAGGCTTGCAATCATCGCGGCAACGTAGCTACATGCAAAGAATGAGACGGCGATATTTAGAGCGTCGGAGAGAGAGAGAGAGAGAGAGAGATGGAATGGGTGCCTCGCGAGCGTGTGTGTGTGACCGCCCAGCATAGCGAGTGCAACGATACCTTTGTTCTTTTTAGGTTCTCTTACATGTTTCTAATTTAGGTCTTTGGGGCTGATGCCTTAGAATTAATTTTCCTTTCCCTTAATTCTATTTTTTTATCTCATATTCTAAGTACAGTGTGTCGTAATCTTTTTCATTTTCTCTTTTACCTAGGCCTAGGCGCACACCACTCATTCCGTACATTCGTACACTTCCCTTTTGCAATCCACCCTCGTGTCATTGAGTGGTTTAGGGGAAAGGAACCAAAATTAAAATACCTGCATTCGCAAGTTGCCTCGCTGATATGCAGTATTTACTGAAGTTGTCCTGCATTGTCAGAATGTAATGGTTTCCGTTCGGTGTAGTGGGCAATTTTCCCACTGTGTCGAGGGACACTTTTTCGAAGGGTTCGGCTGAGGGGTCGGTTATGAGCATGGGTTCTCGATTCATAGCTCGAACTAGTTTTTGCTCTAAGTAGCTTCGACAACTGCGGATGAAACTACTGATTTCGTCTCATAAACCAGGCCAGGAGTATCTCTTTTTGATGCGGCGGTATGTCTTGGTCACGCCCTTTCGACCACCGATTAGACTACCGTGATATTCTGCTATAATATTCTGCCTCAATTCGGAAGGAGGCACCTCTACCTTCCCGTGACAGAGAGTAATAGCGATACTGCTATCCTGAAAAAAGGTCGTCAGTAATTCAGCCATTTTATTTTGGGGTAACGACCCTAGAGCGTCTCGGGAGTTGGCCATTCGACAAGATGTTTGTTTTTCGCGTTCTGAAACGATACGAAGGTTGGTTAGCCCTATGGTTACTTCTCTCCTTCACGGTCGTAATGTCGATCATGGGCAGTAACCACGACCTGTCCCTTCTCGGGCCTGCGTTCCCATAGGTCTTGAATATCGAAACGCTTGGTAGCGACGAGGAGTTTTGCAATAGGGTTCGTTGGTTCGCAATCCTCTGAAATAAAGTGAGCATAATTATCTTGTCTATAAGTCAGAGGTTCAGTCCATTGATGTAGAATGTTGGGTCCGCTTTTGCTTAGATCAGCCGATTTTGACCTTGCTTCAATGAGCTTTTGGAGGAGTGCCTCAGTATTTGGGGAATCGTCTATGTGCGGTAGATCTATATCAATTAGGGAAGATGAGAATAGCGAAGGTTTTGTCTCTGAGGGTTCGAATGTCCTTCGTGCCTGTAATTTTTGTGGGTTCAACCCCGGTCTTCTATTGAACGAAGTTCCTTCTTCCTTAAGGGTTGCGGCCATATGGGCATTGGTGAAAGGCGTAGATCTGGCGCCTGGCGCCATGGGGGTGCTGGGGTAAAGGATAGGGTTCCCACATGTTGGTTTCTTCCAACGATGGGGGACCCTGGGATGAGTTCTTTTTCTTTGAGAGGATCCTTAAATCGAACGGTGCTTCTTCTCACCACACCGGAATTTTTTGTGGGAAAGAAGGTAGCTGTTCGATTTGTTTAGCGGGGCTCAGGGTTTTCTTAGCGGAGTTTTCCTTGGCCACAGGTGGAGTGGGTTGCGTTTATTCGGGTTCTGAGTTCTTACCAGCGCTCCTTGAGTAACCTGTTTCTCGTAGTTTTCCAAAAAGCTCTTCACCCATTCCGCAAAAATGTCATCAGCGTATTCACCGTAGGGGTCAAGCTGCTCTAGCACCTTGAATAGTTCTTCATCCTGTTCTCCTTCAGAGACATATGTGCATGGCAGTTGTTTGCTTTCTTCGATTCCTTCATGGTCCCAGCTCAGGGAAGTTTGGGCGTCGAAATGCGTAAAGGATTTATGAAGGTCCTCCTTGAAGCTTGCCTTGAAGGATGGCAGCAGACGGCGCGGTATATCGCCAATGTCCTCATCGTCCTCACTACTTACAGTGGTCGGGGGAACTCGAATCGTGATTGATTCCGGAGGAAGGGTTGACTCAATTACTTTGATGGTTGCTGGACCCTCGACGCTTTCCCTAGTGAATTTGTCAGTTATTCCGTTACTGAGGATTCCTTGATGTCCAGGAATATGCTGCCAGATCACTTCTAAGGGTTCCAAAGCAATCTTCATTTTCTTGAATTCGAAGCGGTTCTTAACTGGTTTATTTCCGTAAGTTTTCCAGTCATTTGCTTCTCATTTAAGGATTCATTCAGTTGCACTGCTGACTAGGAACTTCGAGTCGGTTTTTATTCGGAGTTTCTTGATACCAACTTCGTGGGCCTTTTGAGCTGCTAGAGTTGCTACTTCGATCTCGACTGCATTATTGGTCTGGCGACCTTGACTGTGCTGTGAAATGTTCAAGGGAATGTTTGGGCCGAACCAGACTTCTATCTCAGCCTTCGGTTCTTCTTCTCCATGATAACTGCATGCACCGTCTACGTACACATCTACAAACGTGTCTTGTATGGGAGGGAACCATGGACTCGGGTTCTTAATTCCAGCGGGAGTACTCTTTGGGACCGGGTCATACCTTTTAACGACGACTGAAGGTTCCAAGTCGGATAACACACTGAGATTTTCGAAATACAGGCGCGTTCGAAGAATCAGAGTCTTCATCATCCGTAGATGACTCGGTCGATGATTCACTTCCAGGACCGGCAATTTACGCTTCTCTTCTTCTTAACAGTCGCTTTCTAGGGACTGGGCGGGGATGACGATTGACGGTAGAGGGGCTGCTTTCCCTCTGTTCGCAGGCTTAAATGCTGCTACCCTAGACACCGTTGGCTTTGTTTCCCCTAGTACTGCGGGCCTTGTCCCATGATATGAGATGCGGGCAGTGTTGGGGGATGTTCCTGGAAGGTGTGGGTCCTTCTCGTTGTTCTCTCGGGAAGCTTCCGCTCTGGTTAGGACCATTACCCTCTGATGATTTATTTGTGTATGGATCTTCTCCGTGGTCTTCTCAGGATGGTTATCATGAGGATTTTCCGATAATGCTTGTACTCCCCTGTTCAGTTTCCCTTGCTTGTATTCGAACTTGTATTGCTAGTTTCGAAATTTGTGTCGCCAATGAAGCAATCTTGCTCCTGAATTATTTATATAGTTCATCCAGTGAACTGGCTTATGGCCACAGGCAAGTATGAATTCTCAGCTGTACAGATGGGGCCGGTAGTGCTCTAGGGCCAGAAAAATGGCCAAGCATTCCCGTTCCCTCTCGGGGTACCTTTCTTGGCAACTGTTCATAGCCATGGAGAAGTAAGCCACGGGCATATCTAACCCTTCTTCGTCTTGAGTCAGTATGGCTCCGACGGCGTCGTTTGAGGCGTCTGTTGTGAGTTGAAAGGTTTTTCTAAAGTCAAGGTATCGCAGGATTGCCTCACTGCAAAGAAAATCACAGAGTTTATGAAAGCTCTCATCCTGCTCCGTGCCCCATTTCCATTTTACATCTTTCTTGAGAAGGTCAGTTATAGGGCTGGGCGATTTTTGCATAGTCTTTGATAAATCTTCGATAGTAGCCCGACAACCCAAGAAATTGACGAATATTGCGGGCGTTTTTTGGAAGAGGAAAGCTTTTTATGGCCTCTATTTTGCCCCGATTTGGCTTCAGGCCCTCGTGGCTAATGATATGGACGAGGTACGCTACTTCCTTCTGTAGGAATTCACATTTGCCGGTTTGAAGTCTTAGGTTAGCTGCTCGTAGTCGGTACAGCACCCTTCTAATCTTCAAATCGTGTTCTTTTAAATCCTTGGAATGGACTACAATATCGTCTGGGTACACGAGGACTTCGGTGCCGTGCATTTCTTTCAAGACCGTGTCCATTAATCGTTGGAAGGTTGCAAGGGCGTTTTTGATTCCCATAGGCATGCACAGATATTCGAAGTGGCCGCGAGGCGTTGACAGGGCAGACTTGACCCTATCGTAGGTATGGGTTTCGACTTGGTGGAAACCACTAGCCAAGTTAAGGACTGAAAAGTACTGGGCCTCCCCTAAATGATCGAGGATGTCCGTGATATTGGGCAGGGGGTATGCGTCCCCCATGACCTTCTCGTTAAGAGCTCGGAAGTCGATTACTACTCTCCATTTCTTCTCGCCGGATCCGTCGAGTTTCTTAGGGACGATCCAAAGGTGAGAGTTGTAAGGGGAGTGGGAATGCCCTTTAATGCCGCTATGATGCTGTTTTTTTATTTAAACGGCTACTTAGTCAATTCTCAAATGCTTAAGCTGTCCTTGATTGTCTTGTCGCGGTCTGTGTAGGAGCTACCCATTTCCTTTCGTAGGTCCTTAACCAAATATTCGGATTCGGAATTAGTGGATTCTTCGTCGTGTGGTTCTATAAAATCATAGGGCGGTATTTCCTGGCAGGCACGTCCATTTCTACGTCCTACTTTCGGTTTTTGATAGCGAATACATGGCAAACTCCTCCGTGGGTGGAGACGGCTGCCTCGCCTAGGTACACTCCCTCAGGGGTATCTATCCTAGGTAGATATCCTTCTTTTATCTCTGGATTAAGGACGCTTATGGCGATTGGTTGTCTCGTCCTAGCCTTGGTTTTTAGAATCCTAGAAAAGGGTTTAATTTCGGATTTGAGCGATGCCCGGGCTGATCGAGACTCTTTGTCAATAAATGGGATCGGGTTGATTGGATCCGAAATGGTGACCAACGAATTGTGCCTGAAAGATATTTGGGCTTCTTCTTGCCGCAAGTAAGGCCTTCCAATGATCCCATCGGGGGAAATTGGGGAGTCATTCTTCACGATGTGGAATTCGACTGGGGTGCCGAATAGGGTGATCCTGGTTGTTCCAATCGTCACTACAGGATCTGGATGTATCCCTGTGAGTCGGACGGCCTTGTCCGGCCTGTATTTCAATTCAAAGAGCAAACTTTTATTTTGTATCAAATTCACATCGGATCCCGGATCTACTAGGAAGCTGGATGTGGAACGTCTTAATTCCGGTGCTGTCAGAGAGACGACCGGGGAGCTTTCTATTTCAGTTCCTGCTCGTAGGACCCGATGGTGTGCTTCGGAAAGCGGACATATTTTTAGGAGCACTGGGGATTGAACTGACTCCTCGCCGCGTCCGAGCGAGAAGTCTGTTGCATGTTTGAATTTCCCGACGGTCCTAGCGAGTTTGACTTCGGAGGCGTCATACTATCCGTCGATTTCCCGTACCTCTGCCATGGAGAGTTGGCTGGGGTACCATCGTCTGCCGGATACCCATGTGGAAATGAGAGGGCAGAAAAATGCGGAGGATAATGATAAGGGTAGGGGATGTTAGGAGGGAAAGAAGGAGGATAGTGATAAGGGTATTGAGGTCTCGAGTAGGGGCTAGGTGAACGCGGTCGATCGTGGGCGTCCTCCCTTGGTCAGGAGATGGGATAGGCAGAGAGATGATTTTTGGCTCTCTCGAGCAGCTTTTGCCTCTCTTCGATATGTAGGGCATGATCTAGGGACTCAACGGGGTCCTTGGGGTTTCTGGTGTCTACGAAGGTAGACATTTCGTCTGGGAGCCCCTTCATGAAGGCGTCCAGCGCAACGTTCGTTACCAGGCCGATTATTATGCTGCTCTGCTTAGCTTCCTCGGCAAGTCCTGAGTTATAAGTCTTTGTATATTTTTCCTCGACTGCATGCCGGGCACCTCCTAGGAGGCCTTGGAACCTGTCGTAGTAGTCCCTCACTGTTTCATTCTAGCGCATGCGGAGATTCACTATATTTTCGAAATACCATTAGTATTTCTTTGTGGGGACAAACCGTTTTTTCGGGTGGGCGATAAGTTCATTCACCCTATTTGATTCCTACTATCTGGTGTACACCGATCGATTCTGGGTTGGAGATGACGTAAAAATGGAAATTTTCTTCTCTAGTTTCCAACCCACACTCTCCTACTGCCCGTAGGGTCCCATTTCCGACGGTTAATTCGTATTCGAGGATAGATCTATAGAAACAGTTGCCCTTCGACTGGGGGCGCGAGTTTGGTCACAAAAGGTGGCATTTATTCGTTCATTTTCCTTCTTCGCCGGTAAGAGTGACGTAAGTTCACAACACCGGAATTTTCATTTCATTTTAATTTTTTTTATTTTTAACGAAATCGGTTGGTGAAATCAATTGGTTGAATAGGTTCCGAAGCTAGGACTAAGGTGGACTACACATGAATTTTATTTAACTTCCTGAATTCCCGAGAACGGTGTCGGACCTCTAATCTAGGATTTCGATTTCCGGGTCTAGGATGACTGTATCGACGTCCGAAAGGTCACCGTTTTCGAGTCTCACAACTGGTGCGATGACTTCTTGTTCGCGATTTCCAACCCCTCGATTAGGATTATTTTCCTCCAAGAAAGCGCGTCTCTTTTGCTGAAGGGCTTCCTCTTATTCTAAGTCAATGAATAGGATAGGTGCGTTTGGGTTCGCTGGAGCAACTTCAGGCGCGATGGTTGCAGGTCGAACAGTTGGCCGAACAATGCATATGGGGACTACCTTCCTTTCGGGGAAGACGAGATTACGGTATATAACCGATTTGCGAGCTTCAGTGGCGTACTGGCGTTTTTCCCTAGTCCTCTTCCCCCTCTTGTGAGGTGGTGGGGAGGACTCTCCTCCTGGAGGATTCATGAGGTGCTCCGTACAATTTTCAGGACTTTAATCACAACTCTCGCGGTTACCAATGAGCGAAATGGACTGTTAACTGGGGCTCTCTGATCCTGAATCACAGAATCGGAAAACCTGGGCCGGAATTAAATAACCTTAACCTAGACCCTCTTTTCATTCATAAGGTCGTCAGTGAAAAGAATAGTGGTGCGCCTACTCTTCGATATGCGCAACGGTGCCTGAGTCTACACATACATTTATGGAGCTGGAGGCTTACCGAGTCGGAATAGAAGTTATTCTCAGTTCAGACTTTACGGTACGACTTTCCCATCCTGATCAAATCCGGATTAAGGTCGAAAATGATTTCGTTTCGGTTTTTCTGGTATTTCCTATTCGTGAAGGAGGTAATGGTGCACTTGAATCTTCGACATATGCAACGGAGCCTAAGTCTACACATGTACTCATGGAGCTGAAAGCTTACCGAATTGGAATAGAAAATTATTTTCAGCTCAGACTTTACGGTACCATTCCCCCTTAATAAAGTGAGCCGCAGTCCGATAACATGTCCTAACCTGATTTCAATAATAATAGGTATTAGTGACGCTACATTAGCCAACTGGAGCTTCAATGTTCTAAATCAAAGAACCGGAAAATTAAAAAAATCCGGGCCAAAATTAAATACTCTTAACCTGGTCCCTCTTTTCATTCATGAGGCTGTCAGTGAAATGGATAGTGGTGCTCCTACTCTTCGACATAAGCAACGGAGCCTAAGTCTACACGTACATTCAGGGAGCTGGATGCTTACCGTGTCGGAATAGATGTTATTTTCATTTCAGACTTTACGGTACCACTTTCCCATCATGATCAAATCTGGATTAAGGTCAAAAATGATTTCGGTTCGGCTTTTCTGGTATTTCTCATCCGTGAAGGAGGTAATGGTGCGGAAAGGCACCTCTATGACTGGACACAGAAATAGTGTTGTTAAAATTATCATGACTTCCTAATGTCACTAATTTTCAAATGCGTCGTGAAGGGCAAATAAGCACCTCTGTGACTTGTGATATTAATCATGTTAGTGAAACTTGAACCCCTTTCCAACTTCTCGTAAGAGGCCGGAAAGGCACCCCTGTGACTGATTCCAGAAATCATACTGGTTCAACCCCTACCCCTTCCCAACTATTCGTTGGGGCTAAAAGGCGCCCCTGTAATTGGCCATGAGAATAATGCTGGTAAAACTCCTACCACTTTCCACTGTCTCGTGGGGGCGAAAGGCACCCCTGCGGCTCTTCACAAAAATAATGCTGGTGATACCGGTATCCCTTCATGACTTCTCGTGAGAGACGAAAAGGCACTCCTGCGTCTGGTCATAGAAATAATGTTGGTCAAACCCCTACGCCTTTTTGAATGCTAGTATCAGGGCGAAAGAGCACCCTTGTCATTGGTCATAAAAGTAATGTTGATCGAACATCTACCCCTTTCTTATGTCTTGAGGAGGGCGGGAAAGCACCTTCTGACTTCATATCAATAATGCTTGTGGAAACCCTACCATTTTCCGACTTCTCATGGGGGGCGATAAGGCACCCTTGTGAATAATAACAGAAATAATGCTGATCAAACCGCCAACCCTTTTTATGGTCTCGTGGAGCACGCCCCTTTCAACCTCTCGTAGGGGGTGGAAAGGCACCCTTTTAAGTGATAACAGAAATAATGTTCGACAACCCCTACCTCTTTCCATCATCTCGTGAGGAGCGGAAATGCGCCCTAGTGACTAGTCACAGAAATAATTTTGATGAAACTTCTACTCCTTTCCAATGTCTCATGGAGGGCGAGAAGGCATCCCTGTGACTTGTCATATAAATAATGTTGGTCAAACACCTACCTTTTTCTAACGTAACCTGGTGGGAAGCACCTGCGTGGCTGGTGATGACAATAATGTTGGTGAAGCCTTGCCCCTTTCCAACATCTCGTGAGGGAAGGCACCCATGTGACTTGTCACAAAAATAATGCTGGTCGAACGCTTACCCCGTTTCTATGCCTCATGGGGGCGTAAAGGTAAATCTGTGACTAAATACAGAAATAGTATTACTGAAATCCCTACTCTTTGCCAACTACTTGTGCTGGCGGAAAGGCACCTCTACGACTGGTCACAGAAATAGTGTCCTTAAAATTACTATGCCTTTCTTATGTCTCGTAAGGGGGAAAAAACCTCTATGACTGGTCACAGATGTAATGTTGGTCAAACACATACCCTTTTCTTAATTTCTTGTGGTGGGCAGGACAGCACCTCTGTCTCTGGTCACACAAATAATTTTGGTCGAAAACCAACCCCTTTCCAAAGTCTTGTGGAGTGCGTGAAGGCACCCCTCTGCCCGGTCACAGAAATAATGTTGAATAAACCTATACATCTTATCATCATCTTGTGGAGGAAAGACAAACCTGACGGCTGGTCACTGATATAATACTGGTCAAATCACTACCCCTCTCCAACTTCTCGTGCGCTGCGGAAAGGCACCGCTTTGACTAGTAACAAAACTAATGTTGCTTAAACTTCTACCCCTTTCCATAGTCTCGTGGTGGGAAGAACCCCTGTGACTGGTCACAGAAATAGTATTAGTGAACTCCCTACCCCTTTTCAACCTCTATGCCTTTCTGACGTCTCGTGAGGTGGAAGGCACCCCTGCGACTGGTTACAGAAGTAATGTTTGTCAAACTCATACCCCATATTTGAGAGAATTTCAAAAGATTCCAAGGATTTTTTTTATATGAAGGAATTTTAAAGGATTGGGAATATCTTATGGTATTTTAAAAGAATCCAAGGCATTTCCAAGAAATTTCAAACAATTTTAAAGGATTTGAAATCTTTAGGACTATTTCAAAAGATTCAATTGAATTTTTAAATGGGGTTCGGAAAGATTTCAAAGGTCTTGGAATATTTTAGGGCATTTTTGAAGCTTTCAAGAAATTTCTTATTTATTTCAGTAATTTGAAGAAATTTTAAAGGATTTAAAGGATTGGGAATATTCGTGGGTGGTTTCAAAAATGTTTAAAATTTTTAAATCATTGCAATAATTCGAAGTGGTTCGCAAGGATTTTCAAATTTAAGGGTATTTCAGAAGATTCCATGCAAAAAAAAATTCAAGGGATTTCAAATATTAAAAAAATTTATTTGAATTTATTTGGAATTCCCACTGAATTTTTGTTTATTTATTCTAAACTCTTCGAAATTTCGTTTAGATCACATGAATTTTCAATGCACAGAATTTCATCTTGCAATTCATTTTTTTTTAATTTTGTTTAGTTTTCATTGAAATGAATAAAGCTATTATTTCAGCCTTTCAGTGTCTGATACTAACTTTTATCTCATTAATATTTGAAAATTTTATGTAACTTTTTGTATATTTTTCCAAAATTCCATGCAATATTCCGACATGTTTTGAGCCAAACTCATTTTAGCGGATTTTTTAAAAATCCAAAGAATTTTCGAAGGCTTTAAAAATTTTGAAAGGATTTCAAAAGATTAAAAAGGATTTTAAATATTTTAAGGTATTTATTAAAATTTCAAGGAATTTTCAAGAGATTCGAAAAATTGCTAGTAACTTCAAAGGATTTGAATGATTTTAAGGGATTTTAGTTCTGTTCTAAGACGGGCGGGAAGCCCCTTAGAGCTCCCCTGGTGCTCAAGCTATAAAGCCTATTGTGCCATACCCTTAACTATTCGCTCTCAGTAGTTGACTTGAAAGATTTTAAAGGTGAATCCTGGTATGTCAATCACTGATCGCGTTGTAATTTCCTTCGTTTCCGTAAAATGGGCCCCAAGGGTTTGCTGCCTGAGCCTAGCTGATGCCGGACACTGGCATAATACACGTAGAGCTATTTCATCATCCCTGTCGCATTTTCTGCGGCCCATTCAACCTTTTTGTTGTCAACGACCTTGGCGGTGAAATTCCGATCAGCCTTCTCCAACTCTTGGCCCCAGCCTTCCTCCTCTTGGTCGGTTCGGATTCGTTAAGAACACGGGAAGTGAACTTCCATCAGGTGGTTCAGCGTTGCTCCTTCTTCTTCGGTAAGCTCGCCATTATCGAGCCTTGTTAGCCCGAGGCGAGTCACAGTCTGAAGGCAATTTAGTTATATTTATCCTGTTGCACAACGCTCTTGTCTTTTTATGGAGTTTCTCCAGGTGCGTATTCCACCATTCTGCTCATTCCCTACACTTAATTGTGCTAGTAGGGCAATCGTTCTCATATGATGTAGTCAGAGTCCTGCGCAGAAAACCCGCAGCGTGCTCTAACTCATCTATGGTACCATACCTTGTCGGAAATTCCACAAGCCTGACTATGATTTTCTCTTTATGAGAGTCCCAAAGTGTATATCTGGGGTTTGTGATCTTTGAAACCACCGGTTTTCTTAGGATTAATCGGAACAAGATATATTTGTGGTCCTATAGAGTCCTCATCGGAGACTCTCCAGCCCACTACCTTGCTCCTCAGTTCATCCGAGCATCGATTCAAATCGGGAACCTCACTCCTGTTTTCAAGCTGGAATGTGGGAGTATCACCCTGATTCAGAATCTGATCCTGATTAAATCTCTCTCTTTGTCATTGATGTTTATGCTCCCTCACACCGTATGGTGGTAGTAAACATCAGAGCACAACAGCAGAGGAATCCTCTTTTCCTGGCAGTACCGAATTAGAGTCTCCACCTCTCTGGAAGGCAAAGTCCCTCAGCATCGCCCGGGAGGTAGACAGAGGCGATAAACACTTCTAGCCATTCTCCGCTTCTGCCCCTAAGTCTCACCTTAATAGCGGTGAGATCCTTGGCACCAAGATCGCATCCATACTCTTGACGGCTATGCATGTCCTTGCTGTTTTTTCGCGCGGCCTCTTATATATGGAGCCACATCCTGACAAGCCACTAATCCTTTCCCTTTATCACCAGGTTTCTTGGATTAGGGCAATTCCTGTCTGCACCACTAACATGCGCCTGGCTAGAACCGCCGAGGTGCCTTTGCTCTGGCGCAAATTAATCTGCATCTTGGGGATTCCCGTCTAAGCCATTGAAAGGCTGATTCAGCGCACCCTTGGACTCTTCTGGTTTCCTTACGGATCTCAGTTTGATCTACCGGAAAATAACCCCCCTCTCTAAATAGGGTCGGTAACCCAGAGCCGCAAGGACTCCAGGAGTTCGCTCCGCTCGTAGTAAACTACCCCCTGAGTTGCCTTCCACCATTGGCGGTGGTTCAGAAGAGGGTCCCGGAACAGGCCCCTCATTGTTTTTTTTTTGCTTTATCTCTCGCGTTTCACTCATTTGGTCCCACGAGAAGCCATGGAGATTAGAAACACCCCCTTCAGAGCCCCGCTCACAGGGGCGGGTATATATTCTATGACATTCAAACTGGTGTCTCAAAGTCTCCGTTAAGGTACCTCCTTTGGGACCCCAACCTGTCCCTCTCTACTAAGGGGGGCAGGCCAGGATGTTTAAGGATTTGCTAACTTTGATGCCCCTTAGCCCTTGACACGGCGATCAGATCGTAGCTTGAGAGAATGGGAACTTGCAACCCCGATATTCCAGGAGGCTTTGCTATCACGCCCTGGAAGGATCCCTCCTCACTTTAGGTCCCACACACTAGAGTCCGTCAGTTCCCCAGAGTAGCTAAACCTCGCGATGCAGCCTCTCTGGTTCACCTGTTCCAGATCTATAGTCCGATAAGACCCTTAAGGCCTCCCACCAGCTACAAGGCCCCACGATCCCTAGGGAAAGTTCAATAGATTTTAAAGGATTTGATATATCTTTGGGTATTTTTAAACATTTTAATGGATTTTCAAGAGATTTAAAAAATGTTTGAAATGATTTCAAAATATTTCACAGGATATAAAATATTTGAGGGTATTTCAAAAGATTTCGAGAAAGTTTGAAGAGTTTTAAAGCATTTACAATATTTTAGGATATTTTCAAAATTACAAATAATTTCCAGTTCATTTCAGTAATTAAGTGGAATTTCAAAGGAATTGAAATATTCTAAGATATTTTAAAAGATTCCAAGGAATTTTAATGAGCTGTAAATGAAAAGTTCTAACTGATTTCGAAAGATTTTAAAGGATTTGAAATATTTTAGGGAATTTTAAAATATTCCAAAGGAATTTTAGATTGAAATGTTTAATTAAAATAAATAATTGTTAATTTTATGATATTAAACAAAATTCTCAATGATTTCATAAGATTTCCGAGGATTTCTATTATTTTAAGGAATTTTAAAATCTCTCAATATTCTAATGGATATCAAAGAATTTACTCTCAAGAAGTGAGGGATTTGGTATGGTTCAAACGTTTGTAGAGGTTGGATTTTTTTTGAATTCATTAGAATTAATTTTCAATTCACCCTCAATTCTTTTAAATTCTTTCAAATTCTGCAGAATTTTTGGATTTTATTTTTTTCATTCACGTGAATCATCCCAGAAATTCACATAAAAAAGTTTTTCTATCATTATACGTTTTCGTAACGTAATTTAGACTGGCCTGAAACGTTTTAAAAATTTTATAACAAATTCCAATATTTTCGCTAATTTCAAAACATTTTCTGGAAACTTTGTGTGTATATTCATTCAAATTTATGTAAATTAAACACAGCATATCAAAAAAAAATGTGTATTTGTTGTCTATTCATCATTCGATTTTCCAGGAAAAACAAACATATATTTCTCATATATGGTCTTGTCTGGTGAAATGTCGTTCTGAATTTCAAGATTTCAATAACAGGAAATGAACTTGTTTTCTGAATAACTATTGTGAAAAGATTGTTTTGACTTATTATATTATTATTTGAAAGGATTCCAAAGGATTCCAAAATTTTTAGTGGATTTCAAAATTTTTAATGGATTTCAAAATTTGTAATGGATTTCAATTAGGTGAAGAGATTTCAAAGGATTGGGAATATTTAAAGGTATTTCAAAAGATTACAAGGCATTTTCAATTTATTTAATTAATTTAATGAAATTTGAAGCATTTGATATATTTCAGTGTATTTTAAATAAAAGATTCCAAGGAATTTTCAAGAGTTTTCAGAAATTTCAAGGATTTTCGAAGGATTTGAATGATTTTAAAGGATTTAGAAAAACATTTGCTGGGTACTAAAGAGTTTCATAGAATTCAGGAGATATTAAATAATATTATAGGACCCATGCGAGGTTTTACGATATATTAAAAGATTGTAAAGAAGTTTCAATTGATTTCAATAACCCAATGGGTTTTTAGAAAATTTAAAATATTTGAGGGTATTTTAAAAGATTCTAAGAGATTTCAAAAAAAAGGTGCAAGATAGAATGAGATTCAAAGAGATTAAAAAAAAAAGATTCAAGATAAAGTGAAATTCAAAGAGACTTAAAAACTTCAAGGCATTTTAAGATATTTTTAAGTTTTTGAAATATATTAGGGTATTTTTAAAGATTTCAATAATTTGAAGTGAATCAAAATGATTTGAGCACTATAGAATATTTTTAAAGATTTCAATTAAATTTTTATGGATTTGAATAATTTGAAGGATTTTCAAAAAATTTGAAAGCTTTCAGGGTATTTTATATAATTATCGAGAATTACAGGAAATATCATTAGATTTCATAGAATTTCACGGGATTTTATAAAATTTTCAATTTCCCTAATTCTTTTTCATTTTTTTGAACTCTACAAAATTGTCTTGGTTTTTTTCTAATTCATGGGAATTCTTCTGAATTCACTTAATTATACTGAACTTAATTTGTTTTTTCATATTTCGAATTATTTCTCTTAAATTCCTCTAAATGCACCCCAATTTGACTTAAATCAAGGGTATTTTGTGGAAATTTTTCAGTTCGTTAAAATTTAACTTAAATTTTTTGGCGTCTCGAAAATTTCTCCTGAGATCATTAAAATTTAGGAGAAAAAGTTTCTCAAAACATTTTTATAACATCCCAAAAACGTACCTAGGACGTTTTAAGAATATTATGAAAAATTTAAATATTTTACCTAATTCAAAAACATTTTTTGGGAACATTATTTGTATATTCGTTCAATCTTACGTGAATTAATCACAAAATGAAAAAATAAATGAAAACTTAAAGGCGCGCCTTGTCGCGCGTATGACTTCCGGTTTGATTTGGAAATTGTGTGACACAGTACAAAATGATTAGGCGTAGTGTAGGCCACGTGTTTTTTGTCTACTCATGATTAAATTTTTTAGAAAAACAAAAATGTTTTTTTCATAAAGATCTGGTGAAATGCCCTTTTGAATTCTAAGATTTCAATACCAGGAAATAAATATGTTTTCATAATCATGTCATGAATCTCAAGAATTTATATGGCGCAGTGGTGAGGTTTCAGTGTGTTTTAATTTGAAAATTGTGTGAGACAGCAAAAAATAATCAGATGCATGTTTGTTGCCTACTCACGATTATTCTTCTGAATTTTAAAATTTCAGTAAGAGGAAGTACACATGTTTTCGTAATAATGTCATGAATCTCATGTATTTTTCCAGCTTCAAAGTGGAAAAAGTAGCTTGTGAAATACACTAGAACCTTGATATAACGGTCCTTGACATACGGCCTTCTCTCTTGCTACTTTCTACATAGCTAGCTTGGCCGAGCGGTGCAGTTGCGTAGCTACGAAGTGGTTGGTGTGAATAGAAACGCGCATATGTATATTCCCACTTAAAATGGTTCATACGGCCCTGACTGTTTACGTTCGGAAAACACTGAGTCACCGCCAAGACTTTTTTTTCGGGCCATGCCCATGACTGGCGAAATGTCAATGTTCCAGTGTAGTTTGACTCCAAAATAGCGTGAGACAGCAAAAAATCATCAGAAGCGTGTTTGTTGTCTACCAACAATCAAATTTTTTTTTCATATGTGGCATTGTCTGGTGAAATGCCCTTGTGAATTGTAAGATTTCAATAACAGGGAGTAAACATATTTTCATAGTAATGTCATCAATTTCAAGCATTTTTTTGGCTTCAGTGTGGCAAAAACAGATTGTAACGGTGGAACCTTGACACAACCAACCTTGATATACGGATTTCCTAGCATTTCAGTCAACCGCAGTTTACGGCGGGGGGGGGGGGGGGGGCGAAGGGGCGGAGAGAGAGATGCTGTCATCTCAGCCTAGTTGCGCAGTTCCATATTAACGTTTTCCTTGGTTTACAACCACGGGTAAATTTAGGCCATGCCCGTGACTGGTGGTATATCAAGGTTCCAGTGTACTCAATATTAGGACAAATCCGATAAACGAGTAGTATATATGAGTGAAATATTTTGCCTACTCATCAGTCCAATTGATTTTTGTTGACTATAGAACTTCTCAAATTCCTGCATAAGTTTGATTTGTTTGACGAGCATGTGGACACTGGCTGCCGTTCTCTGTATCCTCTTAGCAGTTATAGATGATTCTGTTGGTAAGTATAACGCAATTAATATAAAGTATAAAATTCGAAAACATTCAAATTAAAATCGATATTTTTCACTCAGCATAAAGAGCCCAGTAAAAATAAATTAGGACCAATTGAGAAAAATATGCTAGAAGCCTCCATGAACCTTGCTTTGTAACAAAGAGGAATTGAAGCAGAGTGTAAACGCGTATAAATTCTGAAAAAAGTAATTTAATCTTCAGCCAATTTAATTTTAATTCATGATAGTTTCAGTCAAGCTCCAATTCGCCTGTATTCGTCAGCGCGAATACTGTTTAGGACTGGTCAAATCTTCTCAAATCGAGAGAGTAAAAGCCACACTTAAATTCGCCCCAATTCGTGAGAACGAATTTCATTAAGGGTTGCTTTTTTGGGTTCATTCTTAATATGAGAACCAACGTGTGGGATGTCCGTGAAATTAGCACACCAACAATTAAATATCAAATTTTTTTAATGGAATCGTTTGGTCATCATTTGGTCATTTTTAGAAGCCAAATTTTTTCGTTTGGACGGCAAAACTCAAAAAGATATTGAGTTTTTAAAATTCGAGTGCTAACTTCACCCTGCGGAACAAAATTTAATTTTTTTCAAAAATTCTTTTACCAATCGTTGGGGTGCTCACTTTTGACGTTTGGACGATGAAATTGTATGAGTTATCGAATAAAAAAATCATTAGCACCATATTCGGGAGCGGCGCCTTCTCAAGTGGTAGTGACCTTTTTTGGCCAGCCGTGTCCTTAAATATAATATGATGTGTCAGACATCCTGACAAGAAGATTTGTCGAAAAATCAAATTTTTAGAAGACATGCATTATTTTAGCCTTTTTAAATTCCTATGAAGCGGGGTTAAAGTTCTAAAACTGTGGTACTGAAACTTTCCAAAAATTAAAAAAATGTTTGGATTATCTAAATTTCCTTATAATATAAAAATTTTTTTAATTTCTAGGATGTAAAAAATTTCTAAAATGTTAAAATTTCTGAATTTTATCAAATGTTCAATTTTCTAAAATTTCCCAAATTTTCTGAAATTTTTGAACTTTTCTAAAATTTGTAAAATATGCAGAATTTTTAAACTCATAAAAATTTCTAGTATTTCTCTCACAAGTTCTAAAATTTATAATATTTTCAAAATTTATAAATTTATAGAATCGTCTCAAAATCTCAAAATTTCTAAAATCATCAATTAAATTTCCTTATATAAAAAAAAAAAATTAATTTCTAAGATGTTAAAAATTGCTCAAATATTCCTGAAATTATAAAAATTGTCAACACTTCTGAATTTTATAAAATGTTCAATTTTCTAAAATTTTATAAAATTTGTAAAACTTTTAACATTTTCAAACTCATAAAAATTTCTAATATTTGTGAATTTTATGAAATCTTGAAAATTTCGAAAATTAATGTTCAGAATTTTTCAATTTCCAAAGTTATTTGAATATCTAAAATTATCACAATTTCTAAATTTTCTAAAATGTTACAAATTTATAAGATTGTCAAAATTTATAAAATTATAGAATCTTCTCAAACTCTCAAAATTTCTAAAATTATCAATTAAATTTCCTTATATTTAAAAAAAAAATTAATTTCTAAGATGTTAAAAATTGCTAAAATATTCAAATTTCTGAAATTATCAAAATTATCAAAATTTCTGAATTCTATAAAATGTTCAATTTTCTAAAATTTCCCTAATTTTATGAAATTTTCTAAAATTTGTAAAATATTTAAAAATTTTAAACTCATACAAATTTCTAATATTTGTGAATTTTATGAAATCTTAAAAATTTCGAAAATTAATGTTCAGAATTTTTAAATTCTTAAGTTATTTGAATATCTAAAATTATCACAATTTCTAAATTTTCTAAAATGTTACAAATTTATAAGATTTTCAAAATTTACAAAATTATAGAATCGTCTCAAATTCTCAAAATTTCTAAAATCATCAATTAAATTTCCTTATATTTGAAAAAAATTAAATTTCTAAGATGTTAAAAATTGCTAAAATATTCAAATTTCTGAAATTATCAAAATTATCAAAATTTCTGAATTTTATGAAATCTTCAATTTTCTAAAATTTTCTGAAATTTTGGAAATTTTCTAAAATTTGTAAAATATTCCTAATTTTTAAACTCATGAAAATTTCTAATATTTGTGAATTTTATGAAATCTTAAAAATTTCGAAAATTAATGTTCGGAATTTTTAAATTTCTAAAGTTATTTGAATATCTAAAATTATCACAATTTCTAAATTTTCTAAAATGTTACAAATTTATAAGATTGTCAAAATTTATAAAATTATAGAATCGTCTCAAATTCTCAAAACTTCTAAAATCATCAACATTTTTTAAATTTCCTAATTTCCAAAATGTCTCAAATATGCAAAATTTAAAAAATTATCAAAATGGGTAAGATGATCCAAATTTTTAAACTGTTACAAATTTCTAAAATTATAAAAACGTTTCAAATTTTGAAAATTTATGAATTTTCTGAAATTTCTGAAGTATCTAAAATTTTTAAAATTTTCAAACATTTTTGAAATTATCAAAATTTCTCCAATGTTCAAAATGTATAAAATTATAAAAATTTATAAAATGTTCAAAATTTATAAAAATTTCTAATGGTTTCAATTTTTTTCTGAAATTTCAAAATGTCTGAATTAAAAAAAATTCTAACATTTTCATAATTTTTTTAAATTTCTATAAGTTTCTCAAATTTTTAAAAGTTCTAATATTTTCAAACAATTTTATTATTAATATTTACCATGGATTTCACAAATTTTAGAAAATTCCAAAATTTCCTAAATTTATACAAAAATAGTGTCAATGATGGCAATGATGTCCAAAATTACTTATTTTGATAATAACAAACAACTTCTTATAATAAAATATGTTTGAGTACTAGTCATTTTCGATTTTTTAAAATTTGGTGTTTTTCGACTACCGTCATATACAGTAAATATATGTATATTAGTCTGGTCCAAGAAAAATATTTTGTTGATTTTTTGAAAGTATCGCCCCTTATTTTGTTTTATTTGTTAAAAAAAAATCTCACAAATTTTTTTAAATTATGCGTCCCCTACGAGTTGACATGATTTCAGTTTCTTGCAAAACCATCCACATATTTCATGTTATAATTTAAACATTTTTGAGCATTTTTAGAAATTTTAAACATTTTAGAAATTTAAATTTTTTTTGGAAATAATAGATATTTTAGACATTTTGGAAGTTTTATAAATTTTTGTAATTTTATAAATTTGGAACATTTTAGAAATTTTTATAATTTAAACAATTTTCAACAGTTTAGAAATTATCTTAATTTTAGAAATTTGAATAATTTCACAAATTTGATACATTTGATACAATTCAGGAATATTATAAATTTTGAAGAGTTTGAACATTTTAAAAATTTTGGAAATTTTGAAATTTGAATTTCACAAAAAAAATTTTTATTTTTCGGTGGCCGTATCACTACAGTTTTTTTCTCTAAGTGAGAAAATACTCTGAATTATGTAAAGGTGATATTATTATAGTCTTTGATTTTTTTAAATATACATATTAGTTTTAGAGAAATGTTTTATGACTGAAAATTGCAGCTAATACAAAGGAAAAAACTCTTATTCAAAAAAATAACAGATATGAGATGAAAAAAAAAACTTTACACTAGAAAAAATTAAACAATAAAAAAATTTCTTTAATGAGGCGTTTAATGGCTTCTCCATGAATAAAATTTGATAATATATGTATAGGATTAGAAATTTTTATAAATTTTGAACATTTTATAAATTTTTATAATTTTATAAATTTTGAACATTGGAGAAATTCTGATAATTGCAAAAATATTTGAAAATTTTTGCAATTTTAAAATTTTTAGATACCTTAGAAATTTTAGAAATTTCAGAAAACTGATAAATTTTGAAAATTTGAAGCGTTTATATGTATGTATGTATACCATTAAGCCATTTCCCTTTCAGGGTAGGCGTGACACTACCCGATTCGGGTAGTGTTTCTAGGTGGATAGTTTTTTTGCAGTTATAAATAACTACAAGTTTGGGCTCACCACACAATTTGTAACAGTTTAGAAATTTGGGCCATTTTACCCATTTTCATAATTTTTTAAATTTTGCAGATTTGAGACATTTTGGAAATTAAGAAATTTCAAAAATTTTGATGTTTTTAGAAATTTTGAGAATTTGAGACGATTCTATACCATTATACCATTAAGCCATTTCCCTTTCGGGGTAGGCGTGACACTACCCGATTCGGGTAGTGTTTCTAGGTTGATAACTTGTAGTAAATAACTACAAGTGTGGGCTTACCACACCCCCGATGTAATAATTTTATAAATTTTGACAATCTTATACCTTTGTAACATTTTGGAAATTTCAGAAATTGTGATAATTTTAGATATTGACATAACTTTAGAAATTTAAAAATTCTGAACATTAATTTTCGAAATTCTTAACATTTCATAAAATTCAGAAATATTAGAAAATTTTCTTAGTTTAAACATTTTGAATATTTTACAAATTTTAGAAAATTTTAAAAATTTCAGAACCAAAATTCACAAATTTTTTTGTGTCACAATTTTGGGCTTTTTTGGGCTGCATTGCCGATTTTTGGGCTCCGCTACTTTTTTTGAAAATTCAAATTTGAAAAAATTCAAAATCAAAGTCGACAGAATTTTGGGCTTTTTTGGGCTCTTGAACGCGCCCACAACAAATTTCCAAAAACTACCCCTACCAGAAATAAAACTACCCCCTATGTAGAAACTCAAACTAGGAAGAA
Source organism: Andricus curvator (assembly GCA_932195095.1). Lineage (NCBI taxonomy): Eukaryota > Metazoa > Arthropoda > Insecta > Hymenoptera > Cynipidae > Andricus > Andricus curvator. The sequence continues at coordinate 24,137 of CAKNYM010051806.1, read as the reverse complement.
ACATAGTACCCCACAATTTTTGGCTTATTTTGGGCTCTCGAATGCACGGAAAAAAAATTCAAAAAACCACCCCCTATGTGCAAAAAACCCACCCTCGTGCTAAAAATAAAATCTACAAAAAATAAAGTGCATCATAATTTTGGGCTTATATTGGGCTCTCGAATTCACCAAACAAAATGGTCAAAAACCACACCTATGTACAAAAAAAGCCACCCCTAAGTAAAAACTCAAACATGGAAAAAACAAAATATAAAGTAGTGTTTGGCTTTTCTTGGGCTCAAAACTGCTTGATTTTTTTTGCAAAAACCACCCCTACATCTAAAAAATCAAACGCCTATCTATGAATTCGAATTTCAATTTTCCAGGAGCCCAAACATCAGAAACTCCATTTGCAAAGTGAATTTCTAAAAAAGATAATTCTTTGAGAAAGTAACATCTGTTTAGTGTCAAGGGGTTGCTTTTGAACGTTAAGGGTTGGCGCCAAAAATTCGAAGCTGGAATTTTTGAGGATCCCAAAAATTAGAGACTCTATTTACACAGTAATATTCTAAAAAAGATTATTTTTTGACAAAGTCATATCTGCTTAGTGTCAAGGGGTTGTTTCTTAACATTAAGCGTCAGAGCCTAAAAATCGGGGATTGTTTAATATTATTGTGGGGTTGAAACATAATCTGGAGTTTTTTCAAAGTAAATATTTAGACTGTTTTTGATTTAAAAATTTATTTGCTGTTTTACATTGAGTTACTTCTGAACTGTTTTGTGAAATGTACTAGGGGTGGACTTTGGGGATTGTTTAATATCATAATGAAGTCAAGAACATAATCTAGAGTTTTTTGAAAATAAATATTAAGACTGTTTTTGATTAAAAAATTTATTTGCTGTCTTACATTGAGTTA
>CAKNYM010051806.1:0-13998 GCA_932195095.1 Andricus curvator | reverse complement strand
CTCAATTAATTTTCAATCAAAGAACAATATTATAAAAAGTAAAATGATGTGATACTTCAATCATCAGTTGAAAAAATTAATATTCAACTGAAAAAATTAATTTTTCAACAAAATTGTTGAAGTTTTGGCAAAAACAGATGAATTTGATATTAAATAGTTGAAATTTTAACAAAAAATATGAATTTTCAAACCAGAAAATTAATTTCTTTCCATAGAGACGATTTAAAAAAAAAAAATTAAATTTTGAATCAAAAGACATCAATTTTCAATTAAAAATATCAATTTTCAATCAAAAATGGGACAATCCAGTTTTTAGTTTAAAAAAATTAATATTCAATTGAAAAAATTAAATTATCCCCAAATTAGTTGAAATTTTAAGAAAAAAGATGAATTTGATACCAAGTAGTTTAACTGTCAACCAAAAAGGTGAATTTTCAATCAAGAAGATCAATTTTCTACAAAAAATACCATTTTTGAAACAAATAATTGAATTTTCAACTCAATTAATTTTCAATCAAAGAATAATATTATAAAAAGTAAAATGATGTGATACTTCAATCATCAGTTAAAAAAATGTATAATAAAATAGTTTAACCTTTAACAGAATATTTAAATTTTAAACCTATAAATATGAATTTTGAAACGAACGAGCAAATTTTAAAGCAAAAAAAAGATTAATTTTCAATGAAAAAGAGTTGCATTTGCCAAAAAAAAATGAATTTTCAATGAAAATGTAGTAGTGGACATTTTAAAATAAAAACAACAAAATAATTTCCAACAAATTAATTAAATTTTTAACCAGAGTTGAATTTTCAAAAAAATAACTAAATTTTCAAAAAATGTTTGAAGTTTAAAACAAAAGTGGAAAAGATAGATTTTCACTAAAAAAATTAATTTCTAAAGAAAAAAAAATTTCACAGAAATGATCAAATTTTTAACAAAAGAGATGATTTTTCAAATAAATTGATGAATTTTTCAACAAAAAAGACGAATTTTCAACAAATAAAGAATTGTCAGTCAAGAAAGAAAAAGAAGTGCATCAAAATTGTTGAACTTTCAAGCCAAAAGACGATTTTTCTGTAAAACAGTTATACCACCTTTCCCTTCCCCCTATTCACAGACACCACATTTTACCATCCATCCACAACAATAAACTACATTTTTCCTAACACATTCACCCTAGATAATACATTTTTAAGTATTTTTTCTTAACGTTTAACGTAATTTAATTGATGTTTTAAAATTTTTAAAGAAAAAATAACATTTACATTTAATAAATAATTTCAATGTAGTTTTGAATGCATTAAATATTAGTTCAATTTTGATATATTTAACGTTCAATATAAACAAATAGTTATTTTTTTATAAAATTTAATGTGAAAAGCCTAATACTATATTTCTGGTTTAGAATTCTTTTTTTTTAGTTACAACTTTTTTCATTTTCGTTTGAAGTGTCATCCTTTATTATGAGAAAGTTATAATTTTAATTTCAATTCAATTTCTTGGTTGAAAATTTACTATTATATTTTTAATTCATAATTCATCTACTTTGATTGAATTAATAATTTTTTTCATGGAAAAATCATCATTTTCGTTAAATGTTCATATTTTTATATGAAAAAATTTTCAGTTTCGTCTGAAATGTCATCTTTTATTATTAAAAAATTATGATTTTACTTTTAATTCAATTTTTTGTTGAAAGTTCAATTCTTTTATTTTAATATAGTCTACTATTATATTTTTTATTTATAATTTATCTAATTTGATTAAATTGATAATTGTTTGTTTTTAAATAATTTTAATCTATAAATCATTAATTAAAAATATTTATCTTTATAATTAATGTTTCACTTTAATGTATTAATTACGTATTTATATATAAATAATATATTTTTGTATATCAATTTTGTAAATCATGACTTGACGTTATCAACATATAATATGAATAATTTTTTTTTTGTTGTTACAGGATTCTGGACGACATTTTATGATTCACATGTGATAATGAGAAAATGCGATTATAAATTTATGAGCTTATGATATTTTGATTTTATGAGTGGATGTGATACTGTTGTATATATTTCATGATAATAAAAATATGTGACCTTGAATACATTATTTAAACATGTCTTGATTATAATTTGCATACTAAAAATATTTTGTGATAATTATAAATTTTCAAAAGGTAATGCGTAATTTTTTGAAGAAATTATAGGTGTGGGAATAATTGTAAATTATTAACAAAAAAGTTTATATTTTAATTTGAAATTTTGTTAAATATTGTTTTGAATAATTGTTCAAATAAAACACAAAAATTCTTTTGAACTCAAAAAAAGGGATATATTGATTACTGAGGGAGAATGTGGAAAATTACTTGATACGCATGTTGAAAAGTTTGCTAAATTGATGAATTAAAATTTTGGTATGAATAGAAGTATGTCAGCGATCTGTGTATGGCTACAGATGAAAAATTTTATAATTTAAAACGATGTTCAAATTAAACATTTCTACGCTCTTAATGGGCACTCCTGTTGAAAAACAACCGATACTTTAAGGAACTGATTTTGATAATTTGAAGGGATTTCAAAGAAGTTCAAAGACTATAAGGTATTTTTTTTAAATCCAAGGAATTTTCAAGATCTTCAAACAATTGCAAGGAATTTCAAAAGATTTCAAAGAATTTTAAATATTTTGAGGTATTATAAAATATTTTACGGAATTTTTAATTGATTTCACTAACTTAATAGAATTTCAGAGGATTTAAAAATTTTCAATTGATTCTAAAATATTTCAAATTGATATATTGTACGAAAATATTTCGAAGAATTTCAGTAGATTCCAAGCAATTTTTCATTTATTTTAATAATTTGAAGGAATTTTAAAAGAATGGGAATATTTTAGGGCATTTGGAAAGAATCCAAAGCATTTGAAAGAGATGTCAATAACTGCAATGAATTCCAACAGATTTTAAAGGGTCTGAGATATTTTAACAGATTTCAAGGTATTTCCGAAAGATTTCAACAATTTGAAGGAATTTAAAAAAAAATGTAAAGAATTTGAAAACTTTTAGAGGTTTCTTGAAGATTCCAAGGATTTTTCATTTGATTTCAGTACTTTAATTGATTTCAGAGGATTTGCAATATTCTAGAGTAATTTAAAAGATTCAAGACATTTTGGAAAGCTTTAAAAAGTTTTAAGTGATTTTCAAAGTTTTGAAAGGCCTTGCAATATTTTGGGGAATTTTTAATGACTCCGAGGAATTTTTTTATTTGAATAAGTTGAAGGAATTTCAAAGGATTTAAAATATTTTAGGCTATTTTTTAAATTTTCATTTGATTTTAAAGAGATTAAAAAAATTTCAAGAATCCAAGGAATTTTGAATTCATTTCAGTAATTGATTTCAGAGGATTTCAAATATTTTTTTAATTTTCATTTGATTTTAAAGAGATTTAAAAAGTTTCAGGGAATTTTAAGAAAGTTTTGAGGACTTGAAAACTTTTAGATTATTCTAAAAGATTCCTAGGAGTTTTCAATTGATTTCAGTAATTTAATTGATTTCAGAGGATTGGAAATATTTTAGGATATTTTAGAAGATTTCAAGGCATTTTCGAAAGCTTTACAAAGTTTCAACTTTCAAGTAATTTTAAAATAATCAAAATAAATATGTAAGGAATTTGAAAAGACTCCAAGGCATTTCCAAGAGATTTCAATAATTTTAAGGAATTTCAAAAAATGGTAAAGGATTTGAGAACTTTAAGAGTATTTCAAATGATGTCAAGACATTTTCGTAAGCTTTAAAAAGTTTCAAGTGATTTTTAAAGAATCAAAGGATTTCAATAATTTGAAAGAGTTTCAAAGGATTGGGAATATTTTAGGGTGCTTTCAAAAATCGCAAGGGATTTTGAAGAGTTTAAAAAATTTCAAGGAATTCCAAAATATTGTGAAGAATTTTAAATATCTAAGGGTATTTTGAGAGATCCTAGGAATTTTTTAATTGATTCCAGTAATTTAGTGTTACCCATTGGATTTGAATTATTTTATGGTATTTTAGAAGATCTGAAGCATTTTCAAGAGCTTTAAAATGTTTCAATTGATTTCCAAAGGTTTGAAAGGATTTGAAAACTTTAAGAGTATTTCAAAAGATTTTAAGGAATATTCAATTGGTTTCAGAGAATTTGAAATATTTTAGAGTATTTAAAAAGATTCTAAAGCATTTTCAAGAGATTTGAAAAAACTTGCATGTGGTATTGTATCAAAGAGTTTTATAAAATTTCGAAAATATAGATCGATTTAATAGGACCTGTGCCAGGTTTTATGGTCATATCAAGGAATTCCCAATTTATTTCGGTAACCTGATAGGATTTGAAATGATTTAAAATATTATAAAGTATTTTTAAAGACTTTAATGCACTTTCAAGATATTATTAATTTTTTAAGGAATTTTAAAGGCTTTGAATGACTTTAAGAGAAATAAACAAATTTTTCTGGGAGTGTAAAGAATTTGTTTACAACTTCGGAATATATGAAATTATTTCATAGGACTTGCGAGGTTTCAATATATTTTAGAATATTTAATTGAATTTTATGAGATTTCCAAAGATTTCAATGGATTTTAAAAGCTCTCAAGGTATTTTAATAAATTTTCCAGGATTCAAGAAAATACTATATAATTTCACGGGATTTTATAATATTTCAATGTACTTTAATGAATTCATTCAGCAGAAGTGAGGGATTTTGTAGATTTTCATAGATTTGTAGAGATTTTCAAATAAGTTTTGCAATTAATTTGAATTCACCCTATAGCCAACAGCCATACCACGCTGAAAAAACCAGTTCTCGTCAGATCACTGAAGTTAAGCAGCGTTGGGCGCGGTTAGTACTTGGATGGGTGACCATTCGAGAAAACTGAGTGCTGTTGGCACATCGTGGGTTTGGTGAGCCCACACTTGTAGTTATTTACTACAAGAAACCACCTAGAAACACTACCCGAATCGGGTAATGTCACGCCTACCCTGAAAGAGAAATGGCTTAATGGTATACATACATACACCCTGAACTGTTACTAATTCATTCAGAATTCTTTTATTATGCTTCTCGAATTTTGTTAATTTACCTGAATTCTTTTAAATTAAATTAATCATTCCATTCAGTTCAATGGATATTTTTTTCCGTTTTCAGTATGTGTTTAATTCGTCTTGAAGTGTTTTAAACTCATTTTGAATTTTTCAACATTCAATCAAATTCTTTTGAATTTCCTTGTATTTTTCCAAAATCATTTTAAACTTACTAAAATCAATTACATTTTTTGGAGTTATAAATTTTTTCAAATTTATTTCCATGTTTTAAATTTTAACTTAAATTGTTTGAAGTTTTATGAATTGAATTTTTCGGAATGCTCTCAACTCCAAAAGAACATCAGTCACACTATTGATGCCCATATTTACTTTAAGTCACTTTTTGGATTAGAAATTAGTCTTGCTGCAAAAAACGTAGAAATAAAAATTATTGCTGTGCACTCCCGAGATATTCTCTGGACATCTGCTTTTAGACAACTTCGCATTCAAAATACAATACTTTCGAATAATTTTCAATCCGACGTTTTTTGTAGGGCAATTTCTCTGCTTTTTTCGGGTTGAATAGGTCACTATTTTCAAATAAATTAGGCTGTAACCGCCCTTAGAATAATAAACTACAAATTCAGGCCTCGGGCTCAAAACACACTATTGACACTATTTGACACTTTTTTCAAGCAATGACGCTGTTTTGCTACTATTTTGAAAAAAATACATTAAAGACACTATTTTCCAATCAAAAACACGAATTTATCAACCAAGATAGATCTTTTGAAAAATACAAAATTGACAGATTTTCGCAAAACGAAAAAAATATATGTTTTGAAAAGTTTTTGTTTAATTTAGCTTTTAATAAGAAAGATACTGTAACGTTTATAAATGTCCGGAAAGTCCTTTCTACAGGATAATTTTCTTTTTATAATAAAAGAATTTAATCATTTTGACGTAAATTTTACTTTTTCGTAATAACGTGCATCATTCATGATAGAAATTAGAAAATTAATTTTTCATGAAAAAAATTCACTACATCTCTCAATGCATAATAAAATATTAGTGGCGAATGGATTACTATAGAGTATAAATGACAATAATTGCCGAGCAAATAGACAATTTAAAAATTTGTTATCATATTTCTTGAAAACTGAAAGATTGGTAATTATTGCCACCATTCTATGTATCATTCATTTTTTTAAACTTTGTAAAGCTTATATAATCATGAAAATTAATATTATTCGTAGTATTTATCAATTTGAAACTTATATGCTCATATACATGTTAAAACGAATAATTCACAATTTATTTTATAAATAACATTTCTTTTAATTTATAAAATAAAAAATGTATTACGGCAATATAATTTACAAATAAGTTAAGTGTTAAAAAAATTTTAGAGCCGATTATAATAAATGGAATCATAATTATATTCACAATTTTTTCAAGATGATAACGATTGCAGAATTTACCTACAAATAAATTATGATAAATCCATTACTCCTTTAGCTTCAACAGAGAAAAAATATGAAAAGGAGCTCCTTATTGAATGCTACGTACATCATCCTGTAGTGCCTTCTAATTATTGTTTAGAAATATTTTGTAACATTAATTAAATATAAATAACATAGAAAAAATAAGTATTTGGTTTATTTTTTTTTTTCATACAAAAAATTAGTAGGCGCGCGCCTTGGCGCGCGCAAGACTACTAGTTTGAAACTAAAAAACATAAAATATCAACGAAAACATGAATGTTTAAATTTTCAGTTAAAAAAATTATTTAAAAAAAGAATTTTCAATAAAATAGATAAATTTTTTACCAAAAAAGTTTAATTTTCGAAAAAAAAAAATATATAAATTTTGGCAAAAAATCTCAATATTTTAGTACAAATATCTTTTTTTATGTTTTAAAAATGGCATTTAAAATTTATTTCTTAGTTCATCATCAAACAAGAAATCTATTTTGATATCAATATTATGCTGAAAAAATCATGTCGAACGAAAATCTCTAATTAGTAGCAGAAAAAAAAATTTAATTGCCTACAGACACCAAAAACTCTAATAATTTAAAAAAAATGTATTTCTTTTAATTCTAATAGATGTACTAAATGAAAGCGCCAATAATATTTTATTTGCTTTTTGTTACCAATAAAAAATTAATTTTTTTTTCATCTATCGAATTTTTTCATGCTTTTAACCTAAACATTTTTACGGCAGCACATAGAAACATAATAAACAGCCTCAACATGACGTTACACTACACATAAAAAATTTGATTCAAAAAAATTTGTTTCAGATTTAAAAAAAGATGTAAAACTATTGTTTATAACATTAATTTAATCTTCAAGTATGAAAAGGGCAAATTTTAGTCAATAACAGAATGAGAAGTTCGTAAAAATTCAGTAAAAAATTTGTCAGAAGTGGGATTCGAACCCACGCCCTCAGAGAGGACCAGAATGCTCGAAACCCGCATGGGCGGGCAAGGTTAGACCTTGAGTCTGGCGCCTTAGACCGCTCGGCCATCCTGACACTTGGAGTCCGGATCGGAAAATAACCGTCGTGCACTACAGTGGTATTGATTTTTTTTAATTAAAAAAATATATAATATATAAATTATATATATTTAATATATATATAAAGAATTATAATAATTATATTATATATTAAATATATAATGTATACAATTTTTAATACTTATTTTTAATACAAAATTCGCTTTTGTCTCGAAATTTCAGTATTTGAGTTTCCAACAGATGAAAATTCAATTTTTTCAACTTTCTTGAGTTTGAATTTTGACCAGTTGAATTTTAAAATGTTGATTTTTAAAGAGTTGAAAATTTATTTTTCAGTTTTCTATCATTTTCAGCTGTTGAAAATAAAATCGATGAAAATAAAAATGAATAAATTGCCCAAAATTTTGTTTTAAAGTTAAATTTTGACTAGTTGATTTTTCAACAGTTAAAAATTCATTTTTTAGTTTTCTTCCATTTTCAGCTATTGAAAATAAAACTGAAGATAATTAAATTGAAAGAAGTGAGAAAAAAAATTGAAAAAATGTTGAATGGTTACAAGTTTAATTTTAAACAGTTGATGTTTCAACAGTTGGAAAGTCATTTTTCACTTTTCTTCCATTTTAAGCTGTTTAAAATAAAATTGAAAAAAGTTGAATTTTGAACAGTTGAATTTTAAACAGTTGATGTTTCAACAGCTCAAAATTCATTTTTCAGTTTTCTTCCATTTTCAGCTGTGTAAAATAAAATTGAAGAAAATTGAATTGAAAAAATTGAAAAAAAATTCAGAAAAAGTTAAATTTTGACCAGTTGAATTTCAAACTGTTAATTTTTTAACAGTTGAAAATTCATTTTTCAGTTTTCTTCCATTTTCAGCTGTGTAAAATAAAATTGAAGAAAATTGAATTGAAATAATTGACCAAAATTTTTGTTTAAAGTTAAATTTTGACCAGTTGATTTTTCAACAGTTGGAAATTCATTTTTCAGTTTTCTTCAATTTTCAGCTATTGAAAATAAAACTGAAGAAAATTAAATTGAGAAAAGTGAGAAAAAAAAATTGAAAAAATGTTGAATGTTTACCAGTTTAATTTCAAACAGTTGATGTTTTAACAGTTGGAAAGTCATTTTTCAGTTTTCTTCCATTTTTAGCTGTTGAAAATAAAATCAAAGAAAATTGAACTGAAAAAATTGCCAAAAAATTTTTTTTTTAGTTGAATTTTGACCAGTTGATTTTTCAACAGCTCAAAATTCATTTTTCAGTTTTCTTCCATTTTCAGCTGTGTAAAATAAAATTGAAGAAAATTGAATTGAAAAAATTGAAAAAAAAATCAAAAAAAGTTGAATTTTGACCAGTTGAATTTTAAACAGTTGAATTTTTAACAGTTGAAAATTTATTTTTCAGTTTTCTTCGAATTTTCAGCTGTGTAAAATAAAATTAAAGAAAATTGAATTGAAAAAATTGAAAGAAAATTAAAAAAAAGTTGAATTTTGTCCAGTTGAATTTTAAACAGTTGATTTTTCAACAGCTCAAAATTCATTTTTCAGTTTTCTTCCATTTTCAGTTGTGTAAGATAAAATTGAAGAAAATTGAATTGAAAAGATTGAAAAAAATGCAGAAAAAGTTGAATTTTGACCAGTTGAATTTTAAACAGTTGATTTTTTAACAGTTGAAAATATATTTTTCAGTTTTCTTCCATTTTCAGCTGTGTAAGATAAAATTGAATTGACAAAATTGAAAGAAAATTTAAAAAAAGTTGAATTTTGACCAGTTGAATTTTAAACAGTTGATTTTTTAACAGTTGAAAATTTATTTTTCAGTTTTCTTCCATTTTCAGCTGTGGAAAATAAAATTGAAGAAAATTGAATTGAAAAAATTGACCAAAATTTTTGTTTAAAGTTAAATTTTGACCAGTTGATTTTTGAACAGTTGGAAATTCATTTTTCAGTTTTCTTCAATTTTCAGCTATTGAAAATAAAACTGAAGAAAATTAAATTGAGAAAAGTGAGAAAAAAAAATTGAAAAAATGTTAAATGTTTACCAGTTTAATTTCAAACAGTTGATGTTTTAACAGTTGGAAAGTCATTTTTCAGTTTTCTTCCATTTTTAGCTGTTGAAAATAAAATTGAAAAAATTGTTAAAAAGTTGAATTTTGACCAGCTGAATTTTAAACTGTTGATTTTTTAACAGTTCAAAATTCAATTTTCTTCCATTTTCAGCTGTTAAAAATCATTTTTATTCCATTTCATTAATGTTTATTTATTAAATTCTCAAGTAAAATGATGTAAATGTAACGTTTTATACATTTTTTTGAAAACCAAATTCTGAGTTTTCTTCAATTTTTAACGGTTAAAAATGGGAAAAATTGGAAATTTGACTGTTAAAAATGCAGCTGTTGAAAATAAAAAAAAAATAAAAATGGAACTGTCAACAGTTGCATTTTTAACAGTTAAAAACTTAACTGTTGAAAATTCGACAGTTGAAGATTTAACTGTTGCAAATTCAAGAAAATTGAAAACTGAATTTTCAATTTTCCTCAATTTTCAATTTTCTTCAATTTTCAACATTGAAATCTTCACCTTTAGAATTTCCAACTGAGAAAAATTCAGCTATCGAAAATTCACTTCTAAATTTTTTTTTGATTTTAAACAGTAGAATTTTCAAATTCAAATTGGAGAAAACTGAATTGAACAATTTTTGAAAAAATTGTAAAAAGTAGAATTTTGACCGGTTTAATTTGTACAGTAGAATTTCAAACAGTTGATTTTTTAACAGCTGGAAATTTATTTTTCAGTTTTCTTCCATTTTCAGCTGTGGAAAATAAAATTGAAGAAAATTTAATTGAACAAATTTAAAACAAAATTGAGAAAAAGTTGAATTTTAAACAGTGGATTTTTTAACAGTTGAAAATTCATTTCTCAGTTTTCTTCCATTTTCAGCTGTTAAAAATAAAATTGGAGAAAATTGAATTGAAAAATTTTTGAAAAAATTGAAAAAAAGTTTAATTTTGACCAGTTCAATTTTTAAGATGAATTTTAAACAGCTGTTTTTTCGAGAGTTGAAAAATCACTTTTCAGTTTTCTTCCATTTTCAACTGTTGAAAATAAAATTGAAGAAAATTTAATTTTAAAAATTGAAAAAAAATTGAAAAAAATTTAATTTTGACCATTTGAATTTGAACAGTTTATTTTTTAACAGTTGAAAATTCATTTTTCAGTTTTCTCCAATTTTTAGCTGTTGAGAATAAAACTGAAGGATACTGAATTGAAAAAATTGAAAAAAATGTTAAAAATGCAACTGTTTAAAATTTAAAAAAATTGAGAATTGAATTTTCGATAGCTGAATTTTTCTCAGTTGGAAATTCTAAAGTTGAAGATTTCAATGTTGAAAATTGAAGAAAATTGAAAGTTCAGTTTTCAATTTTTTTCAATTTTTAACCGTTCAAAATTGAAGAAAACTCAGAATTATATATTTAAAAAAATGTGAAAAACGTTACATTTACATACTTTTACTTGAGAATTTAATAAATAAATATTAATTTAATCGAATAAAAATCAATCAAGTCAAACCAAATTTTTTTTTAACACCGAAATGTTTTTAAATATTGATTGTAAATATTTTCTGAATAATATGATTTAAAAATAAAATGTATTGCTTTTACGAATTATTTGAAATTATCAGAAATACTGAATTATGAATTATGTCCAGTTTATTTTTTAACTGTTAAAAATTAAATTTTCAGTTTTCTTCAATTTTTATCTGTTCAAAGTTTAAGAAAATTAAAAATGTTAATTTAATTGTAAATTCAAATGTTAAAAATTAAACTGTCGAACATTCTACTGTTAAAAATGTAGTTGCTTCAAATTAAAGAAAATTGAAAATTGAATTTTCGACAGCTGAATTTTTATGAGCTAGAAATTCTAAAGTTGAAATTTTAACTGTTGAAAATCGAAGAAAATTAAAAAATTCAATTTTCAACAGTTGAAAATTCAAATTTTCTGTAATTTCCAACAGTTAAATTTTCAACTTTAAAAACTTCAACTGATGAAAGTTCCATTTTTAATTTTAATTCATTTTCAACAGTTAAATGTTCAACAGTTGCATTTTTGACAGTAGAATTTTCAATTTTCTTCAAATTTGAACAGTTGAAATTTGAAGAAAAAAGCGAATTTTTTATTAAAAAGTGTTGAAATTCTACATAATTTTACATAAGAATAAAATAAATAAATATTTGAATCCGAAAAAAGTAAGCAAGTTGATAAAAACTAATTTCTCAACAAAATAGGTGTTGAATAAACACCGAAACGTTGGTAGATTTTTTGTAAATTTTTTTTATTATGTAGATAATATTTAAAAATTATGAAATTATTGCAAGAATTGAAAATTCAATTTTCAATTTCCTTTAATTTTAAACAGCTGAAAATCTCAATTTTAAATTTTCTTCAGATTTCAAATTTTGAAAATTAATGCCAATTGAAAGTTCAAGGCAATAAGAAGAAATTAAAAAAAAAAGAAAAGTGTGTTGAACGAACATCGAAAAGTTGATAGATTTTTCGTACATTTTTTTTTTTGATAATGATTTAAAAAAAGATTTTCGTTTTTTTTTTAATTTTGAAGAACAAACTTTATTTTTATATTACTTTTACTAATTATTTAAAGTGATCCGAACTATCCTTTCAATTTCATAACAGAAGAATTCGATTAAATAATGAATATTTGAATTAAAAAATGAATTCAAAGAGTTTCAAAACTCAATTATCTCTCTGATTGTCATTGAGGCTTAAATTATAATATTTCCTTTTTTTTTTATTTTATGTATCTTTTTTTCGAAACCTCCTGGCAGGCGACGTCTTTATTCGGACGACAGGTGGTAAGCCGGAGATCCGTGCGAAATTAAAATATAAGCCGATCACAAGCATCTGCGCATTCTTAGTAATCCGAAGAGATATGCTTTTTTAAAAAAAAAAAAAAAGGAATGACTTTTTTTTTAAAACTCAATTTTTCAACAAAAAAACGATTTTTAAACAAATTAATTAAATTATTAGGCAAAGAAATGAATTTTCAACTAAAATAATGAATCTTCAACCAAAAAACTTAATTTTTAACCCAATAGTTGAATTTTCAACCAAAAGATGAATTTTCTACCAAAAAATAAAAATTTTTTTGACAGAATAAATAAATTTTCAACAAAATAGTTGAACTTTGAACCAAATAGATGAATGTTCAATAGGGTGGTCCAAAAATTTTTTTTCGAATTTTTATGGGGACACCCCCCAAATTTGTTCGAATCCACCCAAAAATAAATCCATTTTTTTTGTTTTGAAAAAAATGATATTTAGGGGTGGCGCAAGCCCCATGAAATTTAACATGTATTTCCCATAAGAAAAAAAGACGTTTTTGTAAATCTTATTCAGAATCCTCAATATTATCTCAATCGAGTTGAAACTCAACATTTCTCTTCACAATTAGCCATAGAATACGAATAAAATATTACTTTTCAAATATCACCCCCATAAGTCTGTTTTATAGGATCCCAAAGAAACCCCATAAGTGAAAAAATGGGTTTTGCGAGTTTTTGGATCTAATTATGATGTTTTTGCGGTTTTTTAAATGCGAATTGTTTCTAATACATAAAATATGACTTTATACTGAAAATAAGATATTTTAATGAATTGTTTAAACAATTTATTATTGTTTTTAGCAATTTTCTCATAGAATGTAGTTAGAAAGACGCGGTTTTTTCACAAGTTTCCCATTTGTTGTCCAATTTTCAATTAGAGGGAAGTGATAGTTCATCAGTGTTAACAATAGTGATTGTTTAAACAATTTATTATAATTATTAATAATATTATATTTGAATAATGCTAGAAAGATGCGGATTTTTTTTAAATTTCTGGTTTTTTGTCCACTTATAATTCGGAGTGAAGTAATAACAAATTCAAGTTAACAAAATAATTGTTTAAACAATTTATTATACTTAATAATAATATTATAATTGAATAATGCTAGAAAGATGCGGTTTTTTTTTTAATTCTGGCTTTTTGTTTAATTTTCATTTGGAGTGAAGTAATAATGAATTCAAGTTAACAAAATAATTGTTTAAACAATTTATTATCATTGTTGATAATATTATCTTTGCTTAATCGGTAGCATGTTGCGGTTTTTTCTCAAATTTTCAACTTTCTGTTTATTTTTTATTAGGCGTGACTTGATAATTAATTAGATTTAGCAAAAATAATTGTTTAAACAATTATTTTGTTAACTTGAATTCATTATTACTTCACTCCAAATGAAAATTAAACAAAAAGCCAGAAATTTAAAAAAAAAACGCATCTTTCTAGCATTATTCAATTATAATATTATTAATAATTATAATAAAATGTTTAAACAATTATTTTGTTAACTTGAATTCATTATTACTTCACTC
>CAKNYM010051805.1:60927-77550 GCA_932195095.1 Andricus curvator | reverse complement strand
CCATGATCGTAGCTTCCGGAGCCTACAACTTCTCACATAAAAATAGGTTATCAGCGGGAATGAATAAAAGAACTAGCGACGGAAAAAAATCTCTTAAGACACCACTCACGGTACTGTAGGACACGATTTCCAGTTAGCAGCAATTTTAACAGTTGGTGAGTTGGCAGCGGACAGCTGCCTTGCCTTTTGTTTTACCAGTAGAACAGACACTAATGCCATGGAATTATTTTTCAACTTCGTGAATCAAAATGTTGGTGTCATTTCAGCAGATATTTTTATGTCTGATGACACCAACATTTTTTACAAAGCATAGTGCGGAGTTATGGGTACACCAAAATTTCGTTTGCCTTACTTATTGCACGTCGATAAAAACTCGAGAGAAAATTTAAAATCAAAGATTCTATGAAGAAAACCAAAGTTTACAAGGCATGCAGAATTCTCATGGAAATAACAGGTATCAATGGATTTGCATTGTGTTTGAAATCTTTTCTTGATTTGTGTGCAGCAGACAAAAATAAAGAGAATTTCGGTGTATGTTTCCAAAAATACTACGCCATGCGATGTGAAATCTGGGCTTAATGCTATAGACTTGGACTTTCTGTAATTACAAATGTTTTTTTAGAGGCAATTCATAAGAAGTTGAAGTATTTATATTTGGATGGAAAGGAAAATCGACGAGTTGCTAAATGTATAATAGTTCTGATCTAATTTTGCAAAGCAATTGTGTTTGAACACTCGACACATTCAATGGAAAGAAAATGAACTCATCGAATGCAAATAATTGGTACAAGTCATCGAAAAAGTGTTGAAATAAGAGACGAGATGATTTCAACTAAATCTTCAACCGAATGGATTGTGCAATCCTCAAACTCTCAAGCGAATTCTTACAATGTTCATCTCAGCATAAAGAATACGTGCCCAGGGTGCCCCCTAACATGCCCAAACTGCAATATTTGCATATTTCCTTGCTTTTGTGGATATATGTACAAACACATCCATAATGCATGCATTCGATTTTCAGAGCCACGCATCTCGATTTTAAATCATTCAGATGAAAACTGTTGCCAAATATAATGTTAAAAAAGTAATAACAAACAATGTGATAAGTACTGCGAAGGGTGCTGAACGTTTTCTTGACAATGCACTGGCATATCCAAGAGGGAAGAAAATGGAATCTTCATTCGAAAGTGAAACCGAACACGGTAAATGAGACTGCTATGCAACATTATATTTTTTATTTTATACACATTTTTTTAACTTTCAGCCTTTCTTCTCTTTTTGCATGTGTGTATGTCCGTGTACGTGTCTAAGCAGGGCGAGCTTGGATTAAGTTCGATTCAAAAGAGCTTGCACCTCTTTTTTCATTTCAGTGATGCCTCACGATCATTTTGAGACGAAAAAGAGAAAAATGGCTGCAGGAATTGTAGAATAAACTTAGTTTTTTATTATGATTTGCAGTTAATTACGTATATTTTCGTAAAAGGAATTCTAAAACCGTGCTTTTCTGGCTTTAACTCTGTACTTTGGCATCGAAAAAAGTATCTAGGCGTTGGACATACAATTTTTGTATCAGTTTCTGGAATATTTTTCCACTGCTGAGCAACCTACTTTAAACTCGCCTCAACAAAAATTAAAATGCATCTAAGTTCACATAAAAATGAAAAAAAACAGTGTGTGGCAGTGGGGCCACACGGCAGAAGTGAAACTTTGATGGATTACCTTTGAAATTTTTCGTGAGGAATCATCATCAGTTTTGAAGAGATCGCATAGTAAATGAGTGCAGAGAAGAAAAGGGAAAAGAGATATTGATTGATTTATTTTGCCCTAGGGATTCCTATAAGGACACATGTATAATTGTATATACTGTATACATTAGTGTACAAAAGTTGCATAACTCTCTATTATTACAAACTTATAGAGTACGGGTTCAGGTTTTACACAACAATATTCATCAACCTACATGGTAGAATGTACTAATTACATTTATGATGGTATATAATTTCACACATCTCAATAACATTCAATGGCATAACTATATCTCACTTACACTCTACAAATTCATAAAAATGCTTACTCCTCCATCTCACGCAGATACGCAAAAACCTTACTTTTAAACAGAGAAACCGTCTCAGTTTCTACCGCAGTGGCTGGCAAACTATTCCAGAGCGTTTTCGCCGTTACAATAAAGGACCTTTGATATAAAACTGTTCTACTCTGCGGAACTCTGAATCGTTCAGGGTTTCTGACTTCCCTATCAGTGACAGCCACCCTTTCAACAAATTGGTCATACAAGTACTCTGGGCGTTGTGATTTTAATATATCAAAAGTAATAACACTTATAAAATATTTTCTTCTACTAGCAACACTCAACCACCCAAGCCTTTTACGATATGGTGTTATATGCTCATAACGCTTTACATTAAATATAAATCTTATACACGAGTTTAATAGCTTAGTCAATTTCCGATTAAGCTCTTCAGTTAAGTCATTGTAAACCACACAATAATAATCGAAGTAAGGTATTATGAGAGAAGAGACCAACTTAGCTCTAAGATCAGTGGATAAAGAATTTTTGTTGAATTGCAGCTGTTTCAAGGTAGCATAAACTCATCTAGAAATGTTACCGACTTGATTTCTGACCATTCATATATCGCCCTTACATCTCGATTAATTAGATCAATAGTCTCATTGATTTTATCTGAACTACACTGCATGTATATTTGAAGATCATCCACAAAAAGCATATGAAGTGAGTACTTGATAACACATCCAATATCATTGGTAAAGAGTATAAATAGCAAAGACCTAAGCACAGACCCCTGTGGAACACCAGTGCCAATCTCTCCCCACTCCGATCTTTCTCTGCTTAATCCAACAACTGATTGTTGACGGCAAAAACTTTTTCGTAGTGGGATAAACGAGCATAAAGGTGCAAATTCATCCATAGCTGCATTTAGGGCATTACTCATTAAGATTTGTTTCTCATTTACAGAGAGATAACCTTCAAATGCACCCCACTCCACAGACTGCAATTTGGTAAGAAAGGCACCCTCATCCATATTACGAATATCACGATATGTTTTTCTTACTTGAGAAGAAATACTAAATTTCCAAGTATATTCACTGGCAATGAGTTCATGTCCAGCCACAAATGACACTGTTGATTGATGATTTGAGAATACTTTTCTCTCATCATCTACTACACATAGATCCAACCACGTATCAGAGTTCGGAGTATGGTTCGTTGCAGAATACGGCACTATAAACAGATCAAGCGAGTCAAATAATGCCTTTACATATAATGATCCAGGTTCACGACTATTTTAGTCAAAGTTGAAATCACCCATAAGTACAATATTTTCATATGCATGAATGAATCTCAAAAAGGAGGATTCAAAATTATGTAGGTATTGACCATGAGGTCTTCTATAGACAATAGACAATAGCAGCGGTGACATAGCACGACAAGAGAGAGAGAGAGAGCATATGCAGGCTTTGCTCTGCGTGGCAGTAGGAGGATAACGAAGACAGGACTTTAGAGCAATTGCGAATCGCCGCACAAAAGGGAGACGCGAATAGAGAGCGAAGGCATAGAAAGTATACTAGTAAGAGAGAGACAGAGAGATATGGAATCCGTTCGGTCGTTTTTTTTCAATTCACTCCCGTCCCAAAAGAAGTTTCAGTTCAAAAAATTGTTATCTTATATAGTTTAGAAGATTGACCATCAAAAGTTATATTTTTCTCAAACATTTAATGAGAAAAATTGTCATTTTAGTTTTTGTGAAATAGCATATTTCTTGTATATTGCAGACAAAAATAGTCATGATATGAATTAAAGCAAACTTACTTTCAAGCAAATCTACAAAAAAAATGTTCGTAATTCATCTGTTTTTTAAATTTTATTCATACTCTGCACTATTTTGTATTCAAATCGAAATACAATTTTTAAAGAGAACTCATTTGTATGGCTACATTTCAGGAATGATTAGTGCTTTTCAGATTTGTAAATATTTTTATGTACTTTTTATAATTATAAGAACAACGTTTAACGCAAAGTGCAGTAAAGACGCGATGTTTCGAAAAAACGTACTGTTTATCGAACTTTCATAAAAGTGGGTATGCTAGATAGCATTTTTTGTTTGTAGATTTGCTTAAAATTAGGTCTGCTTTAACCCAAATTCTGACTTTTTTGTCTACAGTTCACCGGAAATATGCTATTTCACAAAAACTAAAACTAATTTTTTTTCATCAAATACAAATATATGAAACCAAAAATTTATTTTTCAGTTTCACCGGGAATCTAATGTATTTTAATTTTTGTTGTGACGAATTTAAATTAGGATGCTTTGCAATGGAGAAGTATTCAAGAAACTGATAAAAAATGCAAAAATTTTCAAAATTTGAAGGGGTCCCCCGGATGTCCAAAGATGTTTAACATTTAGATACTTTTTTCTATGCCAAACTATATATATTTCAAGTTGCAAAAGCACCGCTTTAGTATTATTTTTAGGACTATATACATAATAACCTGCAAATAAACCAAAATTAAGTTTATTCAGCAATCCCTCGAGCGATTTTTTTCTTTTTGGTCTCAAAATAATCGTGAGGCATTACTAAACTGATTTCAGAAAGAAAACAAGAGGTGCAAGCCCTTTTGAGTTGAACTCAATCGAAGGACACCGTGTGATGTTTTGTGTGTCATCCACCGTTCGTAGCGTTTTTGTAAAGAATCGCTGGTCCCGGTCGCTGTTAATAGGTAATAGGGGTGATGACAAATGCACGGAAGGTGTTTAAGGGGATTTATCAGCGTTATAAAATGGATGGGCAGTTTCCGGTCGCACGGTTGAATATTTCCGCCTGATATTTTGCATACCTTATCTAAATATTGTTCTCTTTTGCAGTGAAGTCTCGGTTTTTTGAAAAAATGTTTATATTTGACGTTATAAACAAAAAGAAAAGAACAATAGAACAAAAATGCAGTGACGCTCAGTACTAGCTGAGTGTGTATTTTCGAGGTCTGAGCCTCGACCCTCGTCAAAGCTACGAGGAAGACGCCCCGTAGCGCGATTGAAGACTCTGGAGCGCCTCGAATTACCCGAAACGAATCAACCTCCTTATTGTTATGAGATGCAGGCCGGTTCAAAAAACTGAAATTATGAAAGCATCGCGTGATTCAATTTTAATTAGCAGAAATAGTTTATCCATATAATTTCAAGAAAGTGAAAAAAAGATTCATGAAAATCGGTTAATATTTGCAGTAATAATAGAAATGTTGAAATGCACACGATAGTATGCAAAGATACACCGCACTATGGGAGGAAACGCATTTTTTCGTTCAAAAGGTCTACAGCCTTCAATTTTGCCCCAATCCGCAATTATTATTTTTTTTTTAATTGAAGAGCGCTAAATTTCCAAGAGAACCTTAGACAGAGATTGTTGCATTTTCATTTGTTTCTTTATTATATGATTACTCCAAGTATGAGAAAATCGAGATTTTTCACAAAATCATTATTTACTCTTCAACAGCGGTATGCACATAATGAAAATCATCTTAAATCGACGCAAGAGTACTCCCAGAATGCAAATAATTTGATTATTATCTGTTTTAATTGTTATAAACAAATGAAATTAACAAATAGCCAAATATCGTCATTGTGGTTGAAAAACATTTGTTCTTAGCTAAAAATGCTTTAACTTATTGTGAGAGTGATTGTTAGTCAGAATATCCATAAATTATTAACAATTAGAATTGTTATAAACAATTTTTTGCACAAATTTGGAATTTTTCGTTTTTTCAATGGCGGTTTTCCTTTTATCATCTGAATTGATGCAGATATTCTGAAAAATGGAATATGTTCAATTATATTTGTGAAAATACAAGAATTGTTGATTTTTTAAACAAATGAAACAAATAAATATAAAACTGTGGCACTTTTACCTGGAGAATATTTTTTTGTACCAAAAATGCTTTAAATTTTTGTGAGAGAGATTTGTAGTCACTATTTCTATATAAATTTAACAATAAGAAATTGTTATTATATATTGTTATTATTTGAATTCAAATATCACGAAATTTTCATATATTTGAAAAATATTATAATTTTTGTTAAAAACAATTTTTTCTTATCTGAAAATAATTTAAATTATTGTAAGAGTGATCGTCAGTAACAATTTGTTTGAAACATTAGCAATTATAATATTTATAAACCATTGCTGTGGAAAATGTTGGAATTATTGGTTTTTCAATTTCGGATTTTCCTTCATCAAATCAGAATCTCAATTGATGCAGATATTCTTGAAAATAACATAGGTTCAATTATATTTGTTAGAATAGAACAATTGTTAACCTTGTAAGCAAATTAAATAAATTCAAAGCTTTGGCACTTTTTTGAATACATAAAAATTTCGTGATATTTGAAATTAAATAATAACAATTGCTTATTATTAAGTTTATATAGAAATATAGACTTTAAGTCTCTCTAACCAAAATGTAAAGCAGTCATAGTGAAAAAAAATTATTTTCCAGACCAAAGTGCCGAAGCTTTATGTTTATTTGTTTCATTTGTTTAAAAAATCAACAATTGTTGTATTTTCACAAGTATAATTGAACATATTCCATTTTTCAGAATACCTGCATCAATTCAGATGATAAAAGGAAAACCGCAATTGAAAAAACCACAAATTCCAAATTTGTGCAAAAAATTGTTTATAACAATTCTAATTGTTAATAATTTATGGATATTCTGACTAACAATCACTCTCACAATAAGTTAAAGCATTTTTAGCTAAGAACAAATGTTTTTCAACCACAATGACGATATTTGGCTATTTGTTAATTTCATTTGTTTATAACAATTAAAACAGATAATAATCAAATTATTTGCATTCTGGGAGTAATCTTACGTCGATTTAAGATGATTTTCATTATATGCAAACCGCTGTTGAAGAGTAAATAATGATTTTGTGAAAAATCTCGATTTTCTCATACTTGGAGTAATCATATAATAAATAAACAAATGAAAATGCAACAATCTCTGTCTAAGGTGCTCTTGGAAATTTAGCGCTCTTCAATTTAAAAAAAAAATAATTGCGGATTGGGGCAAAATTGAAGGCTGTAGACGTTTTGAACGAAAAAATTTGTTTCCTTCCATAGTGCGGTGTATCTTTGCATACTATCGTGTGCATTTCAACATTTCTATTATTACTGCAAATATTAACCGATTTTCATGAATCTTTTTTTCACTTTCTTGAAATTATATGGATAAACTATTTCTGCTAATTGAAATTGAAACACGCGATGCTTTCATAATTTCAGTTTTTTGAACCGGCCTGCATCTCATAACAATAAGGAGGTTGATTCGTTTCGGGTAATTCGAGGCGCTCCAGAGTCTTCACTCGCGCTACGGGTCTTCCTCGTAGCTTTGACGAGGGTCGAGGCTCAGACCTCGAAAATACACACTCAGCTAGTACTGAGCGTCACTGCATTTTTTTTCTATTGTTCTTTTCTTTTTGTTTATAACGTCAAATATAAACATTTTTTCAAAAAACCGAGACTTCACTGCAAAAGAGAACAATATTTAGATAAGGTATGCAAAATATCAGGCGGAAATATTCAACCGTGCGGCCGGAAACTGCCCATCCATTTTATAACGCTGATAAATCCCCTTAAGGGCTGCATCTCAATAAACGGGCTCTGTAATAGGATAAGGGAATTTTTGTCGAATGGGCGAGCAAGATTAACCTGCGAACAGCCACTGACACCAGCGAATTCACTAAGTACATGCCGCGTTCACGACTGTATTTGGTAGCGAAGCACCGGGTCATGAGCCAGAAATACGGCACAGAAATAGCTACAGATATATCGTGGGAGAGTATCGACTGGAAAACTACAATGAAAAAAGAATTGATGCGTCTCTATTATGCAAGCGCAAAGTTTGAAACTAAAAGCGAAAGGGGATACAAATTTAGGACGAAATTAACTGTAAAGTATCCACATATACATAAAGTTGCAGTCAGAGATCTTATCATAAAGGTAAAGGACAACAGGAATAATCTACTTATCTCAGACGACCGATCAATGGAGATTAAACGACAGGTTGATTCGTCAAGAAAAACCGTCAATAATGAATATCAGCTACAGGAAGTTGCACTGCAAGATCAAGCGGCGACTGGTGAAGCAATACAACATAATCATGCTATTGATGTTCCTGCGCAATCTCACGATGAACCAATACCACTACAGCTTCCAGAAGCAGATGGCCTCATTCAACTAGAGGCAGAAGCAGAGATTCGTCAACCAAGAAGACGATTGAAATTAAAAAACATGAACAGAGATGTAATGCACCTGTATTTCTTGGCAAAGAAAAGTGGGCAAAGTGTGAGGAAAGAACATCACCGTCTCTTCTTACTTAAGTACCCGCAACTAGCCACAAGAATAAATGAACAGAATCTAGCGGACCAAAAACGCTCAATAGTTAACCACAATTTGCTTTCGGTTGTTGAACTAGCTACAATCAAAATGGCAGTGGAACAGCAGCCTTATATTGATTAAATTCTTTTGGAAGGTTTGGATAACGAAGAGCTGATTGAAGATGAAGGCACAGGTGCTAGGGATAATGAAGATCAAGTACCGAAGTGACTTGAACCACATCCGAACATTAACGGTCCCATTGATGTAAATAGCAAAATTCCAGAAAAAACGGAAGCACCTTGATACGAATTTTGGTCGTGCTTTACAAGAGTTGAGAGATTTAGAACCAACACAAAGGCATTCTCTGTCAAAGATGTACACCACGAAAAATCTGCAAATGCCGCATTTGCCCCAAAAATGGAACGAGATCCACCATGGAAGATCAGGTTGGATATGAATGTCAGCAATAAGGTGCAAATTGGATCGATTGACTCAATATAAGAAAGGAAATAGAACCAGAAAGCTGATACATCATGTTACTAAAATCATCCACCCTCGGTACATCGAGACATTGACACCAGCAATATTGGATGATATTATAGACTCCCAACGGCAGAGACTTGATGTTCTTACTGCTAGACTGCATCGGTACTTAAGACTAGTGCAAAAAGGCAGAAAAATCGAACGCTAAAGGTAGATGAAAGAAGGTTCTATCGTGAACTGAGTGTAAAGCAAAATGACCAGCAAGACATAGAAGTTCCTCAAATGGAAGCCAGGGCTAACTACTGGTCGGGTGTTTGGGGAAAACAAACAGTAGCAACTTAGGCGCTGCGTGGTTCCAACTAGAGAAACAAAGGACAAGCAATAAACCTGTAATGGAGCCTACTAACATCACAAGCAAGCGTTTCCTTCCGTACAACATGAATATTTGCTTGAAGTCTTGAAAATTTAAAAAATCTGCCCACGCATCATCGACTGTGTAAGTCGTGCAATGATGCTTTGGGCTACAAGAATCAAGCATTCGATTATGGACAACCAAGGATAACTAGACGCATTACGAGGGTTATTTTTGAAGGACACTCCTTCAGTGCATTATGGTTCTGTTTAGCGTTCCACCCATTGAGCAAAACACAATAGCATGCCTCAAGGGTTCAAAATACATGATAATAAAGATGATCATCAACTGACCCATCTTCTGTACCTGGATGACCTGAAGCTATGCGCTAGTTCAAACCAGAAACTGCAGGAAGTGAACCATGTCACAAAGCAGTTTTCCAATTATATCCACATGGAGTTTGGACTAGATAAATGCAGAACGACTAATTTAATCAGAGGAGAATCAGGTACCACAGAGCTTGAGAACGAGGATGGCATCGAGGCATTGACTAAGGACGAGTAATATAAATATCTGGGAATTCTTGAGTCCACTTGTTGTATTCAGCACACTCAACTCGGCAAACAAGATCAGGGCAATAAACACCTATGCCATCCCTGTCCTCATGTAGTCCTTTGGGCTCATCAAATGGTCGAACACCGACCTTGAAAGGTTAAATAGAACCATCCCTGATGGAAAAATATTTTACAAGAAAGTACAACATTTCCACAACTGTAATTTTTTGTTAAAACATGTACTTTTTGTAAAAAAGTACACAATTTAACAAAAAAATACAATTAAATACAAATAGCTAATTTTTTCTGGTATTCTAGAATTCAAACGTTTGTATAACTTTTGACTGATATTTTTTTACTTTGTTGCAAAAATCGACATTGTATTACAGAAAACTACAGGATTTTACTTTTTTGTAAATTTTGGTGTTTGAAGTCATAAAAATGCTTCTAATTTTACATAAATTATTGTAGAAAATTACAAATCTTTACAAAAAAAATACAAGATTTCACAAAAGTTACAATATTGGAAAACTGTACTTAAAATTATGTTGTAAATACTGGTATTTCTCTGTAGGAATGTAAACATTTGAACAAAAAAATAGAAATTTTTAAATGCAATACTTTTAGAATCGGCATCAGCGTTTCGACTTGTATGTACTTTACTGTCAATTTTCGTAGGACATGTAATATATAAGTTTCTACAAAACACTACAATTTACAAAAAAGATTACACTTTCACCAAGTACTTTTGCTATTACAATAAATCACAGATCTAGCGGCAATGTCAGGTATGCAACATTTTTTTTACATTAAAATTTTATCTATATATCTACATCTGTCAAATGTAATTTCAAATCAGAAATATTTTTTATGTTTGAAAATAAATTTATGTAAATTAATTCAGACAGGAAAATTAATTTTAATAGAAAAAACCTTATTGAAGTGTGTATAAGTTTATTTTGCAAAATATTAACATTCAGTGACACAGTCACCACAGTTGCATTAATAATAAAAGCGATGGATTTTAATAAATTATATCAATGGTTAGAAACACACCTAACTTCAGTTCCGTATCGAATCAAGAGTGATTATCTTTAAAATAATATCAAACATTGTAAAAATTCAAAATTAAGCCGGCAACATTCAGCGCAAATTTTAATTATTGTTTTCAATAACCATAATTTTAAGAGAATATTCAAAAAGACAAAATAATTTAAAACTTGAAAATATTTCAAAACATTTAAAACAAATAGTAGATTTTTGAAGATTCCGAACACAAAATTTAGAAGCTTTTTAAGCATTTTGCAAGGTGTCAAGAGAATGAAAATTTTTAATCAACATTCCTATAAAAACTAAAAATGCATTTTTTCATTAGATTTCTGTCATTCACGACGAGCACCCCAAAACATTTGATCAACATGAAGTGGATAGTGAAACTTCCAATATTTTGCTGAAAAGGGCGTCCTGTTTCCAGAAACGGAAGGATTCTCCATTGTCATTCAGGACAATGTTGTCTGCACCAGAAATTATCATAAGCACGTCTCAAATCAAAACGTGGTTGACAAGTGCCGATTGTGTGGAGATACCAACGAATCCTAAACCTAGGACTATTAAAAGAAAGGATGCCTTTCTATAGATACATACCAGTACCCGTTTAAGAAAACCAAGATTACATCTTATATTGGGACGTTGATATCCAGACAGATCATTATATCCGAGCCAATCGACCCGGCATGAAGTGAAGACAATATGGGCTTTTACTAAACACCTGTCGCATTGTAAGAAACTTCCTAGACCATGAGGAAGTAGGCGACTGAAAGCCTATTTAATGACATGGTAGCTCTAGAAAATCATCCAGAGGCGACTAACGTCACCTTCAACACACTCGGCCACTGTCTAAGGACAGCATCGGTAAAAGATGAGCTTCAAACAACATCATGCTCCCGAGAAAAATTTTTTAACAAAAATAATAAGCCTGAGTGGCTCAGGGGGATAGGCGCTCGGAATTCACGTTAGAGGTCCGGGGTTCCCTGAACCGGTATCTCTGGCAATTTTTCTATGTACTTTTACCGAGGTTCTGGTGGTTCGGATCCCACCTTAAACTTTGGTCCCCCCATCATGCAACTGGCTACAACCCAGTCCGTGGATGGTGGGGTAATAAACCAGGCTTTGCCAATATATGTCAAATTAGGTATACTGCTTTTATCAAATCAGTTGATTGCATGACAAAAATACGCCCGAGACTGATGATAATTACCAGGACGACCCCGTTCAGACTATTGAAAAAATCAAACTCTAACAAAAATGCCTTCAACATATTGGGCTGTAACCATCTTAAGCCTGAGAGAAAAATGGAGCTTCCTCATTTTTTTTATAACAAGCCTAGGCTTCAGAGCGAGGTCAGCAAAATAAGAGTCAAACTGGATCGGTTGTACCAATTTCCAAATTTAATATCAGTTCAAGAACATCTACAGACCTGGACGAAGTGATTGATAACCTTAAACAGAGGCACTTTGCCCTGTCAGCGCGGCTGCGTCGCTATCAAGAGGCCTAACCTCCACCCTGAATTTCGGTGCAACAACAACTAATGAAGTTTTAAAAAAAGGAACTATTTATCCTGCTGTATACAGTTTTAAGTACTTAAAACCCGATTCTTAACTATATATGCATCGTTAATACCAATTCGTGTTATCTTGAACATGTAGTAACATAAGTGGATGGTCGAGCGCTAGATAAAAGTCCGCTTTATACCACAGATGTAAAGATTGGTTTATTCAAGAATGGCTGATACAAGACTGGCCGCCTTCTTCCGAAATCGAACGAATGAATCGATCTTTGTTATTCGGTCGCCCACGATAGAGGTCGCTCACATAGAGACAAGGACATTGAAAACAGTTTAACTTAAATCTATCGACTACAACTCTGCCTATCGTGACAAATGATCGCCCCGATCATGATCGTCTTCGAACAGAGTCAATGTTTGTCCGTCTCATGGACGCATTCTATCAGAACTAAAAACACTAGAAAATAGTTTTTGAGCTATTTGAAACCCGTCGATATCTCCTATTAGATAACGGTCATTACGCAAGACCTTTTTTACTTCGTAGAGTCATTTGAATGTAGGTAACAATGTTTGATTAACACCTATTTCGTTAACCACACTTGGTATCATAATATAATCGCGGCTTCTGTATTTGGTGTCACATTTGTATTTTTCTTCGAACGCTTGTTTGTTCTTCAACCATATTTTCTCGCAGATTACACGGGTTTTTTCGTGCAATTTAGCTCTAAGCTCGGGTTGTTCCTTTTCGTTCTCAATTTCTAACAAAATATTTATAAAATGTTCGTCCGGTAACCCCACTGGTCCGCTCCAAAAAGAAGACGAGCTGATGAACGACCTATCGCTCTATTTACCCAATTTTCCAATCCGAAGACCCAGCTATCTTAGAAAAAGTTGACCGAAAGAATCTAAATATACGCTTAGCTTGGCCATTCGCGCGAGGAGCGCCAGCTGCTACTTTGATATGCTTAGTACCTCTTACAGTCATAAACTCATCAAAATCCTGTGAAGTGAAGCAACTTCCTCTGTTGGAAACCAAATATCTCATTTTACCACAGTGATGAATATAATTCTCCATTTTCGCTAAGGCTTCTTTCGCTGATGTCGGGTTTACAGTGTAGAACACCACAAATTTAGAGTAAAGATCTATAACGAGAAGAACATGCTTGTAACCAAGACTCGCGGATTTCAAGAGTCCATAGT
Source organism: Andricus curvator (assembly GCA_932195095.1). NCBI lineage: Eukaryota > Metazoa > Arthropoda > Insecta > Hymenoptera > Cynipidae > Andricus > Andricus curvator. The sequence continues at coordinate 63,988 of CAKNYM010051805.1, read as the reverse complement.
GATAGATAAAACTTGCTGCGAAAGAGCTTAAAGCCCTATCCCACATACGTAATTCTCCTGCGCTCTTACCGAATCGAACAGAATAAAATAAACACTTCACGCAATTTCTCACATATTCTTTTTTGTTTGACCCCCCTCTAAAACGCGCCATTGCATGCACGTGAAGCATGGCGTAATGTGGCCGCTTCCAGCCCAGTGACGTTCGCACATGCGCACTCCGCCGCCGGGCCGACATGAAACTTTACGCCCGCTATATAAAACTGCACGCCCGGCACACATACACTGCACCAAGCAAGTGAAAATATGGAAGAAATCATCTTTATCTTTAAAAAAAATTGTATCGCTGAACCCCACAGTCTCCCTTCTGCAAAATACGTTATTTCTTCCTTTTACTTATAATCTAAAATTGTCAAGTACACCAAACATCCTCTATCTGCTTCACATGCTTGTTTTCAAGGAAGGTAGGACAAAAAGTATCGTGTGTATCAAGGGCATACGGCTTTTTCTTCGTGTGAATGAAAGTTCACACTCGTCAAAATAGCCTTCTTTGCGCCCTCGATACACAATGTACTATTACCTGCTTAGGCAACTCTGGGAACCAACCAACTGTTTGTACAAAAGTTCTTGTGCAAAGGTCATAGGCTGTTCTAGCTTATACGAGAACGTTTGAAGAAACAAGGTCCATCGGTTAATACACAAATATATTTCTTTTTTCCTTGGGGCTTGCTTTATGGCGTTAAAATCTATGCATATAACGAACGGTATTCTCGTTAAGACTCATGCAGGGGGTAATGTAACCTAGAAAACTCACCTTAAAAACATCAATTCCAAATGCTAGCGCAACGCATCATTATCGGGGGGCAATTTTTTTCCTCTTGGAAGCTCAAATCCATATTTGAGGCGGAAAGTCCCTGCGGATCGTCAACACTTGAGTGGGGGCAGTGAGAACGTGTTCGCTGACAGGTAGTGAGAGCTTTTTTACGGAGTTTGAGTGGAAGATGTGAGTGGAGTGTAAAGGTGGAGTGTAAAGGTGGAGCCCAGGAGGTGAGTAAAGGTGTGTGAGGTGAGTTGGGGAGAGAAACATTCAGTTTTAGCGCGGAGGTGAGGTAGGGTTTGGTGAAATAGGGAAAGTCAAGGGTCAAGGGTGGTTCTCGTAGGGTTAGGGGGTGTTAAGGGAGAGAAAAGGATGTCTGCAAGGGTTTCTAAGTGGGTAATAAAGTGCAATAAAGGAAAATATAGGGCGATAGGCGGCAGCAGAGTTCAGAGACATTTCGGTGGCAGTGGGTGCTGCATGGTGAGGTCCCCGTTACCGACGAAAGAACAGGGCGTGACAGAGCTGGAAGGGGTTAGCAAGAGTGCTGGTAGTGACGTAGATGGGGACGGATCTATCCACATGCCCCTGCGGGTAGCAGCGCGTGGACCGGGGTCTAGCGGTGTCAGTAGGAAGGGGAAAAAGCTGCACTGGAAGAACGAGGCAAACGGAAAAGAGAGATAGGGAGTCCAGCGCAAGTGAGGGAAAGATCTCTTGTTACAGAAGAGGAAGAGAGAGAGTCAAGAGAGTCCGGAGAAAAACGAGGTAGAGAGTCCTTTCAAGAGGAGCAGTAGGACACGCAGGTCACCACCACAAAAAATGGAAGGGCACTCGGAAAAGGAGGCACTGGGGATGCTAATATGTGAAATTAGATGATTGAGAGAAGACGTAAGAGGAAATAAAGAGCAGATGGAAGGTGTCAGGAAGGACTTGAGGATTAGAGACGCTAAATGGGAAAAGAAGATAAAAGAGCTAAGGGCGAAAGTGGAACGGTTAGAGACAATGGTAGGTCGGTAAAGAAGGAAAAAGAAATTAAAGTGAAACAGATGGAAGAGGAAATTAGTTTGTGGAAAGAAAGAATGGAAAAAAGGCTAGAGAAGATAGAGGGTAGGTCGGACATGGAAGCACCGGACGAGCAGAAAGGGATCCGGGAGAGCACATGACAGAAGGATAAGGGCAATGGAGATGAGAATAGAGAGAAAAGAGAAGGCAGAAAGGAGAAAGAATATTGTGGTAAGAGGCTTGAAGCTAAGGAGCGGGGAAGAGCTGCTACACAGCATGGGGGGGGGGGAGTGCAAGGTATGTAGAGTTAGGATGGAGGGAAAAAGGTGGAATGAAGTGACGGTCGTGGAATTAGAAGGCTGGGAAGAGAAGTTGGGGGTAATGCGAAATAAAAACAGGATAAAGGATAAGGCAGTTTTTATTGACCACGATTTGACGAGGAAGGAAAGGGATGCACAGAGAATGCAGAACGACAGGACTAAGAGAGAGAGGAGTGAAGGGAGAACGGCAAAGGTAGGGTATGGGAAAATAAAAGTAGACGAGAAAATGTGGGTTTGGGACGAGGAGAAAGAGGTGTTGATGATGGTGCAGGGGGGCTTATTTCGTAGGATGTAGGGAGGTGAGGGTAAAGAATGGAGGTGGAGTAGTGAAGGTGCTGTATTGGAATGTAGCAGGGATAAAGAAGAAAGATGATGATTTCTGGAGGTATATCCAGGAATTTGACATTGTGGGACTGGTAGAGACGTGGGTAGAGAGAAAGGAATGGGAGAGAATAGAGCCAAAGCTGCCAGGGGTTATAGGCGGAGGCTCCGGGAGGCGGTCAGACTAAAGAAGAAAGGCAGGGCTAGTGGGGGAACTATAACAGGGGTTAGGGATGGATTGGAGGAAGAAGTTCATGACGGGAGAGAGAAGGGGGTGCAAATGAGGGCAGTGAACCATACGGATGGGATGGCAAGGATCAAGGAAAGGGTGGAAGACTTGTAAGGCGAAAGGGAGGAGGGTATGATGGTACTGGGCGAGATTCTAAGGGACTGGATGGAGGATAGAGGCTGGGCGGTGGCGAATGGTATGGTAACAGGGATCGAAGAGGGAGAATACACGTATGTGAGTAAGGTGAGGGTATCGGTGATAAACTATGTGGCCATGAATATGCAAGGCTGGGAGGAGACGGAGAAATTCACAGTAGAGAGGAGGGTGGAATCAGACCATCAGCCATTAGGGTTGTGGATAAGGGGGGAGAGCGGCGGA
>CAKNYM010051805.1:46127-60917 GCA_932195095.1 Andricus curvator | reverse complement strand
TGAGCTGGACGAGGGAGGCGATAGAGAAGTATCAGGAGGAGTTAGGAAAGGTACGCTTCGACGGGGAGACGGTGGAAGAGATATGGGAGGATTTAAAAGAGAAAGTGGAAGGGTGCGTGCAAAAGAAGGTATTCAAAAAGAAGAAAGGAATGATGAAGCCGTGGTGGGATAGGGAATGTAAAAAGATGAAAAGGAAGGTGAAGAGGAAGTATAAGAAGTGGAAAGAGGGTACTGCGGAAAGGGGGGGAGTACGTGGAAATGAGGAAGGGGTTTAGATTGATGTGTAAGAAGAAAGAACAGGAAAAGAAGAAAGAGCTGGAGGAGGAGTTAGGAAATGTTAAGACAGAGGGGGACGTCTGGAAGATAATAAATAGGTTTAGGAAGCGTAGAGTAGGGATAATCGAGAAGATAGGGAGTGAGGAGTGGAGGGAGTTTTTTAAAGGATCATTTCAGGGCTCAGATTCAAGGAAGAGAGATTATGGGAGTAGAAGAACGGGGGAGGCAGAGATGGAGGAGTTGAATGACGAGGAGATAGAGAAACAGATAAGGAAGTTAAGAAGGTCAAAATCAGCAGGGCTGGATGGGGTAGAGAACGAAGCATGGCTGTTTAGTACACAAGAGGTTAGGGAGAGGCTGAAGGAGGTAGTGAAGAAAGTATGGAGGGGGGAGGGATTCCCACGAGGGTGGAGAGAAGGGTTAATAGTACCTCTGTATAAGAAAGGAGATAGGGATAGGCAGGAAAATTATAGAGGGATTACGCTAATGAATACGGCGTATAAAGTATACGCGATGGCGATGGTGGTGACGGAGAGGCTGCGGAAGGATTTCGAGGGGAAAGAAATATTGCCGGAGACGCAGGCGGGCTTTAGGAAGGGCAGGAGCACTATCGACAATATTCACGTCTTGCAGCGCGTGGTGGACAGAGAATTAGCGAAGAAGGGTTCGAAAGTGTACGCGTTTTTTGTCGATACAAAAGCGCGTTCCCTTCGGTGGATACGGGAAGTGGGATAGGGGGTTGAGGCAAGGGTGTCCGCTTAGCCCAAAGCTTTTTGCGATTTTAATCGCGGATATGGAAAGTAAGCGAGCGGCCGGAGTGGTAAGAGTTAGGTTAGTAAGGGTTAGGATATGATCACTCGCGTATGCAGATGACATAGTGCTTCTAGCAAAGACCAAGGAGGCCTTAAAGGAGATGATGAAGAGGCTGTGAAGATACCTGGATAAGAATAGGTTAGAGCTAAATGCGGAAAAGTCCAAGGTTATGATGTTCAGGAAAGAAGGTGGAAGGGATAAGGGAGGTGAGTGGAAGTGGAAGGGAAAGGCGGTGCAGGAGGTGAAAGAGTTTGTGTAGGGGGGAGTGGTTTGTGAATGGGGGAGTGGATGGTAATATAAAAGAGAGAGTGAGAAGGGCAAATGTGGTGATGAGGCAGGTGTGGGGGTTGGGAAAGAAGCTTTTCGCAGAAGAGTTTGGAAGGAGAATGCAATTTTTCCGAGTCGCTAGTAATGAGTGTCTTATTTTATGGAGTGGGTGTGTGGGGTGGAAGGGAAGTGAGGAGGTATACAGGATACAGGACAGGTATGTAAAGTGGACACTGGGGTTGGCAAGGAATACGCCTAATTATATTGTCAGGGGGGAGACGGGGGGAACGAGTTTAGGGATTATAACGGGGAGTCGGGCGTGTAAATATGAGAATTTTTTTGTTGGAGGAAGGGGGAAGTAAGCTGGTTAGGGAGTATAGGTGGGAGAAAGAGAACCGGAGAGGGGGTGGGAAGATGGAGGTTGAAAGGGAAAGGTATTTCAGAACGAATGGACTTCAAATAAATGAAGTGAGAAGGATGCACGAGGAAGGAAGGTATATGAGATGGTGAAGAAAAACGGCATGGAGAGAGAGAAGACAGCAGGGGAGGAGAGAATGAGAGAGTCGAGGTGTAACGGGAACTATGTGTGGATTATTCCACGGGAGAGAGCTCAATATTTGTGTGAGAAAGGAGAAAAAGGAAGTCAAGAGCTTATAGCGAGGATGAGATGTGGGTGCATGGAGGATTTTAATAGGTTCTGGCTTTCTAGGGAGAAGAGGATGTGTACATTGTGCGGGAAGGGGGATGCAAGATTGGAGCACTGGTTGGAGTGCGAGGAGGTGGAAAGGAGTGGGATTAGCATGGAGCTATTAATGCATGAAAGGGGGGACAAAAGGGCAATAGCATGGATGAAGGGGGTGTTGGGTAAGATGGAGAAAAATAGAAGGAAGAAGGAAGAGGAATGAAGAAGGAAAGATTGTAAATAGGAGAGGAAGTAGACATAAGGAAAATGTAATTATTGTAAATAGTAGTTAAGTATTAGGTATTAGCCGCAGAGGCAGAGGTTGGCAAAGTGAGACAAAGCGAGAAAGTAGGAACATGCGTACGAGGCGAAGCGAAACGAGGAAGGCAAAGCAGTAAGAGCGAGCGGTCTTGGAGATAAGGTGTGGATGGATGTTAGTTTTTAAGGGTTAGTTGTAAGAAAATTCTATAAAAAATGTAAGTGTAAGCAAGACAATTTTTTAAGGCCAGCAGGCCTAAAAATAAACGTTTACCTATCTACTAGAAGAATTATTCCAACAGGCATAGGAGTTTATTTCGGAATTTGTTGATTCATTATTTTACTTTTAATGTATTTTTCCTTCTTTTAGTGTTTTTATAAAAATATACTTTTTAAAAAGATACATTTGTCATGGTTTTTAATAATTTATTACAACTCTATAAAAACTATCACTCTTTTTCTGTTGGAATAATTGTTCTATTTTGAATATCGCGCCAGTTGTTTATCTTTTTTCTGGTGCTTTGAAATGCAATATTTAAAAAATGTAACATATTTATAGCTTGTGTTGACAATCCCTAGGGACTTTCCACCACAAATATGGATTTGAGCTTCCAAGAGGAAAAAAAATTGCCACCCGATAATCATTCGTTCCGCTAGCATTTGGCTACATTACCCCCTACATGAGTCTTAAGTAAACTCGAAATCGTTCTAAATCGTAGAATATGACTAGCATCTCCAGCTCGTTACTGTGATATTTGCTTTCTAACTCGATACTGCGCCCGATAAGCCCGAATCCTAATGCGCTCGTATCTCGTATCTGTGTGCAACTTTCTGTAAACAGTAGGGCTGTAGACAGCTAAAACAGGCTCGGTAGACAAATACTCTAATGAAGTCTCAAAATCTTGTATTTCTTTATCCTCAAATAGAAACGCAGATCCATTTTTAAAAATTGAAACAACGGTTTGGCTATCAGGGCAAAGTTGGGTATAAAACGAAGTACAAAACCAACAGCTCTAGAAACTGCTGAACTTGTTTCGCACTTTTCGGTACAGGATATTCTAAATCGCTTTGACGTGTTCTCGGCTCGGTTGAATCCCACAACCACTAATGAGGTTACCCAAGTACTCGATCTCTAAAACCCCGAAGATACTTCAATCTAAACGTAATTTTAATTCGTGTTTCGCCATCAATTTTAGCATCTCACTTAAAACCGACAAATTTTCATCGAGACTTTCAGGCGCAATTAGAAAACCGTCTGAGTATAAAGGAGTTTACCCTCGTTAATCAAATCTTGGAAAATTCAGTGTAAATACCTTTGGAAGTACGATGGCGCATTTACAAGCCCAAATGGCATTCTTAAATATTCATATTGCCCCTCCGGAGTACTAAACGCCGTATACTTAATCGAATTCTTGGACATTCTAACATGATGGAAACCACCCTTCAGGTCAAGTTTTGTAAACCAAATCTTAACATGGAGTCTATCTTAAAGGTCATCTATGCATGATAGAGGGAAATGCACACATATCGTTATTTTACTCAAAGCACGGAAATCAATGCATAACGTAGGTTCTCCATTTTTTTCTTAGTTAAAACTATTGGAATACTATAATTTGATTGGCTCGATCTTATGTACCCTCGTTCCAAAAGATCCTTAATAATTTCTCGCAGTTTTAAAAGTTCGACCCATGACTAGACATTTCAGGTTTCTCGCGATACTCTTATAGTAAAATTTTCCAAATATTTTTATGGTCGTATGTAACTTTAGGTTCAACTTGACACACTGACAAATCAGTTAATTTATCAAGTTTTTGTGCCACAACATTAATCAACGTAATATCATTCTCCGGATTTTCGTATTCAAAAGTTACTGTTTTACGTCTTATCAAGGATAACCCTGGGGTATTTAGAAAATAGCGCCCCAAATTCACATCATAGCTCATTTTTGTATCCGGTACAACCACAAATTTAAGCGAAAATATTCTACTACTCAAAGGCTGCAAACTAAGATCCACTTTGATAGAAACCATTATATTTTAGGGCGAATAGTTTATTCCCGCATATAATACTGGTTTTTCCTTTAATAATCCTATCACGCAAGCTTGGGGACAGAGGAGCTCTGGATTTCGCTGAATGTGTGACTCCCAGGTTATACAGCTACGCGAATATTTCTAAAATCCGACGAACATCCCGCTCTAAAACTACATCTGTAAAGTAGTCATGTATACCCCACTGAAGCTTGCAGCTGCCGATTACTGAAATATCGGTCACCTAACTATTTTGCAGGGCAAGCAGCTGCTTAAAAAGCATATTCACATTTTATATCTTCCCTGCATAGATAGTGAGACTTTAACCCTTAGAGAGTATACCTCGGCCCCATAACACTGAGTACAGGGGGTCCATCGGACTCCACGTCAAAAAAGTGGTGGATTCTGAAGCCCCCGCTTGACTCAGCAGCGTATCAGGAGTTAGTTTGGTCCTTGAGAAATATGATGCAATAGCCTCGATAATTAAATTTCAACTTTGAATTCATTTAAACAATCCAAAATGTTCAGAAGTCACGAAAATGCAGTTTTTCTCTAAAAAAAAAATCATAACTTTTATAATTTTCAATATTTTGTGCTAAAAATTTAGGTACGTTCTCCCGAAATACAATATTTTAAGGGAAAAATACTATTCTTATATTTTAAGTAAAATGTGCAAAGAAAGGTGATAATTGCGATCAAACTTGGGGTGGGGTCCCCTGGATCCCCGGTACTCTCTAAAGCAGGGATGGCCACGGACGAGCCCTGGGAGCGTCCGATCCGACCAAGCCCATATTGTAATTTTTATTTATTTGTTTCAATCACTATACTTCAAATAGATTAAGCATTAAAATGTCAAACAATTCCATACGCGATATACTTTCATAGAATTTTCATTGCTTGAGTAGTAGGAATTTATTTCCTTAATTCAAATTTATAAACGTACGCGCTAAAAGCAAGTAGCTGCGTGGACGTAATTCCGCGCAAGACCGAGAGGATGGGAGGATGGGGTAAGCTCGGAGAAGCGCTCGAAGAAAGGGAACAAAAGTGGAGAAAAGCGAGGCAGGGGAAGCACTGCAAGTGGTCCGTGGCCATCTCTACTCTAAGGATTATAACTCTGGCGAAGGTGGGGAGAAATCTTTCCGAAAAAGGAACGGTTCGTTATTGCCATCCAGGTTGGGGTAATCAACAGAAGGAACTACCAGAAGCACATCCTCAGTATTGAGGCGGTTATTGAGAGGGGCCGCCACTGTTGAATTCCAAATGAGACAATCGAGCACATCATTGATGGCTATACGATGTCTCCTTCGCAGAATAACACTTATAGACGTAACGATGCTGCTAACAAATTGCCTTGAATCTTGGCTTGCTAGAAGTGTGTAAGCCCTATTACGTCCTCTGGTGAAACAAACCTTCTTTGAAGAAGAGTCCGAAGTACCTGGACAAAGCATCGTTTGAAATTTTTAAATAAAATAAGTTTGAAAAACAACCTATGCACTTGAATAATTAAAAGAATACAAGTGTTCATGGTATACTAGCGGTCAAAATTGTGCGTCCACTTACAGTAATCGGAATAAAACCAGGCTTGCCTTAGAAAGTGAGTAACTCTGCACAAATTAAGAGGGCTGGAGACACCCGTTGGAACTCTAAGTTGAGTGTGCGAGAGAGACAGAAACATGATAAGCACGCCTCAAAGGGTGGAGCTTGTTAGTGAAAAAACATTTTTCGACAGCCAATCACTGTAGGAATATTTTCAGGAAAAAAGGGTACATAGGAAAAAAAAGTGTGAAAAAAGTGCCTGCAATAAAGTCATCATCAGGGGACAGTCGGCCTGGGTCAGATGTGTCTGGAAACCGGTACTCTTGCGGCAGAGGTAGTTTGTCGAGCGGTCAGTTTTTGGCCTCGCGCGACTTTCCGATTGTTTGAGATTCGACACAACGGAGAAAAATAAAAATTTTGTACAATATTTAGTAATTCAATTTTAACAGACTGCATAAGTCTGGTTATATTATTACGATTAAATCAAAAAAAGATTGAAAAAAAATCAGTTAATATTTTCAATCCCAGTTGATCTTTAAAGATTTATTTCTTTTCCAATTACCTTTAAAGATCACTTCCACTTTATTCGTTTACGAATCCAGCCATACCACACAAGTAATAATTGTCACCAATAGTTTCTGAGATAATAGCCGCACGAAGTCGAAAAAAAGTTTGAAATGTCGAAAATGCTCTATTTGAATATTTGTCTGTTCGAAACATTTCACTGGGATAGTTTCGAAATATACTTGATATCCAGTGAAAATTTGGACTGAAATTTCTCAATATACTAGAAAAGTGTTTTGTATTGAAATCTTACTTTTTAATTGTGAAATAGTAGTTACAAACCGAGAAATTAGTCTTCAAAAGTAGGGCAACTTTGAGCAAGCATATTTTTAATATCAATATTTATTACAATTTTACAAATATTCCTTCTACCTTATTTATTTACGAATCCAGGCATACCACATAAGTTTTAATTGTTAAAAATACTTTCAGAGTAAATAGCGACAAAATCTACTTTTTCTAGTGGATTCAGAAATTTCAATACAAATTTTCACCACATATCAAATATATTTCGAAACAATCCCAATTAAATGTTTCGATTAGACGAAAATTCAAATAGAGCATTTTCGTCACTTCAAAATTTGTTTCGAAATCTCGCATCTATTTTCTCTGAAAGTATTGTTAACAATTATAACTTATGTGGTATGCCTGGATTCGTAAATAAATAAGTTAGAAGGAATATTTGTCAAATTTTAATAAATATTGATGATATTAAAAATATGCTTGCTCAAAGTTACCCTACTTTTGAAGACTAATTTCTCGCTTTGTAACCATAATTTCTCGGTTTGTAACTATTATTTCACAATTAAAAAGTATGACCTCAATCCAAAACACTTTTTTTCTAGTATATTGAATAATATAATTCCAACTTTTCGCTGGATATCAACTATATTTCGAAACTATCCCAATCAAATGTTTTGATTAGACGAAAATTCAAATAGAGCATTTTCCACATTTCAAACTTTGTTTCGATTTCTCGCGGCTACTTTACCTGAAAGTATTACTGAAAATTATTACTTGTATGGTATGCCTGAATTTGTATAAGAATAAGCTAAAGATTGCATTCATATAATTTGGAAAAATATTAATATTAAAAATATGCTTGGTCAAAGTTGCCCTTCTTTTAAAGACAACTTTCTCGGCTTGCAATGATTCTTTCTCAAATGAAAAAAAAAGATCCCTATAATAAAAACTATTTTTGTGATAGATTAAGAAATTTTTATCCAAATTTTTGGTATTGACAATCGATTGCCAAAATAGGAAATTTAGGTTCTTTTCATTTTTCGATTATTACGTTCAATTTTTATGACAAAGGTGACTCCTAAAAGTATATATCATTCGAATCAGAATTTCAAGAAACATGCAAATTTGTTGAACGTCAGAGAAGTATTTTTGGCAAATTTTGTGGGAACTTTTAACATTTCGTACATTTTTTTGGTGGCTAAAGAGAAAATTCAGAAATGAAACTGACAAGGTTTTCTTGAGAGTGGTGCCAGATGTTAATTACAGTTAGCTTAGGCACTGTGACCTTAGGCCCTAGAACTTGCTGGGGTGAGGTAAAGGATATGCATTTCAGTGTGTACAATAGCGTGGGCGTGCCTAAAGGTCTCCTTAATATTTGGCCGCCAGGATCGGTAGTTACTTGCCTTGAACTTACTCCATGCAGACACTTCGTTGGCACCTGTTTTTTCATATTTATTTAAGAGAATATTTTTTGATATGTACACACATTTGTAGATGAAATATCAATCTACATCCAGTACTTCGAAAATTTGTGAAATAATCATTACAAGCCGAGAAATTAGTCTTCAAAAGTAGGGTAACTTTGACCTAGCATATTTTTAATATAATAAATGTTTATAAAAATTTGACAAATACTCGTTGTAGCTCACTCTTTTCTGAATCCAGGCATACCACATACGTCATATTTTTCACTATACTTTCGAAGAAAATAGTGGCCGGCGATGACCTTACAAAATCTCATGTCCCAGCCCTCTTAAGCTAGAAAGGCCGATCTATTGGTTGGAATTATTCACACGTCGAAAAAAAATTCATAATAAAAAAGTTTTTTTTACAAAAAACAAAATCTTCTAAAATAATCTTCCCACCGCGCGGGCACATTCTCATCGCGCGCTAGGCGCGCGTCTGTTGGATCTCGCGCTTCGCGCTCGATAATGTATTTAACTCGCACTTCGCGCTCGATAATGTATTTACCTCGCGCTACACGCTCGGTTTTTGAACTTTCCCCACATTTGTGCACAGACCCTTTGAAATTGAAGGTCAAAGAATTGTTAATTGACATTAACGAACACATTCTCATCACGTATCTCGTGCTTCGCATTCGATTTTGTCCAAAATGCGAACTTTTCTACATTATGTTCAGCTCTACTATATCCCCTGCCGATTAAACCGCACTGAAACGGCACTATAAATTCAGAATCTAAGGGCTTCGATAATTTCAGATATCTAACTTTTTTTTGTTAGAAGTTTAAAATTGGAATGAATATAAAGTATCTCGTGAATGGAATGAGATACGCCAAAATAGACAACATTTTTGAATAATGCGAAAATTCATAAATTAAAAAAAGTGTTAATAATTTGAAGAAAATTTTAAAAAGGGATTCGGGATGGTGGCGGCTAACTACTGTAAATCACACTGCCCGGCAGGGCCAAATGTATATGTGACCGTAGGCAAAGAAAGAGGCATAACGCTAGGTAGCTTCATTTTACAGGAGGCACCACTGAAGAGGCGGTCCAACACAGGAACTCCTTAAGAGGACCTTACTTTGCAGTTTAATAACAATTCGAATTTTTCAGATATAGGAATAATATTTTTTATTATAAAAGAGTGAATAAAGAAACAATCAATTGGTGTAAAAAAAGTAAAAATCGAGTTTTCCGCGTTATGTCCCTTTCTTCGCGGACTTCTTTCTTCTTGGGAACCAAAAATCGCGCTATATCGACCGCGAGAGGCATCCTCGCCAATGGGATGTTTAATACGTGTGTGTGCGCGTCTATTTCTCACGTTATGAGCAGAACGATGCGCAAGTGTAAAAGATTTAATAGCTTGTAAATAATGAATTCCATGTTTTTCTATAGTATGTATATTATGTAATTATCATTTTAAGTGTATTCTGAATAGTTATTTTAAGTAAGAACCAATTCATGGATTAGATCATTGATGAAGTAAATATATACAGTTACAAGTAATGTGCATTTCAAAATAAATATTTATCCAAATTAAGGTTATGGGGCATTATTTCTCAACTGCCCCAACTTTAAAAGTCATGTTCTTCGATTTTCTTTAAATTCTGGGAATATGTTCACCTACCTAATAGTACTTAATCGACAAATTTATAGACCACAAAAACCACCCCTCTCCAAGTGATAGTGGGTGACATTTTCAACCCCAACGCCTGCACGGGTATATTCAAAAGCCTGTAACTTCCTTTCTATTTTAGCGATTTACATTTTTCATGAGGGTTTTCTAAAGGTTATTTTTTACTCTTTTATTCTATTTTATTAACTAAAAAAATTTAAGCATTTTTTGAAGAATTTAATTGTTTATTTATCTTTTTTAGCAATTTATGTTATTTTTATTATTTTTTAAATAGTCTTAAAAGAAAGCTTGACCTTTTGGCTTCAAAAAAGGTCTTTAGCAAAAAAATGGTCCAGTGAATAGTTTCCGAGATATAGGCCCCGATGTGAAGGCAGTCATAATGCTCGTGCTCAGACGCAATCCTTTAGTAGTCCACATACTAGTTTGCAAGTCTACCATTCTTTCAACGCATTCAAGTTCATTCAGAATGACATTAAATCAGCTAATAAACAATTTAAGAATGCTTCTCGGCGGGTCAGAGGAAGTTTATATTATTTTTTATTTGTTATAAACAAATACAAAATTCAAACTACCCTTTTCAGAAGTTACGTTGATTTTTCTCAGTATGAATGATTCCTTACTACCATAGTTCGTCAGTTTACAATAATTATTGGTTATTCATGAATACTCCATGAATAAGTGCACAATTTAACCGTTGTTAACATACATATAAACAGTGCTTTTTCAAATGTGAAAATGGATGCCTGATTATTAATCCAGTGAGAAGACTGGATACCATTTTGAAAAACGTAAGCATAATTTTCCGCGAAATCAAACATGATTAAGAAAACTCCAACCAATAGAGTGTCTTTGAGATTCTTGATTCATAAGATTTCAAGTTCACCAGTTTTTCGCAGAGTCGTTCTATGAAGATATCGGTCTCAGCTACTTGAGTTACGAGATTGCTCCTATCTGTTTGTTGCCAAATTTGATATTCTAACTCAAATGACGCAGTTTTCATCCAGAAGTTCAGTCAGGTGTTCCTTTAGGATATCAATGCCAGGACAATTTTCGCATTCGCTGAAATGACATGCAGCAGTTGGATTAGTGCACATCATTAACTCTAAACAGTCATGATACTCAATTAGATTTATATCTGAGTCTTCAGTTACATGCTTGATATCAATTGCATCTAAAATGAGATGCACATTTACGTGATAAACACATACACACACACAAACAGTGTGGGTACCACTTCCTCCGGCTGAAACGCAACGTCGACGCCTAAGTTGTGCAAATTTCGAAAACCCAATTTTCATTTCCTCATTCTCTGTTCTAAAACGGTCGTAGAACTCTGACAGGTTGCCCAAGATGAGTCGTTTTTGCACATGTTCGCGAGTTCCGTCTTCCTTTTTTATGGATACAAAATCCTTCTTCCCCGGCATTAATAGACTGTTCCCGTCATGTTCATAAAAACTAATCACTACTACTTCAATTTCTGGTGGCAGTTTTCTTCCTAGCTTGAGTCCAGGCAAAGCCAGTATTCCATGTTTTTGAAATAATTTGTCAGCTTCCCGGGCTTGACGTCCCGTTGCACCAAATTCTTCCATTACCTTTCTACGACTCCAAGATTTAGGAGCAAGTGTGAGTAATGTTTTTTTTTCGTCACCATCAGTACTTACCTTAAATTTTTCTATAATTTGTTGAAGAGTTTCTAGACCTGCTGTGTGATTTTGATCTTTACAACTACTATATTCTATCGGAACCAATAGAAAATCTGGATCATCGCTGATTTCTTTTTCTACACTATTATCATCAACCTCACCGCCATAAACAACTTCTTCCACTTCAACAGATTTTTCTTCCATGCTGGATTCATTTGGAGGCACTTGTGAGCTCAATTTCTTAAATTCTTTTTTACAAGGCTGGCAAATTTTAGCGTTGTTCTATTTATTATTATTTATTAAATTGGGGGAATTTTAGCCTTTGACTTACCGACTATGGTATGGCTATGGTACCAGATTCATGAAAAATATATCATTCAGACATTGTGGAATTTTCACCTTGATGTAAATCAGCAATAACTAGTAGCCAGAACAACGAAAAAATAATAAAAATTATTTCTTCAGAGTTTTGGTTTCAGAATAAGTTGAAAAATTGGAAAACAAGTTAGTAATCGAAATTCACCTAAATTTACAACCTCAAGGCCGAGTCTAAACGTTATAAGAGTTTGTAGGCACATATTCAAAAAAAAAATTGGTTCATAAAATGAAATTTTTGAACGGCTGTATATAAGCAATCCATAATTATTGTAAACTGACGAACTATAATAGTAAGGAATCATTCATACTGAGCAAAATCAACATCACTTCTCAAAAGAGTAGTTTGCATTTTTTATTTGTTTATAACAAATAATGTAAACTTCCTCTGAGCCGCCGACAAGCTTTCTCAAATTGTTTATTAGCTGATTTAATATCATTCGGAATGAACCTGAATGCGTTGAAAGAATGGTAGACTTGAAAACTAGTATGTGGACTACTAAAGTATTGCATCTGAGCACGAGCATTAGGACTGCCTTCACATCAAGGCCTATATCTCGGAAACTAATCACTGGACCATTTTTTTGCTAAGGACCTTTTTTGAGGCCAAAAGATCAAGCTTTCTTTTAAGAAAATTTATAAAATAATAAAAATACCCTAAATTGTTAAAAAAAGTTAAATACATACATACATAGATTAGCAGTTCGAACTCGAAAGTTCATTGCCTCACTACCCGATTCGGGTAGTGTTTCTAGGTGGATATTTACTACTCATGTGGGCCCGCCACACCCACGACACACCACACCACACCCAGTTAAATAAACAATTAAATTGTTTAAAAAAATGCTTAATTCTTTTTTCGTTCTTTTCGTTAATAAAACAGAATAAATGAGTAAAAAATATCCTTTTGAAAACCCTCATAAAAAATTTAAATCTCTAAAATAGAAAGGAAGTTACAAGCTTTTGAAAATACCCGTGCAGGCGTTGGGGTTGATAATGTCACCCCCATCACTTGGAGAGGGGTGGTTTTTGTGGTCCTATAAATTTGTCGATTAAGTACTGTTAGGTAGGTGAACATATTCCCAGAATTTAAAGAAAATCGAAGAACATGACTTTTAAAGTTGGGGAAGTTGAGAAATAATGCCCCATATAAACAATAGTTTTCATCGTGCAGTACGTTTATAAATGATAAAGTACGGAAAAAATGCATAGACTAAATATCAAAACTTGAAAATGTCAATAAAATTATTATTAAGCTTAAGTTTAATTTGATGTATGAATATTCTTTTACAATCTTGTTAACATTTGTAATCCTTAAAATGACATGTCGATTACTGACTTCATTTTGCGCGCCCTCCTGGCGAAATAGTGAGGATGAGGAGGAAGATATTCCGCTCGTTGTAGCGTATTGCACAAAAAAGTACAAATTTTATTTCTCATGATTACTTCAATATTTGTTCCATATTTTGCATTAATTTTTATTCTCAGCTACTCTGAAAAATGTATCATTTCAATGAATGTATATTATTACAATGCATAATATGCATTGATATTGAAACAGACTTATTTTCAATGTCTTGTTTTTATCATTAAAAACCAGTGTGTGGCAGTGGGGCCACACGGTAGAAGTGAAACTTTGATGGATTAACTTTGAAATTTTTCGTGAGGAACCATCATGAGTTTTGAGGAGATCGCATAGTAGAGAGTGCAGAGAGAGAGAGAGAGAGAGAGCATATACAGGCTTTGGTTGCGTGACAGTAGTGGGGATATCGAAGAGGAGTCTTTAGAACAATTGAGGGTTCGGATCAAAGAATGGGTCGCGCGCTCGAAAACTTGGAAAAGTATTGTCCACGCGTCTCGTGATATCCAAATTTCAAAGTTCAAAAAATTAAATTTTTAAAAATATGGACATATAGAGAAGGGCAAGACTTTACTTTTTTATATCTGCAGTTTTTTCGTAAGATGAATATTTTTAATATAAAAAATAAAGAAAAAAAATCCCCTAATTCAATTATTTTTTAAAACATACGTATACCATTAAACCATTTCCCTTTCAGGGTAGGCGTGACACTACCCGATTCGGGTAGTGTTTCTAGGTTTTTCTTGTAGTTATAAATAACTACAAGTGTGGGCTCACCACACCCACGATGTGCCAACAGCACTCATGTCAGTATTCTTGAATGGTCACCCATCCAAGTACTAACCGCGTCCAACGCTGCTTAACTTCAGTGATCTGACGAGAACTGGGTTTTTCAGCGTGGTATGGCCGTTGGCCTGCATACCCTGCACATAAATTATTAATAAAACTACCCCTCGACCCTCCCAAGGGGGGGGGGGGTAAAAAGGCTAAAAATGGCAAATAAGAGCGAAGGCAGTTCATAGAGAGTTCATAGTGCACTTCACCAAGCAAACACAAGCTTGACAGCTGTATACAAGCGGTAAAGTCATCACTTTTTGAAGGGGAGGTGGGGGTGAATAGGGGGGGGGGAGTAAGTTTATGGTGGAATTGACCTCCCACTGCCAGTAGACACTGTAGGAATTTCTTCAGATCCTTCGACCCAATAATAATTTGGGTCAAAAACCGGCCTTAGAGACCCTCCCCCTTTAGGACAGCTGTTGCATTCGGTGTAGTAGGGCAACAAAACCACGATTTTAACGCGACAGCAGCGCCATTTTTCGTGCAGCGGCGGCCCTAAAGTGTGGTACAACGTTGCTCCCCTATACCTGGGAACAAACGAGAGAACATAAACGTGCTACAGCAGTCGATCCGACTTCTACATTTCTATGCTCGGAATGAAAAAGAGAAACCCTATTAAAATCGAAAGTTTTCACGGAATTGGAGTCTTCCCATATATCTATAGTTACATATAAGTAAATTTACGTGAGGTTGCGCGCGTCTGTCAACCGTGTCCCCAGAAAATAACGCAACCGTCTCACTGAGTTCTGGGTATGTTGTTGTCCAAAAAGTTGTGCACCTCGTTCGCTCCTCTGTCGGATCGCAGCGTTCTC
>CAKNYM010051805.1:0-41127 GCA_932195095.1 Andricus curvator | reverse complement strand
ATACTGTTAGTGATCACACGATGTTTTCCAGATGAGATAGTAAATCTGGTTTTCCAAAGCGGCATTAATGTCTCTATGCACCTCACGATGTGTGGATGAACCTTTAGGCTTTCCAACAGACAGATGATAAGTCTATGGGAGGTTGAATCGAAAGCTTAAGGTCACTCATGTATTTTACATGGATGATCTTAAGATCTATGCTAGGAATCAAGAGAAACTACATCTAGCTCTGAAAATTGTCAAAGAGTACACTCAAGAGATTGGAATGGAATTCGGGTTAGAGAAATGCGCCAAGGTTAATTTGAAGAAAGGAAAACTTAATGGCATCCCCGAAGATCCTGAGCTCGTTGACAGAAGCGCTATACGACACCTTTGCGCTGGAGAGACCTATACATACCTGGGCGTGCCACAGAGCTGCATTCAGGACGTGACATCTATAAAGGATACTCTCCGATGCAGATACAAACGTCTCATCCGGCAGATTTGGTCTTCCGAACTGTCGGCGAGAAACAAAGTATCTGCAACGAACATGCTTGCCGTCCCGGTAGTACTCTATTCATTTGGAGTGGTTCCATGGACGAAGGACGAGCTCAGATCCCTTGATATCGGGACGCGAAAGGTTTTGCACATGAACAAGAGCACGCACCTTAAGTGTTCTGTTCGGCGACTCTACATCTCACGCCGTCAAGGTGGTCGCGGAATACTTAATCTTGAATGTCTTCACAACAGGATTATTCTGGGTACAGAACATATAGTCGCAAATGGACGAGACCCTCTTCTTAAAATGGTCAGCAAGCACGAAGAAGTGGGCAAAGGAGCGTTTCTATACAAAGCAGCGAAAGAGGGTGCTGAAACACTCGGCCTTCAATTCAATATCAGGGGTGAGCAAAATACATCAAATCGTATCCATGTCGAGTAATTTACTCCTGAAGACCCGAATTAAGAAAGCGCAGGCAAAAAACTTCCGCGAACAGCTCCTCGACAAGAGGATGCACGGCATCTTCGACAGAAATGTGGAGGATCAGTCGATGTCGTATGAGCAAACGTTTGCTTTCCTCAAGTCACGCGGATTGAAGTCGGGCACGGAGGGTTTCATTTTGGCATGTCAAGACGGTGTAATTTCTACTCTAGCATACCGTCGCCACATTTTAAGCCAAGACATTCCCGATGATAGCTGCAGAGCGTGTCATGCACACTCCGAACATCTAGGACACATACTATCTAGTTGTCCAACTCATCCGGGAACGACTTACATCCAAAGGCACAACGCGACACTAAGAGTGCTTTATTACCATCTCTGTCACTCTTACGGCACTAGCCCTACTACCGCTCCGCTAAAAGCTCCTAGGGAAATAAGAGTCAATTGTCGAAAATGAGAAGTGCCGCATATACTGCAACTTCATATTCTCGACAATTGTTTCTATTGCGCACTCGAGGCCTGACATAGTTCTCCTTGACTTCGAGAAACGAACCATGTTCGTTATCGAATTTTCGGCACCAGCTGACAAAAAACGTCACAGCCAAGGAAAAAGAAAAGAAAGAGAGGTATAAAGATCGTATAAGGGAGTTGCGACGGTTATACCAGAGATATTCTGTTAAGCTAATCGTCCTGATCATCGGCGCCCTTGGAGGTGCAAAGCTTTCACTGGTTAATAGCTTGAAAAGCATCTCTGCGTGTCAACAAAATGCTAAGACGCTTGCGGAGAAGATGCAGAAGGCGGTCGTCCTTGGGTCGCTCCGTGTCCTGAGGCTGAATGAAACATTTGACGGATCATCGCATTGAATCCGTCACAGACTATAATCACCTATCTCACCGTCGTGAGACGTGGTTACTGCAGAAATTTTACCCGCGGTTGTCCTCATGACAAACTTTATATATATATAAACACTATAATATTTCTTATAATAGTGATGCATATAGATATATTTATTTAAATGGTATTTATATCTATTTCCTATTTATAGATGTGTTTTTATAGGTCCTCCTAAACTACGTTTCAAAATAAATATTTAATATCAAAGCGAGAAACTTGTTCTTTTCGTTGTTAGGAACTTAATAACGTAATAATACCTTTATGAATGACAAAAGCAAGAAGTATTTATGCCAGTATTGAATATTTAAATGAAATTTAATACAGTTCTGAATTTTTCATCGCATAATTTCACATAATCCAGATTTTTGAACCAGAATTTCGCATAATAATCCATTTTCCATCGGATAATTTGAAGATTTTCGACAGCAGAAAAAAATGTCTATATTCATGACTCAAAAATCTTTCTTAGTTGAAAATTCAACTACTACGCTTTCCTTAAATATCGTTTTTTTGGCTGCACACTTCATTTCTTTTGGTAGAAATTATTTTAAATAATCTTTTTTGGTTAAAAATTCAAGTTTTTGGTTGAAAATTAATGTTTTTGCTTCCTCATAGAGGAAGCTTTGTAATGGTAACAAACTCCAAAATGTTTAAATTCATTTAATTGAACCTTCTTTAATTTAAAAATGTCTAATACAATGTTCTAAGCAATTGTCCGGATGTGTGTGTGTGTGTGTGGATGTGTGGATGTCACGCTTTTTTGTGAACACGATAACTTGAAAACGGTCGCAGATAAATTGATGAAATTTGGAGGGCTTATTTTCCCGATTCCTAAAAATATTTGTTGCATTTTTTCTGAGCACTTAATAATATTTGAAAATACGGTTTAATTTAAAGTTGATGCAAGAACAGAAAAGATGTGTTGATTCGAGTCGAATCGATTAACCTTTAATATTAATACATTTTATTGAAGAGTAAGGAAGCTGTGATAATGCATAATATTTCAAAACACGGTTTTTTATAGTAAAACTTTTTTCTTCAACATAATTTAAAATTGATGCAAGAACAGAAAACATGTGTTGATTCGAGTCGAATCGATTAACCTTTAATATTAATACATTTTATTGAAGAGTAAGGAAGCTGTGATAATGCATAATATTTCAAAATACGGTTTTTTATAGTAAAACTTTTTTCTTCAACATAACTTAAAGTTGATGCAAGAATATAAAAGATCCCTTGGTTCGAAACGAATCGATTGACCTATAATATTAATACATTTTATTAAAGAGTAGGGAAGTTATGGTAATTTATATATTTTGAAAATCGGTTTTTTATAGTAAAACTTTTTTAATTAACATAATTCAAAGTTGATGCAAGAACAGAAAAGATGTGTTGATTCGAGTCGAATCGATTGACCTTTAATATTAATACATTTTATTGAAGAGTAAGGAAGCTGTGATAATGCATAATATTTGAAAATACGGTTTTTTATAGTAAAACTTTTTTCTTCAACATAAGTTAAGTTGATGCAACAATATAAAAGATTCCTTGGTTCGAAACGAATCGACTGACCTATAATATTAATACATTTTATTAAAGAGTATGGAAGTTATTGTGATTTATATATTTTGAAAATCGTTTTTTTTTTTTAGTAAAACTTTTGTCACTAACATAATTCAAAATTGATGCAAGAACGGAAAAGTTTCCTTGATTCAAGGCAAATCGATTGATCTATAATATTAATACACTTTATTGAAGATTAAGGAAGTTATGCTCATTTATAATATTTGAGTCATCTGCTCCAAACAGAAAAACTTTTTTCGTCGACATTTAATTCAAAGTTGACGCATGAATAGAAAAGACTTTTTGATCATAAGTTTTCAAATAGGGTAATTCTGACCATTTTTGTAAAGAAATCATAAAGCTGGGAAAGGGATAGGGTGCTACAAAACTTTTCCCATCCCTTTTCCAGCTCGAAAAATTATCATTTCGAATACAAAATTTGATTTGTCTGATTTGTCCTTGTGTTAAAAAATTTTTTTGTATTATTTTGTAGTTTTGCATTTTTTGTACATTTCTATTTTTAAATTGATCAAAATGAAGACTTTGGTTTGTCTATCATTGAAAAAAATAACTAATGCTTCCTCTATGAGGAAGCAAATATATTTGCTAACGGGAAGCAAAGTGCTCGTGAAATGAGCACCATATAATTATAAACACAAAAAATGTGGAAACACTCGAGATCGAATTCACAGCTAGTTTTAATTTTTTAAATTCAACTACTTGGTTGTAAGTTGAAATACTTTTTCAAAAATTCATTTTTCTGTTTGAAAATTATAAAGTATAAAGTATTAACATTCCTGCAATGAATATTATACACTCTCTAAATCTGAATGAGAAAAAGTTAACTATTCAAATAGTGCAAGTCATTACAATTGATTTTGTAAGTATTTCTACTAGTCATTAGTAAAAAAAAAAAATACTTGTTCTCAGGGGTATTATTATTAATTTACTTCGGAAGAAAATTTCTAACTGAATAAGTAACAAGTTTACTGCTAATTTTATTTTTACAGTACTTTAATGAAGACGCACTTATTAATTCAGATGTACAGAGTATATTTTCAAAATTTTTAGCTTCTCAAAGAATAGAATACGAAATTACAAATAAATATAAAAGAAATATTAATCAGTTATGTTAGAAATGTTGTTTTATTAAGTTTCAGTCACTTGTGAAAATAATAGGTACAAGAATTCCGGAGCCTACAACTTCTCATAGTAATATGTATAACAAATTTGTGATTACAAACTTTTATTGAAAATGCGATTTGACGGGCTCCGAAAGCTACGATCATGGTTCCTTAAAGCGACCAATCCCGGCGCAACTGGAACGTGTACGTGGTACACCCCTGCCCCTTCTATCCCAGAATGTAAGCAAGAGCGGGAAATTTACGCAAGAGACGTTCCTTGAAGTCTGGTCTTTAGCCGCGGCTTACCTTACGCGGCAGACGGCACAGTTGGAGATGAAAGTTTCACCTTTTGATACTTTTTAAGAGCTACCAATCTTTGTAGAAAGTTATGAGGAACAGTGTTGACGGACCAGATGAAGTGATCCCAGAAGAGCATCCTTTTGCATCCGGCTTGCGAAGGACTGAGCCTGACGCTGGCAAGCCGGGATTTTGTTGACTTGTCCAAGAAATGAAGCTTTCATACCTCCAAGACAGCCGATTATGAGAACTACAAGATGGACAGCCTGCTTAGCTCGAAAAGAAGTGCTTGATATTTCGCCCGTTTCCTTCCTCCTTTGCCGTGATATTACCATCGGCTGGTGCCGAGAATTCAATCACGTAAATGATCTTCGTCTTCAGATCTTGGAGGTCAATATCAGGCTTTGTAAGACTGAAACGTTGAGTTGTGGAGAATGAGAAATTCCAGTAGATCTTACACTGATCATTCTCCACAACGGACTCGAGTTCCCCCTGGGCGTATGGCAAGACGGGCAATAGCTCAACACGATAGAAGTGCCAGTTTCGGGGGTTGCCTCGCCGTGCGTGGCAGTAAATTCGTCGTTGAACGAATGGTGCGTGGTGGCAACACATTGTTGACACTGCTTGTGCGCTGAGAAACTGCGTGGTCCAGTAGTTCTAGGAAGAACTAAATCAGTCGGCCTTATATTGGAGTTCTTGTGTATAACACTTTTAGAGCCGCATTGTGTCTCTCTATGTACCCGTAGCATGCATACTTTGAGCATCCGCTGAGAACATGTCCACGTGTTTCTGGCTCTTGCTTGCACGCTCGGCAGTTGGTATCGCCTACAGCAGGGCTCTCCAGAAGGCAGTCAGGGACTGCAACGACTGCCAATTGCAGTCACGAAACTAGGTCAAACAGGCCCTCTTAAATTTTCGTCGAACTTGTCCTTCGACTCGTCCCTAATCCTTCACGGTAAATTACAGTTTGAAATGAAAAAATAAAATGTATTGTGAATTCAAGAAGAAAAAAATCAGACCCTTCGGTGTGAACAATGAGCCGCAACGAGCCGTGACCGTAACGACCGTAAACCTTTTCAGGATTTCTGGAAAGCGAAGAAAAAAATGACAGAAAAACTTGGGGCAGTCATAGACTTGTCGTGGCAATCAGCACCTGCTGAAAGTGGTGAGCCCTGGCCTACAGGTGCATTCATTATGCGCTCGCAGTAAACCAGGGGTCTCCAAACGTAGATCCTGTATCTACTTGGGATCCCAGGCCAGTAGGTCGGATCTACTCCGCTCTGACCCAGAACTGTCAAAATCCTTTACCTGATTCGAGCCGCTTGGAACCCTTTTAAAAAAAAGGGTCCTCCATGTTCAAATTTCAGAACTGAGCCCTTCCAACAGGGATTTTTTTCCGAAAGGTCATAAATGTGCGACGCACGTCACCCGCATTTCGTGATTCTCATGCAATGCGTGCGAGAACGCGTGTATCTCGCCAGCAATATATGATGGTCACTTAGCTGCGAGCGTTATGAGTCGCATTTCGCTAGCACGGAACATGGGCACATGCTGCGAGCTTTATGAGTCGCATTTCGTCATCATGAAGATGCGTGAAAATTAACTTATATTTAAAAAATTTCTTAATCAATTAAATTTATTTTTCAACTTGTTTTTAAATTACATACATTGGTATATATTAAAAAATTTCAATAATTCTAATCGCAAATAAATTTCAAGTGAAATTTATTTTTTCTTTGCACTTTTAATTTGTAATATTTATGAAGAATGATCGAATAAGCGCGTCCTCAGGTTGCGGATAGAGGAACGGCCCGTGAGGCTGAACAGCCCCTAAGGTTAGCTGCGAATACAAGAATAAGCAGTCGCGGACAGCCGATAGGAACCAGTCGTGTCTGTGGTGAATTCAGCACTGGTAGAAAATAGGTACACGACAACCATGGCTTGGGAGGACCCACCCATTCGCGTTCATACGCAGTGGGTGGGTTCTGGCAAGCCGAGGTGCAGCGTGTACCCACCTAGAAACTATACCCGAACCAAAACTAAAAATCTTGTAAGGGAAAAATCCTGCTGCCCATTGGACACTGCAGCGATGACACTGCCCGCAAGGGATGTGTGGAATGATTCGCCTGCATAGGGCCAAAGGGGTATTGATGCCAGTAGGCGCGCTGCCTTGCAGGGGGACGTTAGGGTACGAGGATGAAACTGTAATGTGTCTGACGACAAGTTGACATGGTCCTTGTCAGAGTCGGAAAGCTCCCATACTTAGACCTAGGGAGGTATGGGGGTTATCACTCCTGGGACAGTGGACTCACCTACGATCGGAATAGGATCCTAACGTGCGGATTATCTTGAAACTACCATGGCTAACTTACAAAAACAAAAAACTACAGTTAAAGATCTAAGGGTGGGAACTCTAAACGCGCGTAGTCTAAAAACTGGCCGACTTAGCGAACTCATTAAGATAGCAATTGAATACAAAACTGACTTAATAGCACTTCAAGAAACCTGCTGGTCGGGCGATTTCGCGTCAATTTCTAAGGATGACTATACTTTTCACTATGGGGGAGCTAAGGGGCAAAGACTGGGGACTGGTTTTCTTATTAATAAACGAATTTCGCAAGCACTTATCGACATGCAATTCATTAATGACCGGTTATCATACATTGTACTAAAGGGTAGTTTCAGCAAACACGTATTAATCAATGTGCACTGCCCCACCGAGGACAAAGACGAAGACACTAAAGATCTTTTTTATGAAACAATCGAGCAGGTTTTTGACAAGTTCTCAACGTTTGACGCAAAAATAGTATTGGGGGACTTCAACGCGAAAATTGGAAAAGAACCAATGTATAGGCCTACAATAGGATCAGAAAGTTTGCATGACGTCAGTAATGATAATGGAACCAGAGTAATAAACTTTGCAGCTTCAAAGAACCTCGTTGTCAAAAGCACATATTTCAAGCATAAAAATATACATAAGGCCACCTGGACATCACCAGATGGTAAAACTCACAATCAGATTGATCACGTTCTAATAGACAGAAGACGTCATACAAACATTCTCGATATAAGATCGTATAGGGGAGCGGATTTAAATTCAGACCATTTTCTCGTGATAGTAAAACTAAGATCTAGGCTAGCGCTAAGTAAGAAAACAAGCCGCACAGAGCCAACAGTTCGTTTCAATATAGATAAGTTCAAAACAGCAACAGAAACATTAAATTACCAAGTTGAGATTTCTAATAGTTTCGACGCTCTCCAAGAACAGAGAGACGATAACAATAATCGCGAGGAGGACCCGGAAACCCTGTGGAGCAATACGAAAAAGGCGATAAAGGCAGCCGCGAAACTTTCGATAGGTTTTAAGAAAGTAACCAAAAGCAAACCATGGTTTGACGAGGAGTGCAAACTCTGGTTTGAGAAACGTCGGAAGGCCAGACTAAGTAGTTTACAAAATAAGTGCGATCAAACACATAAGAAATATCTCGAGATTAGCAAAAGTACAAATAGGCTCTATAGATCCAAGAAAAGGGAGTGGGAAAAGAATAAAATACTAGCAATAGAAGCGCATAATAAACAAAATAACCCGCGTGAGATGTACAGGGGAATCAATTTTATAAGGAAAGGCTTTCAAAGTAGAACGGAAGTAATGAGGGACGAAAATGGCAATCTAGTAGCCGATGCGACAGAGAGACTGAATTTATGGAAAGATTATTTCGATAAACTATTAAATGTACGTGAAGCCCCCGTTGAAGGTAATCTCGGCGAAATCCACACTGCTGATCTATTAATTAACGATCCTACTGATATAGAAATAGAAATGGCCATCAAGAAGTTGAAAAATAACAAAGCCGCGGGCATCGATGACCTACCGTCAGAACTGATAAAAAATGGAGGCCCTTGCCTCACAAGGCAAATTTGTAAATTGATACGCGCAGTTTGGAAAACAGAACGCATGCCGGAAGAATGGAATACCTCTATCATTATTCCCATCTTTAAAAAAGGCGATAAAACTAACTGTAACAACTATCGGGGAATTTCACTTGTGCCTTCGTGCTACAAGATCCTGTCTAATGTTATCCTAAGTAGACTAACTCCTTCTGCCGAGGAAATCATTGGGGATTACCAGTGTGGATTCCGCCGAAACCGATCTACAAGCGATCAAATGTTTACAATTAGACAACTGTTAGAAAAGAAATGGGAATTTAAAGAAGCAGTACATCAGCTATTTATCGATTTTAAAAAAGCTTACGACTCTATTATACGCGCGCGAATGTACTGGATCCTAGAGTTCTTGGGTGTGCCAAGAAAATTGGTTAGACTTATCGAAATTTGCTTAAGCGGCAGTAAGGGTAGAATACGCGTAAACGGTAGTTTATCTGAAGAGTTTTCGATCCGCGATGGCCTGAAACAGGGCGATGCACTTTCGTGCGTCCTTTTTAACTTAGTTTTAGAATACGTGGTTAGGCAAGTGCAGGCGAATCCGACCGGTGCTACCCTCAATGGGGTAATACAAATTCTTGGATATGCGGATGATCTCGACGTACTAGGGGATGATAAAGAAACGGTAGCTAAAAATGCAGAAATCTTGATCGCAAAAGCCAAAGAGATTGGCTTGGAAGTTAGCGAATCGAAGACAAAATATATGACCGTCGTCAGGTCCGGACAAAGTAATCAAGACGGGGATCTAATGGCCGGAAATATGAAATTCGAAAGGGTTAACGAGTTTAAATACCTCGGGTCTATTATAACTAGCGAAAATAAGATTAAAACGGAAATCAATGCGCGGCTACACGCTGGCAATAGGTGCTATTATGCAGCAAACACGCTACTAAAATCGCGATCGCTATCTAGAAACATCAAAGTAAGAATTTACAAAACGATAATAATGCCGGTCGTCATGTACGGGTGTGAAACGTGGGCGCTGACGAAAGGAGAAGAGAATAGGTTTAGAGTTTTCGAGAATAAAGTACTTAGAAAAATCTATGGTCCAAAAAGGGACGAAGAGACCGGCGAGTGGAGAAAACTGCATAATAATGAGCTGCACGCTCTCTACGGGTCAGCAAATATTAATAGAGTAATGAAAGCGCGTAAATTAAGATGGGCGGGGCATGTAGCAAGAATGGGCAATGAAAGAACAGTGGCGCAAGTTTTAAGAGGGAGACCGACTGGTAAGAGACCCCTAGGCAGACCGAGAAACAGATGGGAGAAAAATGTAAGGGATGATCTAAAAGAACTAGGACATGATTACTTAAACTGGATGGAGAATGCACAAGATAGAGATGTGTGGCGGTCTCGGGTAGATGAGGCAATGAACTTTCGAGTTCGAACTGCTAATCTATAATAATATAATAATGCAGTTAAAAATTTAATTTATGTTCACATAAATTTTAATTTCCGACATCAAAATCACATAGAATTAGTATATGTGCGAATTTGAATATTTGTAAAACGCGCGGATCAGTGGCGCGTCATGTAATATATATTATCTCCGTCTTCATTCGTCAGGTTCGTTTTCCTTCTACACGACAGTCTACTTTTCATACACGCTATCAACTTGATGACGCCTGACCATCGTTGGTTTTTGTAAAAGTCAGTAAAAGTGTTTTCAGCATCTTTTGGCATATGTCGAAGAATTTTACTATCGTGTTTTATCGTGTTTTATATCCAGCATTCCGAGAATTAATAGACTTGTGGTAAGTACAATCGAAAAAATATATAACCAGTAAGTAAACCTAACCTATCTTTTTTATGGTAAAGCAACATAATTTACTGACTTTTCCAAGATTTTACGACCGACAAAATGGGCTCTTTGGTTTATTGGACGTATAAAAATATTAATATTACATAATTTATTATTTTTAGAGCATAACTAATCACGTCGTGCGAGCGATATGCGTCGCACGCGTGCCCCGCACGACATGCGAGCGATATGCGTCTCAATTGATGACACATATGTCTGCGTTGGTGAGTGCATCTCGTGCGTGTTGATCGGCAGGACGTGCCTGCATAATGCGTCGCATATTGCTCGCATTTTGTACTCAGCTAAATATTATTGAAACTGTTTAAAATTTGGTATACGCACGCAATGTACCCTAGCAATGCCTACAAAATGAAAAAAGCAATCAAAACTGCCTATTGTTTAATAATAATTAATTGCAAATTGAGACCGGTCGATAAGCACGTTTTTTTAGTTTCGGCAAAGAAAAGTATCGAGGAAACTTCAGAGTTGAAAGAACTTCCAGTGAGACATTTGTTCCTCACTATTAAAGTAAGATTTCTGGAAATTTTTTAGATCGATTCATTAAAAATTGACGGAAATATCCATTATGTAATAAAGCACACGACGCCGTTTACGGTGGCAAGCGCTTCTCAACGTTCGCTTGTACCCTAGCCGATACTCGCCTATAAGGGTGGCGACTTTTCAATAATAATTAGATATTTTAAAAACTGCCTCTTGCCCCGAATTGATAGAAATTCGACTGCTTTATATGTTTCTGACTTTCTATTGTTTTCAGTGAATTAACATTTAATTAAAAATCAGAAAATTTCTTCCTTCGCAATTTTTTCCAACCTTTACTTTGTTTTCTTCTTCACAGTAATAAAGAATTTAGTTTGTTATAAAGATGAATAAAGACGAATAAAGATTTTAGTTGTTGAAATTATTATACAGAGAAATATATGAGTTCGAATTGTTTAAAAATTCGTCATCAAATTTCCCCGCTTCAATTAGGTTGTTCCCAGAATTTAAATCCAACAGTGAATGCTCGTTTTCATTATTTTTCATTTTCGATGGTATATTTGATAAATTCAAGAACAATTTTTAATAGTAACATTCAACATCCAAGGATTCGTTATACGGCGCTGCGACGAAAATTTCAAAACAAAGGCACTAGACGGTTTGTTTACATTCTTTATTACTGTAAAGAAGAAAACAAAGTAAAGAGTGGAAAAAATTGCGAAGGAAGAAATTTTCTACTTTTTAATTAAATGGTAATTCACTGAAAACAAAAGAAAGTCAAAAACATATAAAGCAATCGAATTTATATCAATTGAGGACAAGAGGCAGATTTTAGAATATTTAATTATTATTGAAAAGTCGCGACCCTTATAGGCGAGTACCGGCGAGGGTACAAGCGAACGTTGAGAAGCGCTTGCCACCGTAAGCGGCGTCGTGTGCTTCATTACATAATGGATATTTCCGTCAATTTTTAATGAAACGATCTAAAAATTTCCAGAAATCTTACTTTAATAGTGAGGAACAAATGTCTCACTGGAAGTTCTTTCAACTCTGAATTTTCCTCGATACTTTTCTTTGCCGAAACTAAAAAAACGTGCTTATTGACCGGTCTCAATTTGCAATTAATTATTATTAAACAATAGGCAGTTTTGATTCCTTTTTTTGATTTTGTAGGCATCGCTAGGGTGCATTGCGTGCGTATACCAAATTTTAAACAGTTTCAATAATATTTAGCTGAGTTTTGACGATTTATGTTTTAAAAAATAATTGAATTTGGGGACATTTTTTTTCACTTTTTCATTTTTACTATTAAAAATATTCATCGGACGAAAAAACTGCAGATATAAAAAAGTTCCGTCTTGCCCGTTTCAATATGTCCATATTTTTAAAAATTTAATTTTTTGAACTTTAAAATTTGGATGTCACGAGACGCGTGGACAATGCTTTTTCGCGTTTTCGAGCGCGCGACCCATTCTTTGATCCGAACCCTCAATTGCAAATCGCCACACAAAAGGGAGACGCGAATAGAGAGAGAAGGTATAGACTATATAAAGTATACTTGTAAGAGAGACAGAGACTTCCGTTCGTTCGTTCGCTCGTTTTTTTCAATTCACTCCTGTCCCAAAAGAAGTTTCACTTCAAAAAAGTGCGCATCCTATAAAAAAATTATTATTAAACATTTGTTTATTTTCGATGTCATTATTTATAATTTAAACAAAAACTACGTGTACTATCAAAAAATGATTAATGACATATTTATAGTTCTTTTTTCGGTGAACATCTTTTGTATTCATTTTTTTTTCATATTTTGCATAGTTTGACCGCAAAATGGAATTTTTTATTTTTTAGTATTTTTTTGGTGGTTAAAACCAGAACCGTTAGTCAAAAAATGCTGATTAACGAACTCGAACTTTCTTTTTGGTTCCTTAAAAGATGTGCCAAAACACAATAAAATCCCGTTATTCTTTCATAAGTTATCCGGTATACAGAAAACAACAACAACAACAGACAGACACCATCGTAAAACATGTTTTTTCGGATTCAGGGGGTATCGAAACGTGAAGATTTAAAGAAATCTATGATAGTCAGTTTTCACATAAAACTAATACCTCCTCATTATGAGAATGTAAAAATTGAAATTTTTTCAGTTTTTTATATTTCGGTCTAAAAATTTGTGATTGTATTCTCAAGATGTGTTAGAATAAAGAAAAAACATTCCTCTATTGTACCTTCCAAAAAATGTTTTTATTTTACTGATTCTAAAAAGACATTTTTTTACTTTATTTAAACATAAAGTGGAAAAAAATTGGAAAATTTAAGATATGGTTGCTTTAATAACACGTAATTAATTCAAAATTATTGATATTAGTCTGTCATCGATAAGTAAACATTGGCGGAGCATAACTTGATAGTTTATGATAATTTAATAATTCATTATCAATTGTACCTATTATTATAAACAACGGTAGGTGATTTTTGAAGGGTTTTGGATATTTATGAAGTGATTTTCGTTTTCAATCAAACTTGAAGTAATATACAAATATAAAAAAATGAAAATAAATGTATTTATTATTGTTATAAACAAATCTGATAAACAAATGCGCAGTTTAAACCATTTTTAACAGTTTAATTTTCTTTTTTTAACGTACTGTTTTAAACTTTCTAGTGATACTTTAGTGAGCTATATTATTAACTCATGTCAAATGTGATTGTTATAAAGAAATTTTATAAACAGATGCAGCGTTTAAAAAATGTTTTAATTTTTGAGGTACCTTTTTTTAAAACGTGTTTTGTTTGACCTTCCAGTTATGGTTCAGTAAACTATATTGTCATTTCATAACCATGATTGTTATTAACCAATTTTATAAACAAATGCACAATTTGAGCAATTTTTAAGAGTTGCAGGTAATTTTTTCTAATCCTTCCAAAATAGGTATTTATTTTGCAGATGGACGGATGTGATTCTAAAGGGAGAAAAATCGTTTATTTTTGGATGAAACGTATAAAGAAATTAATGTTTGACAACATATACATGAATAATTTGCATTTTTATTGAGACTGACACCAATATGCACTTTGAATTAAAAATGCTGATGCAGAACAAATCAACACGTGACCCTGGACCGTCTTCGAAAGATGCTAAGCATCTACTGCGTACTGCACCATTACTGCACTGTACCGGGGGAGCGTCCTGACGCATATTTAGAACCCCAAACTACCACTAAGGAACCTCAGGCCCGTCAATTTTTTAATTGCCCTAAATATAGCTCCGAGGTTTAAAGCCTGAAATCTCCTTCTTAGAATGAGACCAAGAACATAATCAAATATTTACTGGTTTTCGAATTATCGCAGAAAATTTGGAAGCGTACCTAATCCGAAAAACGGTCTATCGATTGGTGACCGCAGTCTTTTGTCTCGACTTTTGGCTCGACTGCCACTTGAAGGACCGATTTTAAAGAGGAGATGTCAGACTTCAATTTAGCAAAGTTAGTCACTTTCTAAGACAATTCTGTTTTTAATCCGATTTTCGTAAGTGGAAGCACAATTTTGACCGATAGTGTAAAATATTAATTTTAAAAGTACTTTGCCTGTTCATACAAACTGGCTAGACGTCAAAGTAATACTTTACTATTCTATGTCCGGCGTATGAATAACCATTACAAACGAGGGTGGATTTAAAAGTCCGTGCAAAATCAGGAACATGGCACCACTGGTAGGTATCGAGGTTATTTTTCGTTGGTAGCATCTCTTAGAAGAACACACTAGGTTTTAGGCAGATCGATATATTATTCTGTCAATGGCGTTCGCTTGAAGCGATCAAATCGAGTGATTTTCAAAAATTGCATGAAAGAGAATTTCCAGTGTTGATCAAATATTACTTTTTGAAAAGCAAGAGATCTGAGCAGACTAAAGAGAAGCTTGATAAACATTGTGGTAAATCTGCACCTTTCATTAGAACGGTCTATACATAGTTCGGACATGTTTGAAATGGCCACATGATCACAGGCAAGGCCGTGACCAGAAAAAAATTACGGGTCGGGAGTTTGCAGTGGCACACTCGCATACTCAGGAAAGTATATGTACATGTTTTAAGAATTTCGGGGTGGGGGAGAGTGTCAAACCCTGTTGATCTCATCCGTGGCTATGGCCCGAATAACAGGTGACCCTGAACGTTCTGATCGCCCTGTTGTGGTTATTATTCTAGAAACGAACGAAAAAATATATGATACGGTGACGGTTGATAAAAGACTGCACGGAGAAAAATGAGATTGAAGAGTTCGATATCCAGTACGCGAATTGTTCAATGATTGGATGCCCCGCACTAAATAACGTTCGGGCAGCACCGAACCGAGCTTGCTTGCATGATACCATAAGGACATTTAGTGCCTCTTATTTTAGCATCCAGAATACCAGATTGCAGAGAGAAGCTGATTTCTGCGTTGAAACCCCGGGTTCAATTCTCGGTAACTACGTTTTTTCATCCAACTCTACTTTTTATGTTTCAGCAAATAAATGCTCATAATTTAATGTTTAAAACTCATTGAATAAATGTATGTATAATATATAAATAAATGTAAGTTTATAAAATGAAAAGTCACTATATCCGGGATGGCCAACGAAAGGTTCTGACGCTTCTCCTTTCCTCCCGTTTCTTCCCTTTCTCCGAGCGCCTTACCGAGAGTTCTCCTCTTCTCGTTTCGTTATACCACATGGTCCCAACGAAGGTGGTAAGAGAGGGGATCACGAACTGACAGATTTTTACTCTTTTACTCTCGCGTTGGACATCCCTGCACTATATCGACCCGTCAACAGCCGCCGCTCTGTGTCCTTGTAAATTCTTTTTGACCGATCATTCTTTACTGTTGCGAGTATAGGAACGAATCCCATTCTGGACTGGACTCCGTACAGTGCGCTAGAGGAGTCAGACCGCCAACAAGCTGTAATCTAGGGCTGACCTGAAACTGAAGTTTCAGGTTATGTTATTCTTATATATATTCTCTACGAAGCCTATGATTGGCCAGAGCGCCCCATCGTGGGAACTGGTCGAACTTGTTTGGCCAATCAAGTCTTTTTTCAAAAACCCGGGAGGACGGAAAGCCAAATCGGATTAGTATTATATCCATTGTCCCTATTGATGTTACTAGGGGTTTTTAAAGATTTAGATAGCTTCTCTATGTTTTCTTGGAAAAATATTGTACGTTTTCGCGAGGACGGTTATTTTGTCAAATAAAATGATAAGTTCTGTTTTGATATGATGCTCAGCTAGTGATGTATGCGTGAAATGTTTTAGCCTGACTTTACTCTCATGTTCCTTTACAAGTTGGCTCACCGCCCTCCCGGTATCTCCAATATAGATTTTGCCACAAGAACAAGGGATTTTACATATATACTCCTGGATCACTGAGAGGCGCCTTTTTATCTTTAGGGTTGTTTAAAAGTTGTCTTATTTTTGCAGGTGGTTTAAATATGGTTTGAATGTTGTGTTTGTTGAGAATTCTTCCTATATGTTCTGTGATACCTTAAATCAGGACTCACCAATTTCAGCAGGTAGTGGCTGCCACGGCAAGTGTATGGCTGCCACCAATTTTTTGTCATTTTTTTCTTCGCTTTCCAGGAATCCTGAAAAGTGTTACGGTCGATACGGTCACGGCTCGTTGCGGCTCATTGTTCACACCGAGGGGTCTGATTTTGTTCTACTTTCAATTCACAATACATTTCATACTGTAATTTACCGTGTAGGATTAGGGATTCGACGAAAATTTATGAGGACCTGTTGGACCTAGTCTCGTGTCTGTCACTGGCAGTCTTTGCAGTCAATGAGTTCCTTCTGGAGAGCCCTGCCTTAAATGTAGGGTGGGATGGTGGTCGTTTTTCTCTCTCTTTCTTTAGTAGGTTGTGTTGACTTGTTTTTTTGAGTGTATTTTCTTATTGCTTTATCAATTTGTTTGTTTGTGTAATCGTTTTGTATTAGGATTTATTTAACATTTTGTAACTCCTTTTGTAAGTTATCTTTATCTGTTATGGGATTGTTCAAATGATATGCGGTCCAATGTACACCAAATGTCAATTCTGAGAGTGTTTGATAGGAAAAGGTGAAGTTTTAATAGTTTTTTGGAGTTAGTGTGCAAGACAAATTTGGTATGTTGTATTCTTTCTTTCAAGAGAAGCAAACTTTTTTTTGTAGAATTGATTTGGATTTAGATGTTCCCAAATGGGTTTTCAACTGTAAGAATTTTGGGAGTTCTTCAATAATAGACTCAATACTTTCACAGTGTTTCATTATAATAAATTTAGAAGAGATTTTTCGGGTTTCAATCGTGTGCAAAACTACATATATATATATATATATATATATATATATAATTATAAGAACAACATAACCTGAGACTTCAGTTTCAGGTCAGCCCTGAAGAAGTGAACTGCAATGTTCACGAAACTTCGGCAAGATTCGTAGTTTTGCACACGATTGAAACCCGAAAAATCTCTTTTAAATTTATTATAATGGATCATCGTGAAATTATTAAATCTATTATTAATCTGTAATCTCTGTAGCTGCCTAAGGAAGTTAATACCAAGATTGCATTTGTATCAATAACCTAATTTCAATCTCGAATTTTTTTTACAACGCCAGTTCAGTAATGAACACCTCGACTACCAGCACTAAAGACCCAATTTTTCACTTCCATTTTTCTCCGTGTTTTTCTCTCGGACTACTAGTTGTTTCTGAATCGACAGTCTACTCACTGACAAATCTGGAAATCTTAAAACTATGAATGCGGCAGTCTCAATCGAATTCGTATAGAGAGTTCCATGATTTATTTGAGATTGCCGGGAGTTCCGAAATTTCCGAAACTTCTCGTGATCGAGACTCTACAGGAGGAATCAGACACGGCTAAACTCGGCGGCGTTCGGATAGAGTCGGCTGATAGTTCGTCTCACCGAAGCAGTGTGTGTATCACGAAGGTGCGAATGCTCCACACTTGGCGAAAGATTTCTAATATTTCTAAGAGTTCCAAGAGTTCTCTTAAGACATCCAGAGCGGCAATCTGAGATTTCTCAGTGACAAGCCCCTCATTCTGAACATGAAAAATTGTTTGCAAGAAAGACATTTGGATTAAATTTTAAAGTAATGAAAGAAAAAATGCATATTTTCCAGAGTTGGATATATCACACTATTCGAGACATGCATACTCACAACCCTGTTGATAGTGTGCGGCGTATTAGCATAGATACATGCTACACTAGTCTACGAATTAACAATTTTTTTGTTCATTTAGTAACGCGATATATTCTTCCAATGCATTTTAGCCTGCTAAACTTGAAAATCGCATTCAAACAAATTTTTATGGATTGGTTTTCGAAATTTTGTATGTTTACTTTCGTCTAAAACAATGACTTTTTTCTCAAATTTCGGTTCATTACACCTCCACTGCCAAATTGATCAGGGAAAATGGAGTTAATATTCGTTGCAGATTCGATAATCTTTACCTTGACACCTTTTGCAACCTGATTAGTCGTTTCTAACTTGAGATATGGTTCACAAAGTAAAGCCATCATCGCAAGTTTTTTCTTTCAAAATTCATATTTCAAAAACCAATCCATAAAAAAAAATTTCAAGTTTATCAGGCCAAAGTGCATTAGAAAAATATAGCGGCACTAAATGTACAAAAGGGCAGTAAAGTAGTGCTATCAGCGCCAACTGCGTTGTTTACAGCAGCGCCCATGCGCCACCTTCAGGCACATACGCATGTATGCGTTGACTTACGTAAATGACGGTAACCTTTCTGGAAAGTATAAGTTCTTAACGAAAAGTGGGAAAATACAAATATTATTGTTACGGGAAATGGTTAAAATTGTGTTGGGGGTAAGGCTGTAATATGTATTTAATATTTAGTAAACATGTTAGTAAGTAACAAAATTTGAAGTAGAATGTTATCGGTTAACAATTTTTCCTTTCTTCTTTTTTCATATATTATACATGTCAAAAATTAAGAACAATAAACTCAAATGAAGTGACTTTTAATTTGAAGATATTCAGAGTTGACACCTCCTTGAGGATCAAATATACTAATATTAACGTTTTTTTTTTCATATTTCAAATATTTCTAGGTCTTAGGATATTTTCAAAGATTCCAAGCAATTTTTAAGTTATTTATATAATTTGAATGGATTTCAAAAAATTATAAAGATTTTATGGAATTTTAATACCTTTAAAAAGTGCCAAGAGATTTCAATAGTATATATATATAGTATATATATAAGGGCAGGAAGTTGAACATTCCTGCACTGCGCGCCATGATGCCCGAGGCGAAGCCGAGGGCATCACGTCGCGCAGTTCAGGGCTGTTCAACCTCCTGCCTGTGTGGTGTACACTATTTTTCTTTACAGCCGGTCGAAAGTACGTTTACTAATTGCATTTTTCATTATTACAAACAATACAACCACGTTCCAGCAGACAGCCCGTTGCGATGCATGTTTTGATGCCTGCCCCCGACATTTGCAAGCACGAGCGGAGCGATATACACGATTTATACACATAAAAACACTGATAAATTCCAAGCAAGCAGCTTTGAAGTTATACGTAAAAACAAGAGTGACAGCGGTTAGCGACTCTACTGGCTGGCGGCAGTAGCCTCATGTATCGGTGTCAGTGATGTCAATGTGGGCGCGCTAGTTGGTCGCAGTTGGCGCGAAATTCAAAATGCGTATTAAAAATAATTCTTGCAATTGAAATCAATAATTATCATAAAATTCACAAGAATGTATATAAATTGTATTTATTGAAATTTTGTCTGTGAAATCTAAGTTAGTTTTTGGAATTCAATGAAAATAAACTATTACTTACAAAATATAAGTTACAAATTTTTTTTATCAACTTGAATCAAAAGTTATACATTTTACATGTATTATAGTGCATTTTATAATAACTATTTATTTTATTAAAAAGAATTGTAATTAATACCCATTTTAAACTCCGCGCCAACTGTGGCCAATCAGCGCGCGACCCTAACGCAAGCGCAGTAGCTCAAGGCGCCCACATAGGCATCACTGATCGGTGTACACACGATACACTTTTTTGCTCCCGTTGTTGCAGAGGGCGTGCGTGTAATCTTACCAATGCACAAATCTTAGGCTTGCTGCCTTAATATTGATGCCGAAAATACGTACTTTCGACCGAGGTATGAAGAAACAGATTTTAAATATTTTAGGGTGTTTTTAACAATTCCAGGAAATTTCCAATAGCTTTAAAAAATTCAAGGGATTTCAGAAGATTTTACCAAATTTTAAACATTTTACTGCATTTTAAAAGACTCCAATGCATTTTTAAGAGCTTTAAAAAGTTTCAAGGGATTTCAAAAGATTTGAAATATTTTAGGGAAAATGTTCATGCAGTTGTACAAAATTTCCTAGAATTTCGGAATATATAGAACAATTTTTTAGAATCTTTACGGGTTTAAAATATTGTAAAAGATTCCAAGGCATTTGATCACATTTCGGAGGATTTTAAAAGCTTTCAAGGTATTTTAATACATTTTTCAGGATTTCAAGAAATATTATCAGATTTTATAGAATTTCACGGGATTTTATATTTTAATGGATTTCAAAGAATGTATGCACAAGAAGTGAGGGATGACGTTGGGTTTCAATGATTTGAAGAGATTTGCAATTTATTTGAATTCACTCTGAATTTTTATTAACTTATTATGACTTCTCGTAAATTCTTTGGAATTAGCTTGAATCTTATTATTTCACTTGAATTCGTTTAAATATTTCAAAATGTCAAGTGTTCGAAAGTCCCAGAAATGAAAATAAGTATTAAAA
Organism: Andricus curvator; assembly: GCA_932195095.1. NCBI lineage: Eukaryota > Metazoa > Arthropoda > Insecta > Hymenoptera > Cynipidae > Andricus > Andricus curvator. Next base: position 20,266 of record CAKNYM010051805.1, on the reverse strand, counting down.
GGTTGTATAGTATATTTACTCGTGGTGCAGTAATTTCATATTTGAAGGGTTGCAGTACAGAAGTAGTTTTTGCAAAAAATGCATATTATAATAATCGATTTTTATGCATTGTTTACGGATCTTTTGCAGATTTGTCTTCAGAATTAGTTAGATTGTGCTAAAACTAAAAAAGAAATTTTCTTTTGTACATTTTTGTATCTGACCCATAGTTTATACAAAAAAAAACCACAAACAAGTTTTGCAATAAGGTTTCTTTGAACTCGATTGTAGCCGAAATTTATTAAAATTTTCACATTATGTTTTCTCATTCTGTTGAAGAAACCATAAAGGGAAATAATTTGTCTAAGACTTTTTTTCGTATCTCGAATAGTTGATTTAAAAATATAAAAAAATTAATTTAGAAGAAAAGAAATCGTTGAAAATCAACAGGGATTGGAAATATTAACCGAGGGGTGCACAACTCGACCGATGGAGTGTACACTGACTTCAAGTGACTTCACGCCAGTGACTTCAGCGAAGGTGTACACCTGAATTCACGAGTTGTTAACCCCTCCACCGATTTTTTTCAATCTTTTTTAATTTTCTCGAAATAATATAACGAGGCTAATGTAGCCTATGAAAATTGGGTTAATTAATATTGTACAAAATTTAGCTTTTTCTCCGCTGGCTCTAATCTCAAACAATGGGAAGGTCGCGCCAGGTAAAAAACCTTCAGCTCGACCGGCACTAATTTTCTACCCCCCCCCCGGGGGGGGGGGGGGCCCCAAAAAGGAAGCAAAAAGTCTATCTTTCCATTGTTACAAGATTGCAGTCGGTTGAGAAAAATCGAAATTTTGTAAAATATTTATTAATCGAATTTTAATATGCTGCATTACCTTCGTTATATTTTTACGAGAAAATCAAAACAAGATTGAAAAAAATCGGTTAATATTTTCAATCCCTGTTGATATTTAACGATTTCTTTTCTTTTAAATTAATGTTTTTATTTTATAAATCAACTATTCGAGATACGGAAAAAAGTCTTACGACAAATTTTTGCCCTCTATGGTTTCTTTAACAGAATGACAAAACAAAATGTGAAAATTGTAATAAATGTCGGCTACAATCGGGTTCAAAGAAACCTTGTTGCAAAGCTTGTTTGTGTTTTTTTTATATAAACTATGGGTCAGATGCGAAAATGTACAAAAGAAATTTCATGCATCTTAGCACAATCTAAGTAATTCTGAAGACAAATCTGCAAAAGATCCATAAACAACGCATAAAAATCGATTATTATATGCTTTTTTTGCGTTTTTGGAAAAACTGTGGGGCAGACAAAAAATTGCACAGTACAAAAATTGTTGATTTCAATAAGACCTAATAGTTTCAAAAACAATTTTCTTAAAAGGTCGATAATTTTAGGAGATACATCATAATTTGTGAAAGAATGTTTAATTAACAATAGCTAGAGAACGACCGTCAATTCGCGAAAGCACCTCATACCGTCGAATTCAGGAGACCATTCTGCACAATATTCATTTAAAAACTTTCATTAAAAACCTCTCCTATGTGGTTCCCGGACTATAAGTAAATGAAGGTGGCACATAGGCGCTTCCGTAGTTGTTCGACGGAATTCTCTATGGTATAAACACACAGAATACACGTTGAATTTCTGAGACTGTGTCAGTAACACCCGTAACGAATATGGAGGTGATCAACAATTTTGAGCAGAATTGAACGAAGTTTACACACCTAAAAGACTACTTTGAAAAACAAAAAATATTTGTCCCAAAAAATTACGTTTTCATTTTTACACGGACTTTTCAATCCACCCTCATACTCGTCTGGCCGGCCATACGAATAAAAGTGTGTTTTCGCCCTTTATACCTCAAAAACAAATGTTATCCTAATTAACAAACTTCCCACTCATGTCTAACAATGTAAAGTTTCATGAAACTCTGGCCAAATGAAAAGTTTCGTGCAACTTCGATATTAATATGAATATAAGGGGCCGCTCAAATAATACGTAACGCCTTTAAGATGAGGGGGGGGGGGCTCGAGCGTTACGTCACTGTTCGACTTACACTCCATTACTATAGAAAAAGCGTTACGTATTGTTTGGACGGCCCCTAATATAATATTAATATAATTATAAATATTTAATGCTGTATAACACGATGCCATTAAGTAACCTAACTGAAACCGGACATGTGCGCGCAAGCATTTTGTGAAACTTTCGAACGTTTCTGAAACTTTGGTCTAATGAAACTGTTTCACGAAACTTGAAATGCTTCATGAAACTCTAAATGTTTCATTGACTCACATCCCTAGTCATTTCCCTGTTTTTTGCTCAGACACTGCACGAATTATAGAACAGGTGAGAAACTTCAGTCTCTTCTTATGAAGTCAATTTTATTTTTTAAAAATCGAAAAAAGCTCAAATAACTAGTTTTTAGGTAGTCGATAATTCAGAGTACACGAAAAAAAGATTCTTTACGATTTTTAATTCACGAAATTCAAACATCTAATTTGACATTTTTTTTCTCGATATTCATAGAGAAGTTCTGACAGTGGTTAAACCGAATTCTTTCACCCGGTCGATAATGTTGGACATACAAAATTAGTCGCACAGAAATTCTGTACGATTAGTAAAAAATCTAAAGATGAGCCAGTAGTGCATAAAATCGAACGCTTAGCACAAATATTTTCTTTACTAGACACTTCGAATTATGCTTGTCAATTACATTTTTTCTTGTTGTGTGTAGTGTTATCGATCAAGGTTACTACTGTAAAAAAATCAACTTCCTGCTGAACTTTCTGAAATGTGTTAGTTTTCTTCTAAGAAATAGCTGAATTTCATAGAGTCTGGAACTCTGATTCGAGTTGCCTTATTTTTTTCTATCTGGCCAAAAAAGCTGTCACTGAATGCTACAATTTCACAAGCAAAACTCGAGGAAAATATTTTGCATGCACAAAATTTCATGATCATTTTGAAAAAATGTGATTGAACGGCTGTCCTAAATATTATCGAGTCCAGAAGTATTTGTCTAATCTAATGGAAGCGATACGTCGTGCTGAAGGCCGCTTAAAATATTTAGGCATAACACTCACTGCAATTCCAAACTATCGAAAAGTCACTCACCAAAATCTCTTAAGAAAGCAAACTGAGTTTCGATGATAAAAGCATTGCTAAGATCGGGCGTTACTCTGCAAAGGACTTTCGATTCATGCCATCATGTCCGGTCCCTCTGACGTTATGTTCGCAGATGATTAGCGAATCCCCAGGTACAATTTCGGCTGCATAAGGGAGATGTAAGAGAGAGAAGTGAAGTCGATCAATCTATATTCAAACGCGAGGTCTAGAAAGAGACATCGCTCAATAAGTGTTGATCATTCTTTAATTGCTTGAACGTCTCGTCCAAGTCGTTGAATTAATAAGCAATTACTCGAACTGATGATGGTAAAATTATCGCAGGTAATTTCTCTTACGTGAGTGTGTTATCTGTTTGTATTAGAAGTGCCGCTTGAGGAGCATCCAGGACCGCAAACACAAATCCGAAAACTGCGAGACAAGGTCTTGCAAAACAAAAAACAAGAATGTATTATATTTGTTTGGTCTGAATTTCCAGAGCGAGTTAGCGGGATTAGCATTCATAGAAATTAAATCATTTTATTTAAAACGTCGAACAAGTAATCATAAACGCGCACCGTGGACGACGACAGACGACGACGAGATTTTGTCCATGAAGGACGATGCACGATGAAGACAGATAAATCTGACACCTGGTGTTCAGTTCTCGCGTAATTTTGGCTGGTTTTAAGAGCGCTTTCACACGATTGCAGTTGTGGGACTCTGGTGCTGTTTCGAAGTCGAAAATCGAACGAATCTCTCTTTCTATCTCTACGCGTTAGAAAAAGAGATCCATTCGATTTTCCACTTTCGACATGGTATCGGAGTCCCACTGCAGATCAGCAGATTGCATGCAGAAAGTCCACAAGAGTGAAAGAGATGGAGAAAAGCCTTCCTGTTTCACTCTTGTGAACTTTCTGCATCGGGGCTGGTAACGTATAAAGGTGCAGTCCCACGTGGGCAGAAAACGTTGGCGTAAAGCAGAAACTAATGAAGGTGAAAGAGACGGACAGATCTATTTGTCTCTTTCACTCTCATGAGTTTCTGCTTTACGCCGACGTTATATGCCCACATGGGCACACATGGGGCTGCACCATAATTAGTGATGGGCACTGCTCGGCCTGACTGTGGTAATACCTGACCTGACCGGTAATGTCCGGTCATGACGGTAAAAGTTGGTAAAACGCAGTCAGACCCAAATATCTCCAACAGGAAAGTTTGTTTTATAGAAAAAAGTGGTTTAGTTGTTAGGACATCCCCTATGCTAAACTTGTACAAAAAGTTCTTTGGTTCTAAATGTTCCAGTTATTCTCAAAGTTATAAAAATGCAAAAAAGCTGAGCATAGCAGACGACACTTTTGACAGTTTCGCGCGGGTTTTGAGGGGAATTTGAAAATGACACTTTACAAATTGACAAATTACATTGAAAATCTGTTGCATTTATTAAGTAATATTTTTAAAATAATATTTCATAGTGTGCTAAGTTATTTTGAATATCATTTCAATGAATATGACACTTAAACATTAAGTTGAGTACTGTGTATCGTATAGGTTATATTTCCTAAATGAAAATACTGTTTTTTGCCTTTAAATAACATAAAATTGATAAATAATTATTATGAATTTAGATTTATGAGTAATTTGTGTAAATAATGTATTATTTGTATTGTCATTGTTACCATTTTTAATTATAATAATTGCCTTTTTGAATTTTGTCACATATAAATAATAACAAATAATAAATTATTTACACAAATTACTCATAAATCTAAATTCATAATAATTAGATATCAATGTTATTTTATTTAAAGACAAAAAACAGTATTTTCATTTAGGAAATATAACCTATACGATACAAAGTACTTAACTTAATACTTAAGTGTCATATTCATTGAAATGATATTCAAAATAACTTAGCACACTACTAAATATTATTTTTAAAACATTACTTAGTAAATGCAACAGATTTTCAATGTAATTTGTAAATTTGTAAAGTGTCATTTTCAAATTCTCCTCAGAACTCGCGCGAAACTGTCAAAAGTGTCGTCTGCTATGCTCAGCTTTTTGGAATTTTTATTACTTTGAGAATAACTGGAACATTTAGAACCGAAAAACTTTTCGTGCAAGTTTAGTATAGGGTATGTCCTAACAACTGAACCACTTTTCTGTATAAAAAAACCTTTTCTGGTGGAAATATTTGGGTCTGACAGCGTTTTACCAACATTTACCGTCATGACCGGTCAGGATTGGTCATGACTGTGAAATACCGAGCAGCGCCCATCACTAACCATAATACTCCACACATATATATATATGTAATTAAAAAAAGGGTTAAACAACCACCGCAGGGTCCCACTGAAATAGGGTAACCAGACGTCCTTCTTTGGAAGAACATGTCCTTCTTTTTCGATGATTGTCCTTCCGTCCTTCTTTTTTGTCCGATATGTCCTTCTTTTTAAAGATTTTCGGCATATTTCGCGTTTTTTATTGCATGGATCTAAATTTTGTTCACAATTTCTAAAGAAATTGACGTTTGACGTTTGACCAATGACGAAATCACTTGGAGTAGCCTCATTGGTCACGACGTTTACGGAACGTCGAATGATTTTGAATACTTTCACAGAAAAAACAGCATAAAGTTTACATCGTTGATTTGAATTATTGATATTATTAAATTTGAACTACAGTTGAAAGATTTGCTGCAACAGAAATTAACGTCAGCGAATAAACTTTTTGAAAAACTGAGATAATTTCGTGCGTTTAAACTGTCTCGGAATCGTTTTTTAGAGAAAAAGCGTTGTCTGCTATGTAGTTGTAGTTGACAGGTTGACAGCAGTGCGAAGAACATGAAAGTATGAATGAAATCGGTCTGGAAATCAGGACACCAGATTTGAGAAAACATTGCACTTATTACATTTTCATGTTGAATGAAAATATATTTTTCATCGTATTTTTCAATCATAGCTCGGGCAACTAACTTCACACTCGTGAAATCGTTGCCTTTCGACCCTTGTCACGCAGTATACTATTCCGTGACTGAGAATAAAGAACTTGACATCAGTCGAAAAGTCGCCATCATGATCTAAGAATACACGGTCTAGCCTTAAGGGGATTTATCAGCGTTATAAAATGGATGGGCAGTTTCCGGCCGCACGGTTGAATATTTCCGCCTGATATTTTGCATACCTCATCTAAATATTGTTCTCTTTTGCAGTGAAGTCTCGGTTTTTTGAAAAAATGTTTATATTTGACGTTATAAACAAAAAGAAAAGAACAATAGAAAAAAAATGTAGTGACGCTCAGTACTAGCTGAGTGTGTATTTTCGAGGTCTGAGCCTCGACCCTCGTCAAAGCTACGAGGAAGACGCCCCGTAGCGCGAGTGAAGACTCTGGAGCGCCTCGAATTACCCGAAACGAATCCACCTCCTTATTGTTATGAGATGCAGGCCGGTTCAAAAAACTGAAATTATGAAAGCATCGCGTGTTTCAATTTTAATTAGCAGAAATAGTTTATCCATATAATTTCAAGAAAGTAAAAAAAAGATTCATGAAAATCGGTTAATATTTGCAGTAATAATAGAAATGTTGAAATGCACACGATAGTATGCAAAGATATACCGCACTATGAAAGGAAACGCATTTTTTCGTTCAAAAGGTCTACAGCCTTCAATTTTGCCCCAATTATTATTTTTTTTTTAATTGAAGAGCGCTAAATTTCCAAGAGCACCTTAGACAGAGATTGTTGCATTTTCATTTGTTTATTTATTATATGATTACTCCAAGTATGAGAAATTCGAGATTTTTCACAAAATCATTATTTACTCTTCAACAGCGGTTTGCATATAATGAAAATCATCTTAAATCGACGCAAGAGTACTCCCAGAATGCAAATAATTTGATTATTATCTGTTTTAATTGTTATAAACAAATGAAATTAACAAATAGCCAAATATCGTCATTGTGGTTGAAAAACATTTGTTCTTAGCTAAAAATGCTTTAACTTATTGTGAGAGTGATTGTTAGTCAGAATATCCATAAATTATTAACAATTAGAATTGTTAGAAACAATTTTTTGCACAAATTTGGAATTTGTGGTTTTTTCAATTGCGGTTTTCCTTTTATCATCTGAATTGATGCAGGTATTCTGAAAAATGGAATATGTTCAATTATATTTGTGAAAATACAACAATTGTTGATTTTTTAAACAAATAAATAGAAAACTTTGGCACTTTGACCTGGAGAATAATTTTTTGTACCAAAAATGCTTTAAATTTTGGTGAGAGAGATTTGTAGTCACTATTTCTATATAAATTTAAAAATAAGCAATTTTTATTATCTATTGTTATTATTTGAATTCAAATATCACGAAATTTTCATATATTTTTAAAAAATATTGTAATTTTTGTTGAAAACAATTTTTTCTTATCTGAAAATAATTTAAATTATTGTATAAGTGATCGTCAGTAACAATTTTTATGAAACATTAACAATTATAATATGTATAAACCATTTTTGTGGAAAATATTGGAATTATTGGTTTTTCAATTTCAGATTTTCCTTCATCAAATCATCATCTGATTTTGTGCAGATATTCTTGAAAATAACATAGGTTGAATTATATTTGTTAATCTTGTAAGCAAATTAAATAAATTCAAAGCTTTGGCACTTTTTTGAATACATAAAAATTTCGTGATATTTGAAATTAAATAATAACAATAAATAATAACAATTGCTTATTGTTAAGTTTATATAGAAATATAGACTGTAAATCTCTCTAACCAAAATGTAAAGCATAGTGAAAAAAATTATTTTCCAGACCAAAGTGCCGAAGCTTTATGTTTATTTATTTCATTTGTTTAGAAGATTAACAATTGTTGCATTTCAAGAATTACAATTGAACCTATGTTATTTTCAAGAATATCTGCATCAATGCAGATGATAAGAGGAAAACCGCAATTGAAAAAACCACAAATTCCAAATTTGTGCAAAAAATTGTTTGTAACAATTCTAATTCTTAATAATTTATGGATATTCTGACTAACAATCACTCTCACAATAATTTAAAGCATTTTTAGCTAAGAACAAATGTTTGTTTATTTATTATATGTTTACTCAAAGTATGAGAAAATCCACATTTTTCACATAATTAACAGTCAATCTTCAACAATGGTTTGCATATAATGAAAATCATCTTGAATCAACGCAAGAGTATTCCCACAATACAAATAATTTGATTATCGTATGTTTTAATTATTGTAAACAAATTAAAGTAACAAATAGCCAAATATCGTAATTGTGGTTGAAAAACATTTGTTCTTAGCTAAAAATGCTTTAAATTATTGTGAGAGTGATTGTTAGTCAGAATATCCATAAATTATTAATAATTAGAATTGTTACAAACAATTTTTTGCACAAATTTGGAATTTGTGGTTTTTTCAATTGCGGGTTTCCTCTTATCATCTGCATTGATGCAGATATTCTTGAAAATAACATAGGTTCAATTATAATTCTTGAAATGCAACAATTGTTAATCTTCTAAACAAATGAAATAAATAAACATAAAGCTTCGGCACTTTGGTCTGGAAAATAATTTTTTTTCACTATGACTGCTTTACATTTTGGTTAGAGAGATTTACAGTCTAAATTTCTATATAAACTTAACAATAAGCAATTGTTATTATTTATTGTTATTATTTAATTTCAAATATCACGAAATTTTTATGTATTCAAAAAAGTGCCAAAGCTTTGCATTTATTTAATTTGCTTACAAGATTAACAATTGTTCTATTTTAACAAATATAATTGAACCTATGTTATTTTCAAGAATATCTGCATCAATTCAGATGATGATTTGATGAAGGAAAATCCGAAATTGAAAAACCAATAATTCCAACATTTTCCACAACAATGGTTTATAAATATTATAATTGTTAATGTTTCATACAAATTGTTACTGACGATCACTTTTACAATAATTTAAATTATTTTCACATAAGAAAAAATTGTTTTCAACAAAAATTACAATATTTTTTAAATACGTGAAAATTTCGTGATATTTGAATTCAAATAATAACAATAGATAATAACAATTGCTTATTGTTAAATTTATATAGAAATAGTGACTACAGATCTCTCTCACCAAAATTTAAAGCATTTTTGGTACAAAAAAATATTCTCCAGGTCAAAGTGCCAAAGTTTTATATTTATTTGTTTCATTTGTTTAAAAAATCAACAATTGTTGTATTTTCACAAATGTAATTGAACATATTCCATTTTTCAGAATATCTGCATCAATTCAGATGATAAAAGGAAAACCATAATTGAAAAAACCACAAATTCCAAATTTGTGCAAAAAATTGTTTCTAACAATTCTAATTGTTAATAATTTATGGATATTCTGACTAAAAATCACTCTCACAATAACTTAAAGCATTTTTAGCTAAGAACAAATGTTTTTCAACCACAATGACGATATTTGGCTATTTGTTAATTTCATTTGTTTATAACAATTAAAACAGATAATAATCAAAATATTTGCATTCTGGGAGTACTCTTGCGTCCATTTAAGATGATTTTCATTATATGCAAACCGCTGTTGAAGAGTAAATAATGATTTTGTGAAAAATCTCGATTTTCTCATACTTGGAGTAATCATATAATAAATAAACAAATGAAAATGAAACAATCTCTGTCTAAGGTGCTCTTGGAAATTTAGCGCTCTTCAATTAAAAAAAAAAATAATAATTGCGGATTGGGGCAAAATTGAAGGCTGTAGACCTTTTGAACGAAAAAATGCGTTTCCTTTCATAGTGCGGTGTATCTTTGCATACTATCGTGTGCATTTCAATATTTCTATTATTACTGCAAATAATAACCGATTTTCATGAATCTTTTTTTCACTTTCTTGAAATTATATGGATAAACTATTTCTGCTAATTAAAATTAAATCACGCGATGCTTTCATAATTTCAGTTTTTTGAACCGGCCTGCATCTCATAACAATAAGGAGGTTGATTCGTTTCGGGTAATTCGAGGCGGTCCAGAGTCTTCACTCGCGCTACGGGGCGTCTTCCGCGTAGCTTTGACGAGGGCCGAGGCTCAGACCTCGAAAATACACACTCAGCTAGTACTGAGCGTCACTGCATTTTTTTTCTATTGTTCTTTTCTTTTTGTTTATAACGTCAAATATAAACATTTTTTCAAAAAACCGAGACTTCACTGCAAAAGAGAACAATATTTAGATGAGGTATGCAAAATATCAGGCGGAAATATTCAACCGTGCGGCCGGAAACTGCCCATCCATTTTATAACGCTGATAAATCCCCTTAAACGGTCCCAGTTTCGTCTCCACTCGCGCGTTCAGTCACCGGCCGCCATTTTGTCACCATAGCAACCGTTAGCGTCTCGGTCTTCACTCAAAAGATTCGAAATCATGAATTGGCTATATTGTAAATCAATGTCAATACCTGCGAAAATTCTTAATATTCAAATGACGTGAAAGAAGCGGACACTGCTGACGCTATCCGTTTATGCAAGTGCAATGCGTTAAGATCAACTTTGCGTAAATTGGAGTGGAGTTTTTATCGAAAATACAAGTTTGAAAGTGAGACTACTAAAGTGAATATAACTTGGCCATCCGGCAAAGATAAATATTTTGGTGTATTATAAAGTTGTATTATACATATTGGTAAGTGTACTTTAATAAGTGTACGAAGTAGCTGTAATTGTAAACATAACCTACTAAGTCAATTTCCAGATGGCACGTATATATGTCTAATTTTTTTACATATTTTCCGTGGATTATATCTCTGATTACTAAAATTATGAATCTCCAACTTAAATAATGGAATTTTAAACCAAGAATATAAATTTGCATCTACGAAAACAATTTCCCTATTAAAAATATCATACTTCAACCAAAAAAGGAATAGTTGACCAAAAAAAATGTTCCAAAAAGTAATTGCACTTTGGAACAAAGATATAAATTTTCAAGTATAATATAATTTTTCAACAAAAAAGATGAATTTTCAACTGGAATAGTGAATCTTTAAGTAAACTAGTTGAATTTTGAACCAAAAAGACGAATCTTCTTCTTATCGTGAAGTCTGCTTTGTGAATTGGTGTCAACTGCAAACATTGTAATACTCACACAATTGATACAGTTTTAACGTGAAATAGCATAACCCTTAACCCTCAATAACCACACTTCGACTGAGCATACGTAGCAACCACACTAGTGCGAATTGGGATTTTGAATCTTTGGTATTTAATATTTTGGAAGTAAGTAATCCAAATTTGAAGTAAAATAGGTAGTTTTTGTGCGGAATTTTCCAAGGAATTCAGTAAAAATGTTTAAATAAAAAAAAAAATTAATTAACAATAAAAATACGGAAAATGTAAAACAAAATTTTTAAAAAATCGTTTTTTTTTCAAAAAATTGCCATTTTTTTTTCTATTTACCCAAAATTAATCTTTTTTTTTAAATTAAAGCTAAAAGTATACACTTCAATAAAAAAAATATGCCAACAGTATAGCAAGAAAATAAAGATTTTTTACGAGAGGTTGAATATTGGGTAATTTCGAGTTGAAAAAAAAGAGTAAACCATTTCTTTTCAGCATAAAATTGATGTATTTTATAATAAAACGTACATAAAATGGAACTCACTTCACAAAAAGATAAAAATATAGTATTAAAATTCACTTAGTTCCTTCCTACGGCACATTCAACGCACAATCCGCATCTGTGTTCATCACAGATACGCCGCAAGCAATTATTACACCTCATGCGTGTTCGCCCGGTGTTTTCCGTATCACAGAGTACACATTTAACACGACTTTCTTCGCGAATGACGGTGTAACGATGAGCAACCGGTTCATGTATTCCCAAAACCTTACACGGAGAGAAAAATCAGCGTTTGAAACGACGCTTATTCGTCGTTTGAAACTACGAGTCTTGATCGTCGTTCAAAACGACGAGAACTGTAGATTGAAACGACGAAATCATCGTTCAAAACGACGATACGTATCGTCGTTTGAAACCACGACTCTCGTCGTTTAAAACGACGTGGATCGTGGCTTGAAACGATGATCGCGCTGCAACCAAAAACTGGAGGCGTGGCCTAATTCAGGAATGCAAGTGTTTCGTAGTTTGAAACGACGATCCATGTCGTTTCAAACGACGAAGCGATTCGTAGGATGAAACGACGATATTCGTCGTCTCAGACGACGATGAGTCGTCGTTTTGGACTACGATGCCCTTTCGTCGTTTCAAACGCTGATTTTTCTCTCCGTGTAGCAATGAGTGGCATAGTAGTCCGAAACGACGAACTCCTCTCCACTATCGTCTGAACAGAGACCCTCTTCCTCGTGATCAGCTTCCTCTTCCACATCTAATGCCCGAACTGCTTTATAATTTCGTAAATTATAATGCATTTGTTGTTTTTGAGCCATTCTGTAATAATAATTAACATTTTCTTTAGATTAGTTTACGTTTTGCACAAAAAAAGTTGTATTGCAACATTTTTTTTAAATATGAAAAAATCATTAATTATTTTATTAATTTATGTTAAAAACAATAAAAGACGTTGAAATACTTACATTTCATACAATTCCACTCACTAAAGTCGCGAAAAAAACGAAAATTCAAATTTCACAGGCACTGACTTTACACACGCCGCTACCACACTAGTGCAAATTCGCACCCATTCAAAGTTTCGGTCTTGCTAGCTGCTCAGTTTCAAATCGAATGAAAGCGGCCTTTGGGTAGCAACTAGCCTAGGTTACCGGCATATTTGTCGTAGTGGGGCGAGACCCTTCGTTCACGCTGGTCAGAAGTTACAGAGATATAAAATTTTACGAGGTGCGAATTCGCACTAGTGTGGTTATTGAGGGTTAAGTATGATCGGAAAATCATGACGCATAAGCCTATGATGATTTTCATATAATGAATTTCCTATAATTTTTCGCTATTATAGGAAAAGTTTCAGGAATGATTATAGAAAAAATCTTAGGAAAAATTATAGGGAAATAATTACAGGAATGAATGATATAAAGATATTGAAATAATTAGTTCAAAATGTGGATGTATAAATTAATGATTTATTTTGAAATACTTACACAGTATTACATGAACAATTGACAAAACTTCTTTCAATATGTCAATTCTTTATGTACTTTTGTGTGAATTGTTCAGAATACATTATTCATTTATACTTTCTTCTATTTTTGGCGATAATTATTTCAATATTTTTAAGTTATCCATGTCTAGAATTATTTTCCTACACTTTTTTCGATAATTATTTATATAATTTTTTCTATAAATATTCCTATAATTTTTTCTATAATCATTCCTATAATTGCGATATTTGAAATATCCTTCACGGCCATGCCACGCTGAAACACTACCCGAATCGGGTAGTGTCACGCCTACCCTGAAAGGGAAATGGCTTAATGGTATACTACTTCATGAAATTACAACTGTAGAATTTCGTGTCATATGCTTATATCATTTTAAATTATACGTTGCAAAACTTGTATCTTTATTTATTTATTATATATTGTAAATTCATTATTTCATACGAATATAAGGTGTGAATATGTTTATCTGTGTACAGTGAGAGGTTTTTTTTAACATTTACGTGCATGTATATACGAATTATAAAAACTGATATTATCATAATACAGACTATGATATCGATATTTTGCATTTATTTATTTGTGCTTTGAGACCCAAAACAAACTTCTTTTTTCTTTTCAGAAAAAGGTACTTGATTTTATTTGCGTTAAAAGGTACAATTTTTCATGTGCATTGAGAGGTTATGTCATCCATATTTCTTCTACATTACAAGGATAATAAGTTATATATTTTTTAATATTTTATATTAACTATTAGATTATTTTCAAACTAATTTAATTGATTTATAAATTGTACAATTACTTTATCTTTTACTTGAAATCTCCTCTCATGACATTTACGTCCCTTCAAATATACTACATTCTCGCGCGCTAACTTATACAATATGGCCGCCGGTGGTTGAATTCTTCCTATTGGTTAACTTTTTTCTAGTTGCGCGTGGCCGTAGAGGGAAGATAGGTATAGAGGCGACAATGCCCACCAAGCTTAGAAGATTGGCGCGGGGAATGAGACGTCGGAAGTAGGCTTAGTTCGGGAACCAGCGATGCGAGGCGCTAGTAACATGAACCAGCCACGGAACCCTTCCCTTTACCCCTCTACGACGGTAGCAGTGCTTCACCGATAGAAAGGATGCTTAATGTGTGTGAGTGGCATGGGCCAAGAATGTGTGTGGTGTATGTGAGTCAGAAGACAGGATAAGCGTGACAAGTGAAAGAAATTGTTACTTGCCAGTTTTTCACCGTAATCAAGAACTGCTGCTAATAATCTCGTCGATTTTGAATATTTGCCAAATATGCATTTCATTAAAAATGAATTTTCAAATGTGTAGCTATATATAGTATATATCTCTCAGGTAGAAGAAATAAATGAAAATAATTATTTAAAATTTCCCTATGGTATCATTTTATACATATTTAATTCTGAGTCAGTAATCGCCTCTTTTCTAGATCATTTGATTTTTTCAATTGGAAAAATAGAGTATTGAAAAATGTAGATATACAATTTTGTAAGCAGGACATATATTGATTAAAAAGAAGCAAATTAAAACTTCTTGGTTCTAAAAAATTATTGGAATTGCAAGTCTTTCTCCACTACAGAAACGTAGATAAAGTTTCTTGGTGACTAGGAGCTTTCAAATTGAAATTTTTTAAATATACTTTCGCAAGAATAAATTCCTTATACTTTCACAGTGCTATTTTTAATCCAATTTTACTTTGTAATTACTTCGCAAATTCAATTAACTGTGCAAATTAAGTTGTACTCTGCCAAGTTTTTGAAATTTTAACATGAAAATTTAGTCAGTTACAAGATTTTTTATTAGGTATGAAATTCACTGAAAATCAACATTCTTGTTAACACTGTAAAAATAATATTATTTCAGAGCTAATTCCAGGCATTGAAATGCGACTAAAAAACCTGTCTCCAGACATACTAAAATGAAACCACTCGTAGGATTCCACAGTCGTTTTTCTACATTGAAAATAATAACAGCATGAAGTTATCATATTTCAAAGAAGGACTCGAAAAATATGATACCGAAAAAAAAGATCTCTCGTTTTTACAGACATGAGTATTTATTCTGAAGATTTTGTGATAATATATCACTAATAGCATAATACTTTCATGGACATAGCAAAAAGCGTTTGTTTATTTATGAATTAACAGCATATGAATATTAGGGATGCTTAAACAAAAGCATGTCCGAATCTCAACGTGCATTTTCGATTTTTTTGTTCCTTGTGGGTTAAAAATGAACCACGTTGAAGGAGAAATAAATTGGTCTGTTTTTACAGAAAACTTGATTTTTCTCGAAAAAGGTAGATCATAACGCAAAATTACATACAGAATATAAAAGAAGCGACTCATTAAAATGATCTTTTATCGTAATTATTTTTATAATTATGCATTCTGAGAGATATATGCGAAGGAAATTGTTACAAAGTAGTGTGAATGATCTATCCCGCTTATTGAGAGGTCTTTAAGTATGCATGATTTATAAAGAGACTGATGATCCAAAAATACTCTTTTTAATAAACCGCATCTTCTAAATTCTGCATAATTTGCCAGTATGATCAGCTGTTTTCAAAAAGATGAATTTTTGTGTAAAAGCAGACAAATTTACTATAAGCGACCTTTAAATATTATCTGATTCATGTCTCTTTTCACGTGGTTCATTTATAACCCAAAGAGAACAGAAAAATCGAGAATGCAATTTGAGATTCGGAATTCTTTTTTTTATACCCCTTATAAATATTTTAATTTATAATTTATTATTATTAATTTTTGCCTCATTTCGTTTGCTGCAAAAATATGTCTTTGCATATTTATGGCGAATAGATTCCTTATTTTCATGGAAAAATGTAGATATTATGTTTTTTCTTGAATTATTTTCTTAAGTTGATGGTAATCATATTTTTTTTTAATTTTTCCCATTATAATATTAGTTTATAATCTTTTCAGTACGACATTGCAATCACTTTTATTTTTAAAAAAATGGTAACTACTCAGTTATAACTCAAAACTTGTTGTTTGTAGAAATTTGTACGAATATAGTATTTATTAATATATGCAACAAAAATTAAGTTATAAATCATGTTGAAATTGCATAACTACATGAGATAGAAATGCTTTCTGGAGAAAGAAATTAAAAAAATATGTAGAACTTCACTTTTCAACCGCTGGACTATAAAGATCTATTTTGACGTTTTTACCTGCGTTTATTGACGCCCGGCTAGGGCAGCCGATTTATTACGAAGAACATGCTTTTCGCACATGTTTTCTAAGCTATGGCAAAACTCCTTCACTTTCGTGTACCTGATAAAAAAAATTTGAACCTTTACTGTAAAATTCACCATCAAAATTCACCATCGTACCTGAAAGATCAGTCGAAAGACATCTTTCTAGTGTTCAGCATCGTTTTCATACAATCTTAGCGCAGTAATTAGCGGAAATAATCCAACAGCAACTCAATTTCGACAGAATCTACAGACCATCGTAATGAATCGCCTTCTTCATCCTTCTGGATCAGGTAATTGCGAGATAGACGACGACAAACAGGTTGTTCTTGATGGTAATTTGAAAAATCCAGGAGAAAGGGAAGATGAAGGTGATTCGAGCGAAAACGACGTGCAGCTAGAAACTTACGTTTTGACAATTACTGACTATACTAAAAAAGACGACGGAAATATCAATGCAGATTTTAATGACAATAAAAAGACGGACAATGACAGTAATGTACAGAACGAACGAACTATCGACTACATAAACAGGGACGAGACTATAATGGACATTGATAATGTTTCCAGTTCAGACGTAACGTTAGGAGACAATGCTTTATACTATTTTGCCGGGTTTACTGTGCGCGCTGCTCTCCAAAAATTTAAAAATTGCTCAAGATGTCTTAAGTTTTTAAAATGTAGTAAGAATCAAGCGGTATTTCAGAATCAAATTTTACAATTTTATAAAGCTTTTCCAACAGCAGCAGGCGTAAACGATGAGTTCTCAATGGGAAATTTAACAGCAGCTTCCGAAATGTACACAAAAGTCTGTGAATTCAGTTTAAATTTGTAGAAAAAAAATTATTCATCTTTTCGGACTAAATACGGATTAGTGGAGAAATTGCAAGAATTTATCATGAAAGAAACTAATAAGAAGTTCCCTGACTGGTACAATGACAAGTGTAAAGATCACAGACTTTTCTTACTTCGGAAGTTGCTCGTTTCCAGAATTTCGCGTGGCTTAAAATGGGACTCTATTGACGCTCCTAAAAGAGAAAAAAGAGGCAAAAGACAGCAGGAAAATGCAGAAGATGCCGAAAATAAACGACGTTTAAAAAAATTCCGTCATATGTAAAAATTTGAATATAGTCCAGGCATCTTGTACGAAAAAATTTATTTTCACCTGGAACGGTTTGTTACTTATGTTGTTAATGCCGTTACCGTTTCCGTAGGATATTCACCAAACGAGCTATTTAAAAAAACTTTTTCTGGTAAAAATAGCAAAAAATGTGTTTTTTTAAGAGTCCTAACTCTTGACCTATGAAGGCTGGAAGATTGTTTTTTTTTACATCTACACATAATTTCCTACATGAAATTTTTTTATCTGCCATTAATAACATAAATTCACCAACAAAAGAAGTATTTTGAAAAAAACTGAACACGGGTAATTTGCTCTGAAGAATACGTCAAAAGTGGTCAAGTTTGGGAGGCCATAACTTATGACACATTGAGGTTCGGTCATTGTTTTTTTTTAAATTACTCCAAATTGCGTACACTTTAATTAAAATGGAGAATATTTTTTCGTAGAATTGAAAGGTTTTAAAGTACAAATATTAACTTCAGAATTGGGTTTTTTAACCTCCTTTTTGAAAAAATCGGGGTTCTTTGGAGACATACAACTCTGCGCTTAAAAGAAGTTTTTTTCTTTTTTTTTTAACTTTTTCAGAATTTTCCAAAGTTTACGAAAGTAGTCTACGAAAACACAATTTGTGGAAAATTGTTCAAAAATATTATCGGGAAGCGTCGTAGTCATGTTTGGAAAATTTTAAATCCCCATCCCATTGAAATTCTCATTGAAACGCTCTAGAATACGAACGCGGTGAAAAATTACCGGATGCCGGGACTAGTATGACGAGAGTTTTTTAGACGGAAAGTTATTGTTTTTAGTGGTCATGTTGATACACTGCAATTGGCCTTTCTATATGTAGGGTGCTTCAAACCTCCCTTGCCACTCTGCAATAGTAAATTTTTGATTACAAATAAACGGGAGGGTTGTTAAAAAATTTTCCTTTCATATAAATCTTTGTAACAATTTCAGAACTTTGCAGGTATGAAAATGGAATGTGCGTTATTTTCAATACTTTTCACGTATAAATTATATGGAAACAATCAAATATTTATAAAGCAAATCGTTATATCGTGCAGTCTTAAGAAATAAGAATATTCTCTCCCTTTTCAGTTATGAACTTTTTTTAAATAAAAAATTTGGACAAAGCAACCATTTTTTACATAACAATTGAAACTTTTGTTACCGTATTGGTAAAAGTATAGGAAATATGATTTTTTGTTGTTTTGGTAAAAAAATATATTTTTCTACTCAGGAGCCCTGTATATATTACGTGAAGAAATTAATTACGTCACAATAATTATTAATCGGAAAATCCAGTAATGGGGCATTATACTCTGTCTAACTTTTCCCCTTACATTAACAATGAAAGAATTGCAAGAGCCCACACTATTGGAGAATATTCTTCTTTCTACGTGAAGCTTAATAAATATCAATTTTGTCGAATAAATACGTCCAAATTATACAAATAATAATAAAAGTTGAAACCCTCAAGTATATTGTATATCATATTTTACTCGAGAAGTAAGAGAAGAAATGTATTTCTTGTTTATTAGTTCGTTATTTAATATTATATAGGATTTTGTTATTGTTATACTTTTAATATTTTTAACTGTTGTGTTAGAATCGCAATTCTGATTTTTTTAAAGTGTTACAATGAAACAATTTCTGCACTTGAGCTCTCGAATTCAAACTCGCCGGATGCTCGAAAACGCTAAAAGCGTTGCCCCGGGTCTCAAGGAATGGGAATGTTCAAATTCACAATATTAATTTTTTAGATATAGGCTTCTATATTTTAACAAAGCATACTTAGAATTCTTATGTCATAAAATTAGGTTTAAGAATAAAAATTAAAAACTGGAAAGAAGATTTTTTCCTAATATTCAATAAGTGATTAAAATATAAATTATCACAACTCGTACAAATTTTATTGGAACTGTTTGAAATTGAGTACACATATAAAGTATACTCAGCGAATGCCTGCAAAATAATAAAAAGTTGAAAATGACCTTTTGTTTAATAATATCAAACTGAAAATTAAGGCCCAGCGGTAACCACATTTTTCTACTTTCGGAGAAAATAAGTTTCGAGGCCACTTCAGATTTAAAACAACTTCCAGCGAGAAAGTTGTTCTATATAGTTCAAAGAAAATGTCTGGAATATTTTAGATAAATTCATTAAAAATTGACTGAAATATGTACTTTGTAAAATAGGACGAGAGTCGGGTGAGTTATTGGATCCGAGAGCTCAACTGTACCTTCGATGATGATAAAATGTATTTTTATTTATAAGTATTTTTTTTTTAAGTTGTACCTACAATATTCAGATTTTTTCCACGAGTGCATAAAGATAAGTATGTGAGTAGAGTGTATAAGTACAAAATCAAATAATGTAAACAATGTCCATACATTTTATTATAGTTCTAAGAAAATAATTATTGTATGCGAAGAACATTATTTGTACATTTTTATTTGTGAATTTATTAATAAGTTCACGTGTTTGTTATGGTTACAATTTAAAAGCAAATAATATTCAATAAATACTCACATATTGTAATAATAATGACTATTGTAATTAATCATTCTAAGAAAAGAATTATCCGTCTAGGCGAATCAAAAAATTTCTAATGGGGTCGTTCGAAAAAAAAATTCTTTTGTTTTTCAATTTTAACTTTAAATATT
>CAKNYM010051804.1:430649-459852 GCA_932195095.1 Andricus curvator | reverse complement strand
TGCATGGTTCTTTCAATTGTTTTGCAATTGAACAAAAACCGAAGATGCATCAGTAAGTATACAAACATCAAGGTCAAACAAAACAATACAATGCACCACATACTCGTAATATGTGTGAATGCGTCGAGTTGCTACATACGTGCGAAAAACGGACCGCCCGGACGAAATAAAACTTTTATAATTTATTAATGATGATTTATTTCGAATCATTCGTTCCGCAAAAAACTTACCTTCACTTTTCTGAACAAATTGTTTGCTGGAACTTTTTTGTTAATTAAAATTCGCCTAACTGCCCATGAGCTTCAAGATGCCTGATTTATACAATGTATCAGGTAAAAAATTAACAATTTTTATTTAAATAAAAAGGTTCATATCTCATTCACTCTAGTAGTCTTGAACTATCATAAAGAAGCTTTCCTGTAAATTTTGCTTACCGCGTTTTTGGGATTTACTTTGAAAACGAAAAACCTACTTCTTGTTTCTGCAGAGAAAAAAATGCGCATTCAAATTTCCTATGTAAGGATATGTACTTTTAAGCTGAAATTCGGAACTTGCTTCAAAACCTTCCAGGGTCCAAAGTCGTTCATCGAGAAAAATTTATTAGCGGTTAAGAAATTAAATTTTGATTTTTTTCTGAATCCCAATATTTTGTTCGCTTCAAAGAAATCATATTATACTAATATTCATTATTAGAACTCAGACTTCTAATTTTTTCTTTCTCCGCTTCCGTCATTTCTGTATTTTGAGGTGCAGTCTGCGTATGAGGTGCCTTATCTGTAAAATATAATAACGGGATTGTTATTGAGGAATTATTTTAACAAACCCCAACAGTTTACTATAAGTCCAAAGTAAAGATAGCCCAAATGTAATCATAAATTCAGTTAATATTAACCATTTCCGACGTTTAGTCCTGCCATCTGAATTTGTAGGTGCTCTGTGTCATAATTCACTCCTTGTTGTCGAAAGCCTCGTGGTGAACTTAAATCTGTAAAATATTATATTGGGATTTTTATGCAAGAATTTTTGTAACAAACCTTAAAAATTTGCTATTGGTTCAAACTAGAGATGGCTTGAATGTAATCTCAGAGTACGTTAATATTAAAAAAACCAAGAAACAAATTTCGATTACGTAAATATATTTTGAGAAACTAGATACCCTGGATTATGTATTTTTATAGTATTATGTTAATTTGAGATCTTATTGTCAATTAAAGAATATGCAAACATTAAATTTTGAACGTTATTTGGAAGTTAGATTTTATGAAAAGTGAATATATTATCTGATAATAATCGAAAATAAAAGATTCCTTCATGTGGGTCTTCCAAAAAAAAACCAGTTAATTAAGAAAAGGTAAAAAGAATTTAAAGATTATTTCTAATTATATTTTTGTCACGTATAATTTATATCAATTTTTTTTTTCATGAAGGACTTTTTGATGATTGTTCATTCCACGGCATCACCTCGATATCAAAAAGAGGCAGGAAAAGTTTTGTCTCTTAGGAGGTGTAGTTGAGAAAAATTTGCGCTATTTTGCGCTTTTCCATATGCTACTGTAAAAATCGCAAAAAATAAAGAAAATCAGTTTTCGAAAAGAAACTGTAAAATTTGGAAATTTGTATTTAAGATTAAACACTCCCAGACGTAAATATTAAAATAAAATTTAATAACAATTTCTTAGAATACACAATAAATGATTTTTTCTGAATTAACAAAAAATGCACTGCCAAAAGCCATTGTTTTCCCGTAATTATGTATGAAAATTTATAATGCGTAAAAGTAAACCAAAAGAGACTCATGAAGAAATTTCATAAAATGTTCATCTTGTGCTCTATTATTTCATGTAACTTCCTGAATCCGTTCCTTATGTCTTTTGAACTTTCTGCAAACGCGGTAAACCCTTCGGAAACTATATTTTTCAAATTTTTATAGGCTAATTACAGGCATTTTGACAAAATAAAATATTTCGGAACAGTTTCGTCTGCCATTTCAAAGCAACAATCTCATATTTCATTTTTTTAAACGCAGTGTCTCGTCGTCCCGAAGTTCGGGATGACTAGTGCAATATTTTTCATAAGCTTGGCTAGTCGTCCCGAATTTTCGGGTGGGGCGGGAAGGCACCCCTGTGATTGGCCATAGAAATAATGTTGGTGAAACACCTACCCCTTTTCCAACGTCTCGTGGGGGCGGGAAGGCACCCCTGTAACTGGCCACATAAATAATATTGGTCCAACCCCCCTAATTTTTCGGGACGACTAGACACAGCCTTTTTTAAATATATACTTTGAACGTGAAGTAAAATGTGAGAAAAAACTTGACGTATTCTTTTATCTATAGTCGCATTTCTTAAAAAAATATCCATTATGTAAAATTTTGTTAAATCACATTATTCCGAGCACTTTTTTTAATTAATGTAGATAAAGAAAAAATCAGAAAAATGTATCGTAGTACTCACAAGTTAGGTACTCCAGGTGTCCCTCGCCGATTTGTTTCTCCCTTATACAGGGTGTCCCACCACCTATGAACGTGCCCGTACTGGGTGATAGAGGACAAAAGAAAGAAACAGAAAAGTCCTCTGGCAAAATCTGGTCTGGGCCTTAGTTTGGGCACAGTAAAGCTTCAAAGTTGGGCATAATGAACCAATCAGAATTGAGCTTTAGCAACCACTGTGTCTCATAAGTGTTAAGATAGTGTGCGTGCTGGCGGTTCACTTCACATAGTTGATCTTTGATTGTTTATACAAAACGCGAAATTCAAGCCTTTAAATTTTTTTAAATTCTTAGTTGTATGTGCAAAAGTTTATTACCGTCCTTAAAATAACATAACATTTTCTCTATCTAAAAAAGATGAAGTTCAATTTAATACAGAACTTTCCTGACATTTCATGTAAGAAAACCAACAAAGATGTTAAAAATGCAGAAGACCAAACGAACTTTTGTTCTTCAAAATTAATCTACAAGACTAAGATGAGAAAAAACATTTCAAACCTCAAAAAGAAATTCTCTGTGATTCGTCGCAGAAATTTTGTTACATTTTTGTTATAAAACCCACAAAGTAACTTAAAACTCGATGAAACAAAACAAACTTTTGTTATTTAAAATTAATTAACAAGTCTACGATTAGTAATTCTTTGCGATTCATTACAAAATTTTTTGTTACAT
This sequence comes from Andricus curvator, assembly GCA_932195095.1. Taxonomy (NCBI): domain Eukaryota; kingdom Metazoa; phylum Arthropoda; class Insecta; order Hymenoptera; family Cynipidae; genus Andricus; species Andricus curvator. The sequence continues at coordinate 456,693 of CAKNYM010051804.1, read as the reverse complement.
TCATTGCAACAAATTAAAAAAAAATTAAAAATGGGAAATCCAAACAAACTTTTGATCTTTAAAATTAACCAACAAGTCTAAGATAAGAAAACACCTTTTTAACACCAAAAGTAATTCTTTAGCATGCGATGCAAATTTGTTGTTACATTTATTGCTACAAAAACAATAAATAAATCTGAAGCTAGGGAAACGAAACGAACTTTTGTTCTTCAAACTTAACTAACAACTCTAAAATAAGAGACACATTTTGTACCAAATGAAAGTAATTCTTTGTCATTGCAAAATCAATGTTACATTTATTGTAATAAAACTAACAAAAAATTCAAACCGGGAAAACCAAACAAACTTTTGTTCCAGAAAATAAATAAACAAGTCCAAGATAAGAAAACTCATTTTCAAATCCTCAAAAGTAATTCTCTGCAACTCTCTACACAATTTTTGTTATATTTAATGTAAAAAAATTAAACAAAGAATTTAAAGCTCGGGAAACAAACTTTCCTTCTTTAAAACTAACCAAGAAAAGTATAAGATACAAAAACAAATTTTTAAACCCCAAAAGTAATTCTTTGCAATTCGTTGCAAATTTTTGATAAATTTGTTATTACAAAAACAAAATTGAAAGAAAACCAATAAAAAATTGAATCTGAGGAAACCAAACCAAAGATAAAAAAATGAATCCAAAAAATTACTTTTGAGGGAACAAAATGTGTCTTCTAATTTCAGAATTGTTGGTTAAGTTTAAAGAATAAAAGTTCGTTTGGATTTCCCAACTTTAATTATTTTTGACTTTGTTACAATTAATGTAACAAAATTTATGAAAAAAATCGCTAAGAATTACTTTTGGGGGTTCCAAATCTGTTTTTTTCATTGTAAGCTTGTTGATTATTTTTGAAGCACAAAAGTTCGTTTCGTTTCCCAAGCTTCACATTTTTTCTAGTTTCGTTATTATTACACTAAATGTAACAAAAATTGTGTAATAAGTTAGAGAGAAGTACTTTTGCGGCTTTTAAATGAGTTTTCTTATTATTAAATTCGTGATTTATTTTCAAAAACGAAAGTTTGTTTGGATTCCTCAGATTCAATTTTTTGTTGGTTTTCTCACAATTTTTCTCATAATTTTGTTTTTGTAATAATAAATGTATCAAAAATTTGCAACGAATTCCAAAGAATTACTTTTGGGGTTTAAAAATGTGTTTTTTTATCTTAGACTTGTTGGTTAATTTTCAATAACAAAAGTTTGTTTTGTTTTTGCGAGTCAGGAAAGTTCTGTATTAAATTGAAATTCCTCTTTTTTAGGTTGAGCAAATGTTATGTTATTTTAAGGACGGTAATAAACGTTTGCAAGAACAACTATGAACTTAAAACAATTTAAAGGCTTGAATTTCGCGTCTTGTATAAACAATCAAAGATCAACTATGTGAAGTGAACCGCCAGCATGCACACTATCTTAACACTTATGAGACACACAAGTGGTTGCTAAAGCTCGATTCTGATTGGTTCATTATGCCCAACTTTGAAGCTTTACTGTGCCCAAACTAAGGCCCAGATCAGATTTTGCCCGAGGGCTTTTCTGTTTCTTCTTTTTTCCTCTATCACCCAGTTCCGGCACGTTCATAGGTGGTGGGACACCCTGTATATGTTGTAGTACTCGAAAAACTAAGCGACACGTATTTTTTTTATCTGCGGAAAAGCACTATAAGGAGTGAAACAGCCCCTCAAAGATAGGGGTCGCAATTGTCGATTGTATAGCTTTGTGTATAAAAACAAAATTGATTTCGACTAAACCTGCTGGAAAAGTTTCCTCGTGATGAAAGATGAATAAGGAATTTTCTCACAAAAAAAATGAAGGGGGAAACCACCCCTACATATTTTTTCAGTTGTGCAGAAAATTTCTAAATTCACAGGAAAAAATTTAGAAAATATGTATTTTGCACTTGAGACCAAAATAAATTTGAAATTTTTCGCCAAAAAGATTTTGTAAACAAATTAATGGGGGTAGCTAACCCTAAACACTTTCTATTTTGTGTCTATGATAATATATACTTTCCATACACAACAAAAATTGAGAAATTAGTTTTATAACGAAGGAAGTAAACAGAGTCCATCCAACATGAATAAAAGAATTACGCGGGGTAAAACACCCCTGAATATTTTTAAGTGTGCTGAAAATTGCTAAATTCATAGGAGAAAAATAAAAACATATATATATTTTGCATTTGAAACAAGAATAAAGTTGATGTGTTTTGCCAAAATTTTTTTTTTTTTTTAATTAACAGGGGTAGCTAGCCCTAAACACGTTTTATTTTGTGTCTATGATAATATATACTTTCCATACACAAAAAGTATTAGGAAATTAGTTTTATAAGGGAAGAAGTAAAATAGAGTCCACCCAACATGAATAAAAAAATTACGCGGGGGTAAACTACCCCTAAATATTTTTAAATGTGCTGAAAATTGCTAAATTCATAGGAGAAAAATTTGAAAAATATATATTTTACCCTTGGGACAAAAATAAAGTTGATGTGTTTCGCCAGAAAAATTAAAAACAAAATTAATGGGGGTAGCTACCCCTAAACACTTTTCAGTTGGTGTCTATGATAATATATACTTCTCATACACAAAGACAATTGAGAAATTAGTTTTATAACAAAGAAAGTAAACAGAGTCCATTCAACATGAATACAAAAATTACGCGTGGGTAACACACTCCTACATATTTTTAAATGTGCTGAAAATTGCTAAATTCGTAGAATAAAAATTTCAAAAATATATATTTTGAACTTGGGAAAAAAATAAGGTTGACGTGTTTCGCCAAAAAAATTTAAAAACATTTTTTTTTTTAGTTGGTGTCTATGATAATATATACTTTCCATACACAAAAATAAATGGGAAAATCGTTTTATAACGAAGGAAGTAAAATAGAGTCCATCGAACATGAATAAAAAAATGAGGCGGGGGTGAACCACCCCCCAATTATGTAAAAAATTGCAAAATAAGTCTAAAATCGAGCAAAAAAATCCGAAGAATATACGTGTTGCACACAAAAAAGGGGATTAAGGTATCTATGTATTTTTAAGAAAGAGATAGTATTGAAGAGGCTAACTACCCCTAAATTGTTTCACATATTAACCTTTATAATTACATCTTGTGCGCATTATTTTCAAAGTTTTTGTTTAATTTTAAGGTATGCGATCTGTTGTAAATGAATCACCTTGTTTTTGTCGCAAGATATAATTTATCACAGAAGGTAGAATTACAGAATAGCTGAAAACAAATATTGCGTCTTCTCAATCAGTCTTCTCTGTTCAAATTTGAACCGATTTGTTCATTCAAAAAATAAATAAAAACAATTTTTCTTGACAGGAATCGCAGAATAAACCAAAAATCATCAAGCAGAACGGTAAGGTAACCAAGAAATTTTCCAATTTTGATATTAAACATGAAAAATCTGAATAGGGAAAGGTGCCCTGCCTTCGGCCATTTTGCGTTTCCGAATTTTTTGCAACTACTTATTGATCAAATTGCAAAAATTGACAATAACAGTTCAAAAGAGTGACCACTCGGCTTCATATGGAAATTTTTGTTTAGATTTTTATCCACATTATTACATAAAAAAAGCGTTCTCAAACGAATTTGACATTTGACCCAAGGCAGGGTCCGAGGGCCCTGCCTTAGGCCACACATTCGCATCTCTGTAAACTCTAAATAAACTTCCTTATTTCTTTTATAATGGACGTTGTTTGTTTATAAAATAAAACAAAGATGGTCGGAGAACATTTTTATTCAAAATTATTTACTTAACACTATAGTACAAAGTAATCTTTGGACGATTTGAACTTTTCACTTGCGACAAAAAAACTAACCGCTTTTATCTACATTTAAATTAAATTTAATACCGTAAAAATACTTTTGCAAAAGACAATTAAATGGACTTCTTCTTTTGTAAGTTCTTTGTTTCTGATACTGGATTTTTCAACAATTTCACCCTTTTTCCCGAGTGAGTTTACAATCGTTTGCCATGGCTGTGAAAAACCGATAATTTATGTTTGACCGGGGAAAATTTGGATTTTCTGTTAACATTTTTTCAGTTGTCTCCTTTAGAACCTTCCTACAGATTTGAAAATGAAGGTGAATCCCTTAAACAATTGAAACGTTGGGCCCACACTCTCCATAAAGGCGGTAATTATAGAGAAAAAGTTGCTAGGATATGTGACACTACATTAGAAAAGTTCCAAAAAGCTGTTGATAACGGGCTAATTGTTCACGATAAAGACATACGCAGATGTGCATTACAAGCAAAAAAAGAGGTTAGCCATGAAGATTTTCGCTTCCGCGCTTCTCGAACACGGCTTGCTAAATTCGAAAGAAACCACAGAATATTTTCCAGCAAAATGAACAAGTTTGTTACCAGAAAGACTTTGGAAAATGTCAATGAGTTAAAAATGAAGGCAGATGAATTTGTAGCCAGTGTGAAACAAGAGATAGCAAATGTTCAAGTAGATAATGTTTATAATCCGGATTAAAGTGGTTTTCAATTGGAAATTAATTCCGGCAGAACTTTGGCTGTTGAAGGAGAAAAAAAGGTGGAATGCGTTGTCCATTCTATTTCGTTCACGAACCACAGTTACACTATCCAACCACTAATATCTGCTGAGGGGAAACTTCTTTGACTTCTAATTCCAGTTCTGAAAGAACCGAGCGGAAAATTTGGACCAATTGTAGATAGGACATTATTTAGGCCGAGTAATATGTACGTACATTCTTCAAAATCGGGAAAACTTACCTCAGGTAACAGTACATTATCTACTTCTATTAAAAATGGTATGAAGGCAATAATAATTAGTTTTATTATTTGCAGATCGCTTCGAAACTTGTTTGGAGGAAATTTATTTTTCAAATGTAGGAAGAAATACCATTTTACTCCTTGATTCATGGACTGGTCATTTCCAGACTGTAGTACTGCCGTACAAACTAAAAAGATACATAAGTCCAATCTCACTCGAACTGAGAAAATCGAGAAAAACTGTTTGCCCAAAGAACTCTGAGATCGAATACAATTTTGAATAATCTAGATACACTATTTGGGTAAAAATAATGTGCTCTTTCATATTTTCCAATAAAAAATTAATTTTTTAAACAATTTCTATTAGAAAATGGACTTGCGATTTTTTACTAGTCGCGGGAAGTGAAAAATACAAGGCAAAAAGAACACAAAGACACTTGCGGACGATGCCTTTATCGGAGAGCTCGAGCGCGGCCTCAAAATACAACAACAAAACATACGTAAGGGACACTGTGTGTTCAGCGGCTATCCCGAACTTACCCGAACGATCGTCGCTAATGTATAGCCGAATCTAGCCGGGACTTATTTCCCTTGGATTTGTGAGCAGAGTCCGAGCTATTTCACAAGGCTAAAACATACGTAAGGGCAAGCGATTCTTTTCGTTTGTAAATTCGCTCCGCACTCGGTCAGTTTTACAAGGCAAAAAAGACACAAAGTTCTTTAGGTTCTTTTTGATTTGTATGCTGATGACGTATTACATGCCTTATACAAATTTTAGGACACGCAAAGTACTTTGTGTATCTTTTTATGTTGTATTTTTCAACTTTTTCGACTTTCCTCATTTATAAACAATCGTTTTTTGCAATAAATATTAATAATTAATAATTTTAATTAAAACAGTTAGACGCAGCTTTGTCTTACGAATCCAACGATACAAAAAACTCATTTTTCATAAAAATGTCACTTATGTATCTTTTTAGTTTGGACGGCAGAGTAGAAGAAGCAACACCCTCCGATCAAATTTTAAATTTTAAAATCATTCCAACAGGAACAACAGGAAAAATTCAACCTTCAGATGTATTTGGGTTTAGAGTTTGGAAAAATTATTATGTGCGTCACTTTTTCGATTCTGTTATTTTGATGAATTACGATATCAATTTAAATATCAGGAATAATATTATTAGGCTTCAGTCTTTGATGCATAATCAATTAACCTCACCAAGATATACTAATGTTTTTGAATATTCATTGTACAAAAGCGGATATACTGCAGAAAAACCAGGTAAATTCGAAAATCCGGTGAATTTTAGCTTCGGTGATTCTTGTAAAACACATTGTGACATATTAGGTTGTACGAATATCGTTGTAATTTGATGTTCGTGGTGTAAGAGATCATTATGTTTTAAACACTTTTTTGACGAATATCATTATTGTTCAAAGTTAGAATAATAAATATTCGATATACTGTCTAGAACTCAAAAGATTGTAAATTTGACCTGAACGTACTATTTTTGTCTATAAAATATGTATATTTTTTTATGATTTTAATGATTTTTTTGTATAAAAATAGTTTAGAGGCAGTTACCCTCTTCAATGCTCTTTCTTTCTTAAAAATGCAGGAATACCTTCATCTTCTTTTTTGTGTGCAACACGCATTTTCTTCGGATTTCTTTGCTCGATTCTAGACTTATTTTGCAATTTTCTACATAATTGGGAGTGGTTTACCACCGCCTAATTTTTTTATTCATGTCGGATGGACTTTATTTTACTTCCTTCGTTATAAAACTAATTTCCCAATTTTGTTTGTGTATGGAAAGTATACATTATCATAGACAGAAAATAAAAAGTGTTTAGGGGTAGCTACACCCATTAACTTTATCACAAAATTTTTTTGGCGAAACACGTCAGCTTTATTTTTGTCTCAAGTGCAAAACATATATTTTTTGAATTTTTTCCTGTGAATTTACCAATTTTTAGCAAAACTTAAAAAATATGTAGGGATGGTTTATCCCCTTCATTTTTTTTTAATTACCTCATTGATCTTTCATCACGCCAACGGCGATACCACGCTGAGAAAACCAGTTCTCGTCAGATCACTGAAGTTAAGCAGCGTTGGGCGCGGTTAGTACTTGGGTGGGTGACCATTCGAGAATACTGCGTGCTGTTGGCACATCGTGGGTGTGGTGAGCCCACACTTGTAGTTATTTACTACAAGAAACTATCCACCTAGAAACACCACCCGAATCGGGTAGTGTCACGCCTACCCTGAAAGGCTTAATGGTATTCTTACTATACTTACGAGGAAACTTTTCCAGTAGGTTTGGTCGAAATCAATTTTGTTTTCATACATAGAACTATACAATCGACACTTGCGACCCCTATATTTGAGGGGCTGTTTCACCCCCTCAAAGTGTTCTTCCGCAGATAAAAAAAATACGTGTCGCTTAGTTTTTCGAGAACTACAACGTATATCAGGGAGAATCAAATCGGCGAGGGACACCTGAAGTACCTTCCTTGTCAGTTTTAGCCTTTTTACAAATAAATATCAGCTAAAATGGACCCGCCATTTTAAATTTTTGACTTCGGACGTTAGATTGGAAATTAAAGCCTCTAAAAACCCCTGTATATTAACTGTTAGGAAAACATCTACAAATTTAACAACCTTGGCCGCAAGATTGAATCCGCCAGCCATTTCAAATTTGTAACTTTTTACATCCAATTGAAAATCAGCGACCCCAAAAACAAACATATACCAAGTTTCAGATAAATATTTAAAAATTAAGTAACTTGGACCGCCATATTGGATCCATCATTTTTAGGGTTCCGTAGAAAACCCTTATGCAGTAGGTCAAATGTCTGTCCGTCAATTACCACACGTCTCTGAAGCTAGCAGCGCCTCTTTTGAAAATTATATTAAAAACTATCCTATAATTGAGGGCTCATTTAGGGCTTTTAAGGACCATGAGTCCTAAATTTTGGGCTCTGCAGTTTTTCACAAAAAACGGGTTGCGTGCTGACTTCACATGGAGCTAGGACCGCCATACCTGTAACTTCAAAAGTGTTGATTTGATCTGATTCAGGTTTTTTTTCCTGAAATTACGGGCTCGTTTAGGGCTGACGATCCCCATGAGGCCCAATCACGCAGTCCTATTTTTTAAACGATGCGCGCTCTCGTCCCTCAGAATCTAGTTGTAAAAATTATTATGTCAATTTAAATAATCCATTGGATATGTAGAAAAATGGTAATCTTTCATTTATTTTTAAAATACCATTTTGGACTATTATGTAACGATAAAGTTACTTTTGCTTAAGTGAAATATAAATTGAAATACTTTTGTATACATCTGGCTTGATTAAATAATATTTTACATTATAGATCTTGAGTTTTTATCAGTTTCATCAATGAAACCCAGGTGAAAAAGTTGTATATAGTTCATATATAGTGGACAAGACATATTTGTGATTAAAAATGTGTGAATGTTTTTTGAAATTAAACTAATACAATAAAATTTGTTAGAAATCCGGGTGAATTTGAACGAATTCGGAATGAACTCATACGAATTCAAAACAATTCAAAGGAATCGAATTTTTAACTGACTATCACAAGTGACATATCGTTGGAATTGCTAAGAAACGTAGGTTTCGAATATAATATTATTGAATTACTGAGTGTAAAATTTAAAAAATGTCATGTTTCGTATTCCATTCCTTATTAGTACAAAACTCCCGGCTGGCAATAGTCGGCGAAAGAGAGCGAAGAAATCAAACAGGTGTTAGATGAGAAGGCGGGTATACCTGAGCTATTGAAACTGGGCATTGTAAATAGTCCCACTACAATAATATAATTGCAGGGTTTTCCGGTGATAAAATTAATCTCTTGTCGGTTTGAGTTCCAGTTTGAAAATTTCCGATCGAGTATATTATCAATTTAAATCAATTTAAATAAAAAATTATTAAGGAGAACTGATAGTTTTTCATTTGCTTCTTTAACTTTATTGTCATTCCAGATGTTGGATAATGGTCTAACTATTCCAATGTCAAAGGCCTGGATTTTTTATTTCTTCAATTTTCAAGACATTTAAACAGGGCATTACAAATTTCGCTTTAATTGGATATGGAAGGAAACATTCCACGATAGAAAAAAATTCCACCAAAAACATCTGCGATAAGAAAAATTTGTCACATTCAACGGTATGAATTTGTAATATCAAAGTTGGCCAAGAAATTTGTTAAAAAAAACAATCATAATGAAATATATAGAAAAGTTTTCTGACGGACTCGTTAAAATCATTTTTCTTCTAACAATAAATCGCGCTCAGTTTCATAGTGTCTATAATGTCTAATAAAATAGGTATGCTTAATTACTTTATTTTAAATCAAAAGACTAATTTACTAAATATGAGAAATTATATTATTTATTTGTATAATTTCCGTTAAAAATCAATTGATTTCTTTTGTAACTCCATTGAACGGTACCATATTATTCAATTGAAAATTTAATTGGATTATTCAATTTCAATCGAAAATGAAAAGAGTGGCTTGGTAATTCTAAAATCTAATACTTCAAAAAAATTGCATTTCAGGTCCTTATTTGTAAGCCGTGCATTCATAATTTAAATAATTTTTGCATGCAGTTTTCACGACTGAATAATTAAAAATTGAAGGCGTTTAAAGTCAAATTTTTTGATAAAAACACGTTTTCAGGGTGACCACTGCTCTTATAATTTGTGGCTCCCGGCTTACTCTCGGTGCTCCCGCTAAAAATTCGTGATTTCTTCCCGTTTAGGAAAAATATGCTCTCTTTGCGAAACCCACAGTTTTTCACAAATGAACAGAAACTGAAGTTAATGAGGAACAGCAAACCTTTTTGCAAGGAATCTATTGACTTTTAATAATATAATGAGTAGGATAAGGAAATTTTTTGTCTAATAAACCGAAATGCCGAGATCTGTTTTATTATGTAATGGCTGTAAAATTCAAATTATTTTAAGAAAATTTTAATCGTACATAACTTGATGATTTTCCAATGAATTAATGATACTTTTCAAAATTCAAACAATTTGATTTTGATTCCAAAATTGAATTTTCTGGAAGGGAAACATTTGAAATGTAGCGTCCAACATAAAAAATCAGTACTCTAAAATAGTAAACATTCAGAATTAAAGAAAATTTTCGATTACACAGGTATCAATTTCAGTTATTTTAATTTCCATCCTTTTCAATTTTATACAATACAACTTGAATCTTTTAATTTTCATTTTGTTAAATTTGAACATGTACTTTTCGATTTTTCAAAATTTGTTCATAACTTTTGTAAACGTTTTTTTAAGTTGTCACTTTACGTAAATCAGTCCTATAATTTCAGGAAGTTACCCCTCAAATATGAACGAAAAACTAGCGGGGGCAGCCTACCTATGCTTACCCGGCTACAGCCTTTCTACAAAAAGAGATTAATTCTTACACCAAAAAGACGAAAATTCAAAACAGTAGAATTTTCAACCGGGAAGTATGCCAAAATAATTCAATTTTGCAACAAATATTAAAATTTTTTGAACCACTGAAAAATCCTGAAAAATAAAATTCCCGACACTGTGAAATTCGCGAATAATAAAATTGCCGAAATACGAACATCCGGAATAAGAAAATCCCCGAATAATAAAATTTCCGACAGAAAATTGCCGAATTATAACATAAAACAACTAGAAAATCCCACAATTTGAAAAATTAACATTTTTCTTGTTAAATATCATTTATTTATTCAAAATCAAATATTTTTATCGAAGCATTTTTTTTTAATGTTCAAAGTTTTTGTAAACCATTGTTTGAATTAAAAATAACAATAGTTGGAAAAAATATTTCTGAATGAAAAAATTTTTTGAAAATGCGCATAGTATTTTTGGAAAATTACAAAAAATGTTCTCAAAGACCGAACTGTTAATAAAAAAGAAACTAAGAAGAAACTTTAAGATAAATCAGTGCTAAAGTGTATCCTACAAAACTTATTTAGAAAATGTCATTAGGTTCGGAGAAAATTTAGGTAGACATTTTTTTTCGTGCGAGGCACACTTTTTTTTTCAAATTAATGTTTTCACCCAATTTTTCTACAATTATTTTTATTTCAAATACGAAATATAAGTTTGAACAACTTCAAACATTTTAAAAATTTGTTGATCAAAATATTTGATAATTGTATTTTTAATAAATAAATAATATTTAATAAAAACCAATTTAAAAAATTTTTCAAATTCCGAAATTTCATGATTCAGGAATTTTCTTGTACAGATATTTTAGAATTTAGCCATTTTCTGTGGGGAATTTCATTTTTTGGGATTTCTCATTCGTCCCAGATTTTTAACAAAAAAAGATCAATTCTTAACCAACTGCGATTTTAAGAACCCTGCCTGATTTGCAATGGATAAGGTGTAAAGTTTTTTTTGCTTCAAAAGCTTAAATTCGAAAATATTTGTTTTGAAATTTCTTAATTTTTGGAGGTTTGGAATTTCAAATTTGTTGAAGTTTTTGATTCAAATATTCAAAATTCCACGACAATTCCGCTTTTAAATCAATTTCGAATTGAAAATATTGAAATTGTGCAATTTCAGGAATCGGCAACCTTTAGAGCACTCATGTTTTATATTATTATTTTTCTGATTATCAATTTTCAATGCAATATTCAAAAATTTTCCGATTTTCCGTTGAAGATTTAGACAAATAATTTCAATTTGAAAAATATTTTATTGGAAAATTTCAAGAAAAAAATAATAGTTCTGAGGGAAATTTTCAAAATGAGTCGAAATTAAATTAAAAAATTGAAAATTATATTGTATAAAATTAAAATGGATAGAAATTCAAGAAACTGAAATTGATACCTGAGTAATTGAAAAATTTCTTTAATTCTGAATTTGTACAATTTTAGAGTACTGCATTTTTATGTTGAACGCGAAACTTTGAAGGGTTTCCTATCATAAATTTTAATTTCGCAATCAAAATTAGGCTGGTTGAATTATGAACAGTATTGTTAACAGTACAAAAATTATTAAGTTATAAACGATTTTAATTTTCTTAAAATAATTAAAATTTTAGAGCTATTACATAATAAAACACATCTCTGCATTTTGGTTAATTAGACAAAAATTTCCTTATCTCACTTATTATATTATTAAAAGTCAATAGATTTCTTGAAAAAAGGTTTGCTGATGCTCATTAACTTCAGTTTCTGTTCATTTGTGAAATACTGTGGGTCTCGCAAAGAGAGCATATTTTTTCTAAACCGGAAGAAATCACGAATTTTAAACGCCTTCAATTTTTAATTATTCAGTCTTCAAAACTGTATTTTAAAATTCTTCAAATTGTGAATTCACGGCTTACAAAATAAAGACCTGATATGAAAATTTTTCAAAGTATTAGATCATAGAATTACCACGCCACTCTTTCCATTTTTGATTAAAATTCATTAATCCAATCGAAATTTCAATTGTTTAATATGGTACCTTTTAATTGAATTACGAAAAAATCAATTTAATTAATTTAAATTATTTGTAACGGAAATGACACAAATGAATAATTTCTCATATTTAGTAAATACGTATCTTAATTTGAATTAAAGTAATTGAGCATCCCTATTTATTATATTTATCAAACTTTGCGAGATTCAATGTTATAAGGAAAATTATTTTGATAAAAAATTAATAGACATGGGAGATTAACGGTATAATATAATCCCGCTAAATTGCATAATGTCTAATGTTTATTTATAAATATAATTTATAAAATTCCTTAAGGCAGTTTATAAAGAAACTTCTCATTATGTTTATTTTTTTCCAAATTTCGTGGCCAACTTTGATTTCACAATTTCATACCGTTGAATGTGATACATTTCTTATATCGCAGATGTTTTTGGTGAAATTTTGTTCTTATGTGAAATATTTCTTTCCATATCCAATTAAAGTGATATTTGTAATGTCCAGTTCAAATGTCTTAAAACTTAAAAGAATAAAAAATCCAGGCCTTCGACATTAGAATAATTAAAACATCATCCAACATCTGGAATTACAATGAAGTTGATAAAGCAAATAAAAAATATGATAACCGAATACAATGAAAACAATTATCAATTTTTCTTACTAATTTTTGTATTTAAATTGATTTTATGCGTCTTTGAAGTTAGAAAGCTTCAAATTTGAGAGTAATAAACTCGATCGGAGTCTACTATGCTAATAGTATCCTTTATGACAATTTAAGAGCCCTTAATAAGCTCTTATGTCTAAGAAAAGCCGGGATCAATGAAAGGAACAGTTCTGAAGCTATATCAGTATGGCGGTGCAGTTCTAGCTTCATGTGAAGTCAGCGCGCAAGCCATTTTTTTTATAAAAAATTGCAGAGCCCAAAATTTGGGACCTAGGATTCTTTCCAGTCCTGAATGAGCCCTCAATTCTGGTATGATGCCAGGATTGATTACAGTACTGATTTGAAAGTTATAGGTGTTGCGGTGCCAGCTTCACAAGTAAAATCAGAGCACGCATCGTTTTTTTTAAACTAAAAGGAATGCGTGATTGGACCTAGTGGGGAACATCAGCCTTAAATGTGCCGGTAATTTCTGAAAAAGAACCTGAATCAGATTACATCAATAGTTTCGAAGTTACAGATGTGGCGGTGCTAGCTTCATGTAAAGGAGCCCTTAAATATAAGTTAGTTTTCAATTAAATTGCCAAAAAAGGCGGGGCTAGCTTCAGAAACGTGAAATTATAACCTCACATATTGCGTATACATCCAGCAGAACTATTATTAAAGGTTATCAATGAATTACTACTCATTACCATAAATTTCCGTAAATGCTCATGAATTATCATAAATTTTCGCACATTTCTATAAATCATCATAAATTTTGACAAATTCCAATACGTTTTCACCATGAATTTTCCTAAATGTTTAAAAACAGAAATAGGTTTTTTAAGAAACGGGTTTTTCGGGTTACTTTGAAAACTTTGAAAAATACTACAATGCAATTAAATCATCTCCAAGAAAATGTAATTTTGTATGTTAAAATACGCAACTTGTTTCAAAGGTCTTCAGGGGCCAACGCCGTTCAGCAAGAACAATTTATTGGCGGCTAAGGACTAATATTTGGATTTTTTTCTGAGTCCTAACAATTTTTTTTGTTTAAAAAAATGATAATATACTAACATGTATTGCTATCTCTTGAATCAATTCGGCTAGAACTTGAAGGATGAGCGTCGAAATAGCCCCTATTCGGCATGGTCATCGCCGTCATATCATTCGGATCGAACTGATGTCCCGTTGATATTGGGCGTAGGAATGGAAGCTCGTTACCTCTATCTGTAAGGTATAATATAGGAATTTTTATTGAAGCATTTTTTCGACGAACCTCAACAATTTGAAATCGGCGACCCCAAAGCCCCCGTCATACCAAGTTTCAGAAAAACGTGTGCAAATTTAACAATTTTTGACGTTATATTGGATCTACAGTATATTCGAAAGCAGCGACTGCAGAAACCCCCATCGTACCAAGTTTTATACAGCTGAGACGAGAAATCGAATTTTTGCCACTTTTATTGGATTTTCGCACACTGTGCGACTCCTATCAGTGCTCCAGTTAGGTGTTCTGGCTTTAAAGATACGCATCGGCGGATGCAGTATTATTTTAACAATTATTTTTGAATGGGTTTTGAATCGACGCGGAGAAAACGCTTACGCAAAAATTATGGACACGCACTGTAGTTTTCACAACAGCCCTGCTGGAAATTGAATAGCTGGAAGGACAGCAAACCTGAGGTAGCACAATTCATAGTTTCGGCAGTATGATGATTGAAGTTATCATAAGTTACTATAACTTACCATGAAAGTCGCAAATTGAAAAAATTTTCATAAACTTCAGATATGTATTTCCACTAATATCACAAATTCCATAAATTTTCATAAATTTCATCAAATGTCATAATTTTTTATAAATTTTAGAAATTATTCTGCCGTGGTTAGGAGAAACACCATTAATAATTTTTGTGAATTGTTAATGACTTAAAAAATAATTATTGAATAATGTAAGGAATATTTGAAATTAGAAATATTTTGAACTATTTAGTCGATATCGTTACTAAGTGCTCGACTACCACGCCCTCCTCTGAACCAGAAGTCAGTCTCTTTTGAGCAGCGTTACGCATTGCATCACGATCCTTCGATATTTTTAAATGAATATTAATGTACATAAGTGTGCCTTATGCCATCCACTAATTATCCCTTGCAGGGAACACGGAAAATAATGTATTTCGGTATAAATGCACATTCAAAAGTGTTAGGTCTGGTTCGAGAACCATAAGTATAAGTATAAGTATAACCATAAGTATAACCAAATCAGTCTAGATATTATATTCAAGTTTTAAGTGAGAATCGGTTGATTTAAGAATCTCCGAGCATATGTGCATCATTCTCTTGGTTCAGGCTGTGTGTCCACCGGATTTGGAAAAGTGAATTTTTCGTCATAAATGCACGACTGACGAACTACGATCGGTTGTACGATCATCAGTGAATCAGTTCGCGTTCCATTCCGCGAGTTTTGGGCCTGAATTCTAAGAGTTTCTCAAGTATCGATTTCGAAAAAATGTATCGACAAACTGACGGAGGCATCGGATTTCCCTGCAAATGCGATGTAGTTCTAAACGCGAAAGCGATTGGTGCTGGCAGCTGACTAGTGACATACCTATTCCAGATTTGTTGGACTTAACGCACTGAGACGCTGCTTTGCTATCAGTAGACCAGTGCCATGCCTGTTCGAGATTTAATGAACTTAAAAGTAGGCGCCTCGAACGTTTGGGTTATTTTCTAATCAGTAGCGTGCCTATTCGGAAGTATACGGACAAAGGCGGGTACCTCGAATATTTGGATAATTTTGATTGAATTTAGATTTTCGTGGTTGAGTCAAAATGAGTGGCAGTGACGATATTGAGGATGAATTGCCAACGTAATCTTTTGACAGCAGGAACTGAAGCAGAAATGATCAGCGGACTGTCAGACGCCGATTCGCAAATTCATGGTTAGAAGATGCTGCCAAGATCCAAGAAGGGCATGCTAATCTTCATAGGGATATGGCTGGCTATCAGAATCTAGGACAAAACAATAGATTTCTTGCTCCTACTGCAGCGGTTGCCGCTGTTCAAAACTTCGATCTTATTATGAGGAAACGCGAGCCAGTGTTACGTGAAGTGGATCTTGCAAGAAGAGAAAATAAATTTCTTCTTAATACTCCGGGACCAATGAATATCGGAACATTCAAAGAGTTATTGGTGATTTTTGAGGAAGTAATGTCGATTTTCGTATGTGGAAAGAACAATTTGAGTTATTGTGTGACGTATATATAGTTTAGGTCACAATCACGCTCGCTTACTACTTAGGAGCAGAACTTAAGGTAAAAGCGCTCAAGGGATTTTAGTCAAAACCTGAGTATGTTGGAATGGCAGTTGCCGTCCTGCTCACCGAGCTTGCATTTATGTTCGATGATCGCTCAAGTAAGATGGCACTTCGCAAAAGAATTGAGAAAAGAGTCCGGAAATACGCTGAAACGTTCAGTGACTATTTTGGCGAGAAGTTAATTCTAGGAAATGCAGTCCCAGTCGATGATGATGAATTAGTCAATTATTTAACAAATGGAATACCAGATATGTCTGTCAGAAATCAAGCTAGAATTCAGCGTTTTAAGAAAACAAAATCACTTTCAGAAGCTTTCAAAAAAGTTACACTCAAAAGCGTGAAGAAAGCAAGACCAGAAGTCATGAAATCCCACACTTTCGAAGAAGATAGGCAAGGCGTCGAAAAGACAGGCAAGTGGTTTTCGATACGAGTAGTCCCACTAGATTCATGAAAAAGTCGTTCGTGCCTGAGGTGGCTCTTGGTTCTAATGATATAAGAAGTAGTGAGTATAAAGGCATCCACGATAGTAGGTTACAGTTCTTCGGAATTGAAAGGGCGAAAATAAAAACTGGATACATTAATCTATAAAAATATGCCAGTATTTGTTGTACCCGATTCGACCATGAAAAGTTCAGTTGTCTTAGGCCGTCATTTCATAAATTGTTCTGGATTAGAATTAATTTTCCGTGATAGCAATGTTAGAGAACGAGCTACTAAAGAAATATTGTCAATGAAAGTTGATAGCGAATTGGAAAAAATTACTAAATCTCTGGATCTTAATCCGAATATTGATTTCAAAACTCAAGATTTTGTTAGAAAATTATTTGCAAATCAGTATCTAACTCCATAACGCCCAGAGCTTTCCAATGTAAACATGGAATTTAGTTTGATTAGCGAGTCTTCTTACGCGTGACTTATAGTCTTAACTAAAAAAAAAGTATGGCGAGTTGAGACTTTGGAGCATCATCTAGTCATTTTGGATCAGGAATTTGAATTACTAGTAGAGAATATACTAGAACTCAGACTTGATAAATGCCATTTTTTTAAAAGTTAGATTGAATATCTTGGTTATTATTTTACGGAAATGAAATAAATAAACTAATCCTGGTATAAAATAAGTTCTGAAATATCCGGAACCTAAAAATGTGCGTAAACTGCAGGGTCTTTTTTCAGGATTTTTCATTTTTTTCGTTCATACTTCAGGAAGTACATCGAAGGATTGTCGGTTTTCGCTAAGCCACTCTATGAACTATTTAAAAAATGGTTCCGTATTCAAGTTTGGACAAATTGAAGTAAAAGTTTTGGAGTCTCTAAAAAACAAAATGGTACGTGCGCCTACTTTAAGTACCTATTCGTAATCCTAGAAGCTAGACTCAACTCCATTGCGACGCAAGCAAGTTAGGATTTAGTACTGTGTTGATCCAAAGACAGGCTGATTTACATTTTCATTCAATTTTTTATTTTTCGAAACGAACCATTGGAACGAAAAGCAAGTATCATAGAACAAAGACATTGGTATCAGATAGGGATACCTGTTCCTCATCTAAAGAATTTCAAACATTCATGCATGAGAATAACATTATTCATGTCAAGGTTGCAACAGCATCCTCTAAAGCGAACGAGAATGAAGAAAGAGTAATCCGCGTGTTAGGCCCTATGTTGTCGGAATTAATAGAACAAGCGAATGAAATATATCGGTATAAATTGATGTGCGAGGCCGAGTTCGCTTTGAGGGCATGTGACACAGTGAAATACCTACATTACCGACCTCACTTTTTCAATTTTCCGCATATTTTTTTGGATCTAAGCACTTTTTTTGTAAATAAAATATCGGGCTGAAACTTCGGAAAATGTATGAGAAGACAACAAACTACGTTTACGTACTTTATTCGAGGAGGAACTTCGCAAAAAATTATTTTCGAAGAAATTAGAACTGGGTGGATTTTTTGAACCTAAATACTTTTTTGATAAGTAAAATATCGGCTTCAAATTTTGAGAAATGCAAGAGCCGACAGTAAAGTACGTTTATGTACATCATTTGAGTATAAAAGATGCAAAAAGAAAAATTCCAACGAAATGTCAACTCCGGTATTCGCGATGGGTACGAAAATGCGAAGTCTGGCGGCCACTAATCGAGGCTCTATCAGCTGGCTCGTCTACATCTGAAATATGGGGTCCACGCTGTCAAAGATTGATGATGCGGTGTTCTTACAATAGTATTTTTTTAAAGTTGTGTCCAGCATAAAAGTTGAGTGAAATATGTTGTTTCAATGTTGAATTATGTAAGTATTGAAATCGTTATTGGCTTCGTTTAGTGGCCGCTAGACTTCGCATTTTCGTGTTCACAGCGATTACCGACCGAACTGGAAACCGTTGTTGACATTTAGTTGGCATTTTTCTTTTTGCATCTTTTATACTCAAATGATGTACATGAACGTACTTTACTGTCGGCTCTTGCATTTCTGAAAGTTTGAAGCTGATATTTTACTTATAAAAAAAGTATTTAGGTTCAAAAAATGCACCCAGTTTTAATTTCTTCAAAAATAACTTTTTGCAAAATTCCTCCTCGAATAAAGTACGTAAACGTAGTTTATTGTCTTCTCATACATTTTCCAAAGTTTCAGCCTTATATTTTATTTACAAAAAAAGTTCTTAGATTCAAAAAAAATTCGGAAAATTGAAAAAGTGAGGTCGGTAATGTAGGTATTTGACTGTGTCACATGCCCTTAAATAACATCATTTATGAATCTAGGAGAGAAACCCCAAGCAAGTTACTTTTCGGTGTGAATCAAAGAGGTAAAGTTTTTGATACTATTGGTGATTTTTTAAAGAGAGCCAGGTCTGAAGATAATTATGCGGCTTAGAGGAACTCAGATCAAAAGCAAAAGATAAGACCGAGAAGTTACAAAAATATTATAGTTACTCGAAGACCGTCTAGAGAAACTTGGGAGGTGAGTGATTTCAAACTGTGGTGTCCAGATTAGGTTTTTTATTCTCAAAATATGTTCCAGACTACTACTTCATTCACCTTCAGTTTCGTTCAAGAGCAAACAGTTGTCAGCATGGCCGAACTGTAAGGAATATTTGAATTTAGGAATATTTCAAACTATTTTATAGATGTAGCTATTAAGGGCTCGACTACTGCTTCCTCCTCTGAACCAGATCTCAAAGTATTAGTCATAAAATATTTAAGTTTGAAAATTTCTTAAATTTATTATTCAACATTTAAACTTTAGTGAAACTTTGTAATTTATTTCAGACCTAAAATTTAAAAAATTTATTTTGTTATATTTTATTCGTTTGTCAAAAGCTCTTTGATTATAATCCAAGTATGTTTGAAATGTTTTCATTTTAATCAATAATTTCGAATTTTCATGATACTGAATACATTTTGAATTTACGTACATTTAATAAATAAGAAAATTAACATGAAATAATTACGCTAGAATTTCGTATTACCCATTATTCATGAAACTTAATAACAGTTATAACATTTTTATCTATATATTCGGTTAACAAAAAAGTTCGACTTTGAATTTTTTGAAATTATTGATGTTATGGATAATATTATCAATAATAATAATAATATTAAAGAATCTCCAATTACCGAATTTTAAATTGAAACTCGTTAAAATTGAAGAATTTTCAATTGTAAATCTTCAAAATTAAATTTAAAAAAAGAGTTTAAAATGACATTCCTTCAAAATACAAGTCTTAATAATGGAATAATTTACAAATCTTAATTTTCAAAATTCATGAATTTTTAAATGTAACTTTTCAAAATCTTAGAAGTTTGAATTTTTGAGCTTTGAAATTAAAGATTTCCTCATATAAAACCTTTACAATTAAAAATGATAAAAGTTTTATATTGAAAATTCTGCAATTTTAAAGATTAAAATTTAAAATTATATCAATTTCGAAGATTTAAGATTGAAAACTTTCGACGTTTGATCTTCAAAATCATAACAATGAAGGAATATTTATTTGTACATCTTCCAAAATTGAAAAGTTTTCAATACGAATCTTCAATATTGAAGATATTTAAATTGTGAATCGTGTAAATTTAAGAAACTTCCATTGTAAAAAGTAAAGAAATTTCTATAGTGAGTCTTCAAAATGAAATTATTAAAAAATCTATGTTCTGAATCACATACCTTTGAAATATAATTGTTGAAAAACTAAATCATTTGTAATTCCAAACTTCCAACGTTCAAGGATTGTCAATTGTAAATCTTCAAAATTGTAGAACTTAGAAGATCTAGAATTAAAAGCTCTTTACTTTCAATCTTCGAAATCATCACAATTTAAAACTTGTTATTTACACATTTTTACATCTTTCGAACTGTAGAAGTTTTCAATGTCCAGTAGTTAAAATTGAAAAATTTTCCAATGGAAGTCTTTCAACATTAAACTATTGCAAAAAATGTTTTAAGTTACATACCTTCAAATTATAGTTATAGAAAATTAAATAATTTGTCATTCTAAATTTTCAACATTTAAGAATTGTCAATTGTAACTCTTTAAAACTGCAGAACTTTTAGTCGCAAATTTCTTTAAACTGAAGAGCAATTCTGAAAATTTACAATTGAAAATTGAAACATTCTCAAAATAGATATTAATGATATGTCATATTTTATAATAATTATAATATCATATTTGAATAAAAATTTGTAATAATTCAGTTATTTTATATTGTTCTACCATAGTTAGCGTATGTTGACAAAAGGACTTGTTCATTACAAATACTTGGTTTTGGCATAAAATTATCCACATGTACACCTGGTGCAGAGGAGATAGCCACGATATAATTGGCTTTGTTAGTATACGCGATGGTGGAGGTGGAGAGGCTGCGGAAGGATGTCGAGGGGGAAGGAATATTGCCGGAGACGCAGGCGGGCTTTAGGGCAGGTAGGAGTACTATCGACAATATCTACGTTCTGAAGCACGTGGTGGATAGAGAATTAGCGAAGAAGGGGTCGAGAGTGTACGCGTTTTTGGTGGAACTAAAAGGCTTGTTTCCGTCGGTGGATAGGGGGAGGTTGTGGTAGGCGATGGAGGATAGGGGAGTGGAGAGAGGCCTGATCGAGAGGGTAAGGGAGATATATGAAGAGACCAAAGATAAGGTAAGAGGAGGACAGGGGATTTCGGAGGGATTCTGGATGGATAGGGGGTTAAGACAAGGGTGTCCGCTTAGCCCAACGCTTTTTGCGATTTTAATGGCGGATATGGAAAGTAAGCTGCAGGACGGAGTGGTGGGAGGAGTCAGGATAGGTGGGGTTAGAATTTGGTCGCTAGCGTATGCAGATGACATAGTGTTGTTGGCAAAAAGCGAGGAGGCCTTAAAGGAAATGATGAAGAGGCTGAGAAGATACCTGGATAAGAACAGGTTAGAACTGAATGCTGAAAAGTCCAAGGTTATGGTTTTCAGAAAAGGAGGTGGAAGGGATAAGGAAGGGGAGTGCAAGTGGAAGGGAAAGGCGGTGCAGGCGGTGAAAGAGTGTGTGTACCTGGGCTTCTTGTTTCGGAGGAATGGCGGAGTGGATGGTCACATAAAAGAGAGAGTGAGGTGGGCAACTGTGGTGATGGGGCAGGTGTGGGGTTGGGAAAGAAGTTATTCGCAGATGATTTTGGAAGGAGAATGAAATTGTTTTACTCACTAGCGATAAGTGTGCTATTGTATAGAGTAGAGATGTGGGGATGCAAGGAAAGCGAAGAGGTGAATAGGATACAGGAGAGGTATGTAAAGTGGACACTGGGGCTAACAAGGAACACGCCTAATTATATTGTCAGGAGCGAGACGGGGTGAACGAATGTAGGGATTCTATCGGGGAGTCGGGAGTGTAAATATGAGGAAACATTTTTGGAAGAGGGGGGAAGTAAGCTGGTTAGGGAGTGTTGGTGGGAGAAGGAGAACAGGAGAGGGGATGGGAAGATGGAGGTTGAAAGAGAAAGGTATTTTAGAACAAATGGACTGCAGATGGATGAAGTGAGAAGGATGCATGAGGAAGGAAGGAAGGTATATGTGTTGGATACGAAAAACAGCATGGAGAGAGAGAAGACAGCAGGAGAAGAGAGAATAAGAGAGACAACGTTTAATGGGAACTATGTATGGAATATGCCAAGGGCGAGAGCGCAATATTTGTGTGAGAAAGGAGAGAAAGGAAGTCAGGAGCTTATAGCGAGGATGAGATTAGGGTGCATGGAGGGTTTCAATAGGTTCTGGCTCGCTAGGGAAAAGAGGATGTGTGAACTATGTGGGAAGGGGGAGGCAAGAGGAGCACTGGTTGGAGGAGTGCGTGGAGGTGGAAAGGAGTGGGATAAGCATGGAGGTATTGATGCATGAAAGGGGGGACAAAAGGGCAGTAGCATGGGTGAAGGGAGTATTGGGAAAGATGGAGAAGAAGAGAAGGAAGGAGGAAGAGGAATGGAGAAGGAAAGATTGTAAATAGAGGAGGAAGTAAATACAAGTAAATGTAAATATTGTAAATAGTAGATAAGTATTAGGTATTAACCGCGGAGGCAGAGTTTGGTAATGAGAGGCAAAGCAAGAAAGTAGGGACAGGCGTGCGAGGCGAGGCGAAGCAAGGAAGGCAATGCGATAAGAGCGAGCGGCGTTAGAGATAAGGTGTGGAAGGATGCTAGGTTTTAAGGGTTAGTTTTAAGAAAATTTTTTAAAACAAATGGAAGTGTCAGCAAGTCAATTTTTTAAAGCCAGCAGGAAAAAAAATAAAAGTTTATCTACATACTTGGCTTTGTTGTTGCGGATAAAAGACTGAGAGAGCTAGTAGACGATACAAGCGTTACAAGGGGTTCTGAATGCAACACTGATCATTACCTTCTAGTCTCAGAAATGAACTGAGGTCAAGGATGGAAAAGAAAGAGAACCAAAAAGACCAAGCAAACTCCAATCAAAATCGAAAAATCACAGAAGACGGAAGTACAAATAGATTCTCAGAATAGGATATAGGAACCCATAGATATCGCAACTTCGGAGGCGCTAATACGCAATAAAGATATAAAGATATAAAGGGAATATAGACTTCCAAATGATAACAGAGACAAGAAGAGGGAAATTAAACTACTAGTCAAGGAAAGTAAAGATAAAATCAAGGCAGAAGAAGTGGAAAAAATGCAAATCAATTTCGAAGGAAGCAAGAAACTGTTTTAGAAATTGGCGTCGATCAGTATGAGAGGAAGTAGAAGTACAGAGTTAGTCAGCATGAGAAACAGCAAGGGAGAAATTCTATATGATACATACGAGATACTCACGTTTTAAGAGACTCTCATTAGGACTTGTTGGAAGGCGAAGGTATAGGGCAAGACAGCTGTAACGTAGAGTACGATACGTTCGAAAACCCGGTTGAGAGAGTCTGTGCCTCTGAGGTAAGGGATACAATTAGAAATGTATAGAATGGTAGGGCTGCTGGTGCAGACAGTGTTAACGCTGAAATGCTTAAACACGGTCGCGACTACATACCTCACAGGTTGTGCGAGTTAATAAATTTATGTTCCGCAATGGGAGAAGTTCCAGATGACTGGAAAAAGCAATTTTATCGTGCTACTGTACAGAAGAGAGTGAGGTAAAAGCAACTTCAATAACTACATAGGTATCAGCCTATCAAGTGCGATAAGGAAAATATATATTTAAAAATACTTATTTATATGGTAATGAAAATAACAAAAGAAAATATATGGAAAGTCCAAAGTGTGTTTATGCCAGCCAGATCATGTATAGATCAAATATTTAGCAGATTACAGAAAAAAGAAACTTTGTTGACCTAGAAAAAGCATTTCACAAGGTGGATAGAAGTAAAATTTTGGAATTCCTGAGAGATTACGGAGTCAATGGATGGTTATCAAGAGCAATACCAACAATATATGAAGGCAGCAAAGCGAGTTTGGGCGTGAATGGGAAAAGTGTTAATGGTTATTTATCATATTCATGGACAAGTGTCTAAGGATGGCGCTCTTCGGCACAGAAGTCGTGAATCTCTGAACAGTGAGGGTGCCTGGGTTAGTGTTCGCAGATGATAACTTTGTTATGGCTCACTCCCGCGGCCAGCAAAACTACCCACCTGGGCTCAACACGTTTCGCCGCCCCTGCTTGCAAAGAATGTCGAGTAACTGAATGCAGATATGAGGAACATGGGGCTTAAAGTTAACGTAAGTGAAAAGAAAATTATGGTGTTTGAAGGAAAAGATAACAAAACAATATGCAACACAGTCCTAAACGATAAGAGAATAGAATAATTTGATACGTTCGTATATCTTGGTAAGAAGCCTCGGTGGCTCAGACGATAGCGCGTCAGACTTCCATGAAGGAGGTCTGAGGTTCGATCCCTGAGCCGGGTACCAATGAAAATGTTTCTATGTACTTCTACCGGGGATTCGGTGGTTCGGATACCACCTTAAACTGTAGGTCCCCTCAGAAAAAGCTGGTTACGTACCAAGGTGTAGGCTCCATGTCGAGGGCACTAGCCTTGGAGGTCGAAGTCGATTTTGAGAAGACTCGAAAAATGAGTCAGCGATCTCTTTGCGATTGAGGCTTCTACGGGGGACTCTTGCTCGGCGGTCGCTGGCCAATTTTCGAGTAATGAACACAGAAACATACACTTAAATAACACACCAGGACAGTGCTTCGAATCTGTGCATCTAACTGATGACATCAGAGGGATCGCTCCGTCCACCCTAGTCTGGCCGTATCCCCCCGTTGCGGCCTGCTAAGAGAGGCTGCCGAATGGCAGAGTGGGTGAGGATCACTTTGCCTGATCAAGAAAGGAGAACGTCATTTACTGTGCGATAGGTATGCCTGGCACCTAAGAGGGTTAATCTCAGAACGTTGGTACCAACGAAACCCACCGAGATCCAAAAACACTCGGCGCAAGGTGGCCGGTTTCGGAGTACTGCTTTGAGAATAAACACGGGTATGGCACAATAGGCTTCATAGCTTGAGCGCCAGGGGTCAGGACTTCACGGGCCCCTCAGCCTACATTAAAAATACAATACAATACAATACAATATCTTGGTAGCCTATTCACTAATGAAGGAACGATAGATAGATCCATTGTTAGAATTAAAATATATTAGGTAAAGCTAAGATGGCGATATAATATTCTGTACTTACAGCTCATGTACTGTTCGGTAGCGAGACCTGGACATACCAAGAAAATGATAACAGTAAAACTAACCCGGTAGACATGCAATACCTCCGCTGATGAGACACTATTTGACAGTTATGAAAGACATTTATTAAGATGGTTCGGGCATTTTGAGAGAATGAAAGATGAATGACTGGCAAAACAGGTATATCTAGATAAAGCAAATGGCAGCGTACCCAGGGGCAGACCGTGGACAGAATAGTTTGAATATGTGAATGAGACTCTAATTCGAAGAGATATAAGAAGTCATAGTAGCGCAAGAACTTGCATTACAAAAGGCATGGACGTGGAGGAAGATAAAGAGGTATGCCAGGACAGAGAAGTATGACAAATAATTGTTTATAAGGAATGCATTCTGAAGAGTGCCAGTGGAGTGAATGAAGCCCGAAACAAAAGACCTTGGATACAAATGGGCCCGAGTGAATAGCTTCACATGATGATTTTGAGAAGCTCTTCACCTGGGCTGATCGCTAGAGTGATAGATCAGCGACCTGGGTTAGAGCAGTATTGCGGAACGAACGTATTATTTGCATAAACAACACGGAAATTCTGCATCAATCTAGAAATCTACCCCCCCTTCCCATTATTCCCTTCCTCGTTGAGTAAGTCACGCCTGCCGCGAAAGAGACATGGGGTAATGGTATAATAATGAACGGCGTTTTCTAAAATTATGATAGGCCTA
>CAKNYM010051804.1:332962-387321 GCA_932195095.1 Andricus curvator | reverse complement strand
AGGAAAAGCCGGAGTCTGGCCTAGCAAAGGCGCATCACTGGGCCCAGGGTGACTTTTACTACGGCAAAGCATGTTTCCAGACGAAAAGCCAGAGTTTGGCCCGGATTCGGCGCACTGCTGTTCCCAACTTCGGCTTTACTTTAGCTAAACATGTTTCAATAGGAAAAGCCAGAGTCTGGCCTAGCAAAGGCCGGAATTAGGTGCCAAGTACAGGCGAAAGCATTTATTCAGATCACGGTGCGATATTGGCGGCCGCGGTTGGGCTGTTATTGGTATCATTGGTGAGCCGACCACCCAGGTGGAAATTTCCGCACTCCGCCGGAGTTCACCACCGGCGCAGTACTGGCCCAGTACTGGTCACCAGTACAGATAATCGGCCATCGCCCAGTACAAGCTAACGGCTGGCTCCACGATCGGCGCAGTACTATGCCGAGAGTATAAATATTTAAAAAAAATTTTAAATACGTTTCAAAATATGGTTCAGTGTTCTAAAATGTCGCAGAACTATAAATACAATTGTCGCGAAAACAACTTTTTGACTGTTTTTTTTCAGAAAGAAATTTCAAGTTCCATCTTTATGTAAAATGGTAAATGTTCAGAAAAAATTACATTTTTTGTCAATCCGAAACATTGTAAAATGGTCTAAAACACCTAAAAACCAAACCTTACACAAAAGTTAAAAAAAATTTGTTATTAAAAAATTGTCAAAGTTCACGATCAAATTTCTAAGTTCCGTCGTTCAAAATTGCAAATGTTCATAAAAAATTACATTTTCTGTCATTTTAGAAAGTTGTAAAGAAGTCTAAAACGCGAAAAAACGAAATATTACACGAAGAAAAATTGTAATCGATATAAATATTTTATTAAAAAATTATTGTAAAGATAATCCTTTTAACAGTTCGTATATTTTACATTTTCATAACGTCGTATAATAATAAATATTTAATTAGAAAAAGAGAGTTTAAAATTTGGTGTTTTAACTTTTTTGAGCTGTAGCTTATGAGGATGGCTTTTTCATCGAGTTTCAACTCGTAGGTTCAGCGCAATGGTTAGGACTCCCGACTGCTAGGCGATAGATTCAGGTATAGATTTAGGTTCGATAGCCCGTAGCGTTAGAAATTTGATTTGTAATATAATATTTAAAATGCTAATATATGTATTCACTCTACAACAGGACCCATTAATATTCAAAGTCAAAATACTCGCAATCAATTAATATTCTAAAAACAATTCAATGATTTTTTATTATTTTTTAAATTAACTCCGGTGATGGCGGCCAGAGTCTGGGCAGGAATTGGCCGCCAAGTGCATACCAAAGTTATCATTCCAGCAACGGTATGATATTAGCAGCCAATCTTCAGCAATATTTTTGCCGATACTGGGCCAGTGCTGGGCCGTATCTAACTTCGCACTTGTGTAGTTAGCAATCCAGTATCGGGCAATTATAGGCTAATGGATATGCTAGATTCGAACCGACCTTGGCATCCACTGCTAAGCAGAACTGTCAGCTAGCATTGGGCCAATAATAGCGTCCAATGTTGGGCATGTGCTTCCAACGAGTGTTGGGCCTGTTTCGGCCGCCGATTGCATACCGTAGTTACACATCCAGCTATGGCCCAATACTGGCAGCCGAATTCCGGCAACATTTTTCCCAGTCCTGGGCCAATGTTGGGCCGTATTGGAATTCGCACTTGGGTATCTGCGATTCACCACGGTGAGTTCACCCCAGTTGCAGTTGCCTTGCTGGCGATTACCCTACTTCGCATATTATCTGCAACATTTCTGACTCTCAGTTTTTTCTGTGTTTTTTTCGATTCTCTCGGCTTCGTTTATTTTGCAGTTGACTGTATTCTTCCAAATAACGGCAATTTTAGCCAGAGCTATAGCGTATACGTCCAGCAGAACTGGTACTGGAAGTTGCCGGTAAATTACTTCACTTTTCCATAATTTATCACAAATTTCAACAAATTTCAGCAATTTTCATAAATTTCATAAACTTACGGAAATTATAATTTTTTTAAACGGCTCTTTGAGTTTACCTTGAAAACAGATAAAGCTGCCACATTTTTGTACAAAGAAAAAAATGCGCAATTAAATTTACTATAAAAATATGTAGTTTTTATGTTGGAATTCGAAAGTTGTTTTACAGGTCTCCAGGGGTCAACTTCCTTAGTTCGAAAGAATTATACTAACCTTCATCGCCAGAACTTTGAGCTTCATCTGGAGCTTCTTGCTCCATTCGCTGCAGATACGATCTTGGATCTAGATGTGGCTGCTCATAAGCTCCATCTGTAAGATATAATATAGGAATTTTTATTAAAGAATATTTTCAACGAACCTCAAAAATGTTTTATTTCTCCAAAATAAAGATAGCCCAAATGTAATTCCGAAGTCAGATAATATATAAAAAAAACAAGTTTCCAAATTTCGATGAAGTAAATACATTTTGAGAATCTACACACCCTGAATTATGTATTTTTAGAATATCATGTTATTTTTACTTCCTATTGTCTATTGGAAAATGTGCAAAAATCAATCTTTAAACGTTATTTGGAGGTTAGATTTTATAAAAAGCCTGCAATTATTATGATAATGCTTGAAAATATAATATTTTTCATTATGCGTCTTCAATATGAACCGATCAGTTGAAGGAAGGTCAAACCAATTTTAAAAATTATTTGTACTTTTATTTTTGTCACGTATAATTTATAAATATAAATTTCGGTGTAGCACTTTCTGCCGATTTTCCATTTTCCGGCATTCACCTCGATGTCAAAAATTGCAAGGCAAAGTTTCGTCCCTTAGGATGTGTAGTTCAATGAAAATTTGCACCATTCTGCGCTTTTTCATATACAATTGCAAAAACAGCAAAAAATAAAGAAAATCATTTTACCGAAAGAAATCGTAAGATTTCGAAACTAGTAATTAAAATGGAAAACACGCAAAGGTAAATATTAAAAGAACATTTTTTTTAAATGTTTAGAACAGACAATGAATTTCTAAATTGAACAAAATTTCTTGACAAAACAATTTTCTCCTGAAACATTTTTATTTATGTATCTGAGGTCCGTAATTCGAAGAGATCCGTAAATGGCGGTTTCGGCGCTTTCCCGGATTCCAGCATCTTTATCAAACACCGTTAATTGGATTTTCAATATAATTATTTAACATTTTCAAACAATTTTTTTCAGATATGAAAAGATCATATGCAAATTAGTCAGGGACAACCAAATGTTCAAAAAATGAATTAAAAGTTTTTGTCCATTTCCTCGGCTTCGTTCATTTTGCAGTTAACGGTGTTCTTCAAAATCACAGCTGTTATAGCTTGAGCTATAGCGTATGCGTCCAGCAGAACTGCTATGGAAAGTTGTAGGTAATTACTACACATTTCCATGAATTTCCGTGAATTACCAGAAATTTCCATAAACTATCACAAATTACATCAATTTTTATAAATTTACAGAATTTTTACATTCTCATTCTAATGAGAAGGTATTGGTTTTATGCAAAATTTGACATAGTCGGTTTTCATCAAATCTCCACGTTTTGAGACCTCCTGAGTCAGAAAAAACGATTTTTACGAAGGTGTCTGTCTGTCTGTAGTCTGTCTGTCTGTCTGTCTGTCTGTCTGTCTGTCTGTCTGTAGCCACGATAACTTTCGAAAAAATGATCAGATTTGATTGAGCTTTGACACACTTTTTTATGGCCGAAAAATAGAAAACGAGTTCGTTAACCAGCTATTTTGGATGAAAATCCAAAAAGTGAGCACATTTTGAAAATTTTTGAGACCACTTTTTTGGAAGATTTGAAAATTCTATGTACAGTTATTAGTAGTACGCAAAATGACGAACAAAATATTCTTATGACTTTTCGTGATAAAAAAAAAATTACTGGAGTTATAGCATTTTCAAAATTCCAAAAAACAAACGAAAATGATCATTTTAAGCCGAAAAACACACGATATGAAAAAAAGTCAAGAGGAGAAAAACATTGATTCCTGAACACCCTATAATATTTTCATGACAACTTTTTGAATTTTTCGAAAAATAAAAAATTCAAATTTTGATCGCACAAAAAATTAATGAAAAATCAAAAAAGCCATTTTGCTGTAAAACTATGCAAGATACCAGAAAAGGTCATCTCACCAAAATTGTGCACCTAAAAAAGATCTACAAATTTCTTATCATTCACTTCTTGATATGACGCGTAGTTTTTGTTTTATTCGTAAAAAACAGCATTGAAAATAGAAAAATCAAATTTTCAGACGAATATTACCAGCTACGAAAAAATGACCGAAACAAAATTTGTTCATCCAAGGAAGAGGTACAAATTTATTGTGACTCATGTTTCGATAGGATGCGTGGTTTTTGTTTTATTCGTGAAAATAACATTGACAGTAAAAAAATCAAATTTTTGAAAAAACAATGCAAGGTACGAAAACATATAAATGAACAAAAATTGTGCATTCAAAAAAGACTTACACACCCGTAATCAATTTTTGTGGTAAGAATATATTCAAAATTAAAAAATTAACTTTTTTGATAAACGGCACAAGCTAAAATAAAATGTTAACTAATAAAATTTGTCGCCTGAATTATATCATTACTTTTCATTTGAAATCAAATACAAATTTAGTAATTTGTATATGAAGAACATATAACACGAAGCACAAAGTGCGCGCTCAGTGTATTTACCAAATCGCACGCCGTAAGTGCGCTCAAACTTTTTTGTTTCTATCATTCGGTTCAAATTATTTTCAAATCAAACATCGAGCGCGAAGCGCGAGTGTCTGGATGAGAATGTGTTCCTTAAGGTCGATAGAACCTTGAGTAAATAAAGTTCCTTTTCAGTCTAAAATAAAAGCAAATTTAACAATCACTTAATATGTAGAGGTTTTGATAATTTTATAATATTTGCAAACAAATTTTTTCTTTCCATCGAAGTCGAACACGAAGTTCAAAAATCTAGAGGAGCCTAGCGTAAAGCGCGATGCAAATACGCCCGAGCGCGTAGCGCGAGGTGAATACATAATCGAGCGCGAAGCGCGAGATAAATATATGATCGAGCGCGAAGCGCGAGATCCAACAGTCGCGCGCCCTAGGCGCGCTCAAACTTGCGAGCGAAGCGAGCCGCGCGCGAAGCGCGCCATGAGAATGTGCCCGCGAAGCGGGCAGATTTTTTTTTCTTTTTTTACGGCTTTTTGGGTTATTCTTGAAAACGGAGAAACCTGATACATTTTTGCACGAAGAAAAAAGAGAGGAGCAATTAAATTTCCTATAAAAATATGAATATTTACTTTTTAAGTTGAAATCTGAAACTTGTTTTACAGGTCTCCAGGGGCCAACGCCGTTCATCAAAAATAATTTATTGGCGGATTAGAAATGAAATTTGTATTTTTGTTTGAATCCCAACAATTTTTTGTTAGTTCAAAAGAATTATAATATACTAACATGGAGGGCTATGAGTAGAAGAAAAGAGGTGGCTGTGGTCGTACGACGGCCTATAGGGAGCGTTTGCATCTTGCTGCCCAGCATCTGTATCTGTAAGATATAATAAAGATTTTTATTAAAGAATTTTTTCAATAAACCCTAAAAATTTTCTATTCTTCCAAAATAAAGATAGCTCAAACGTCATCCCAAAGTCAGTTAATTCGAAAAAAAAACTTTCTGAATTTTTATGAAGTGAGTATGTTTTGAGAATGTAGACATCCTGAATTATGAATTTTTAGAATATCATTATTTATTTATTTCATATCGTTATTTTCACTTCGTAGTCTGGATTTAAAAATTTGCAAACATCAATCTTTAAACGTTATTTGGAGGTTGAACCGATCATTTGAAGAAAGGTCACAACAGTGTTAAAAATTATTTCTAATTATATTTTTGTCACGTATCATTTATATATAAAAATTTTATTATAGCACTTTCTGCCGATTTTCTATTTCACGGCATCCCCCTCGATGTCAAAAATTGCAAGGCAAAGTTTCGTCCCTTAGGATGTGTAGTTCAATGAAAATTTGCACCATTCTGTGCTTTTTCATATACAATTGCAAAAACAGCAAAAAATAAAGAAAATCATTTTACCGAAAGAAATCGTAAGATTTCGAAATTAGAATATAAAACACTGATTAAAACATTCATTAAAAAAATGTATTGAAAAAAAATTTTTCCCTGAAACCTTTTTATTAAAATGTATAATGCGTGAAAAATCAACGGACAAAAACACATGAAGAAATTTTATGAAATGTTCATCTTGCGCCTTATTATTTCATGCAAATTTATAAATCCGTTTCTTATGTATCTCGATTGAGTAACTTTGTGCAAACGCGGTTGACCTTGTAGAAACTACACTGATAAGATTTTTGTATGCCAATCACAGGTACGTTGACAAAATATGATATTGAGACCAGTTTTAACTGCTATTTCTATAATTTCTTGCATTTCTTCCAAAAATATATACTTTTTTATTTAATTGCATCATTGCAACCACTTTTTTCCAATTAATGTGGAGAAGAAATAGAAAAAAATTCAGATAAGTGCATCGTTGTACTCAGTCTCAGAAGAAGAAGTTTCAGAAGAATATGTGAAAATTTAACAACTTTAGACGCCATATTAGATCCGCCATTTGGGACTTGTAACTTTTGAAATCGAATCCGTACACGTAGAAAAATGGATGGTCAAAGTTAGAGGGTCGAAATTTAGAGTACCAGTCCGATCTTCTAGATGGTCTAAAGAGCCTTTCAGAATTTTTTCTACATAGTCAGTGAGACTCTAATTGTATGGCCATTCTGACTGTTATAAGAGTGTCAGACTCACTATCAGGTCCTC
Organism: Andricus curvator; assembly: GCA_932195095.1. Classification (NCBI taxonomy): domain Eukaryota; kingdom Metazoa; phylum Arthropoda; class Insecta; order Hymenoptera; family Cynipidae; genus Andricus; species Andricus curvator. Next base: position 380,494 of record CAKNYM010051804.1, on the reverse strand, counting down.
TCGGGATGGTCAATACGATCATCTTGTTTTCACTCATTTCGACCGTTCATGGAAGAGCAAACGACCCATCGCGGAGGGCCAAGCTGATTATTTACCGTTGGCGTTTACAACAAATGATAAATCTAAAGTGCATAAGAATATTAGGAATCATTGTAAATTCATATTTAAGATAAAAAAGATATTCTTTTCTTTAAAATTAAAATCGATCAATTATTTTTAAGGAGAAAATCTAATACATAATCTAAACTTTACTTTACAAGTCCTTCATGTGAGCGAAGAATTATTTTCAATAACATTACTCTTACTGTTTGCTGTATAAAATTGCTTTTCACATTTAATCATTTCAAATAAGCGAGCCAAACCTAATCAACCCGTTTGTCGACGCGACGGATCCAGTGTGAAAAGATACGAGAGTTGTGAGCACCGCAATTTCGGAGTGAGTGAATGTCATTGAGCCATTCAGCGTCACATTTGCTGTTTATTAAACTTAAACATATTTTTAACAATTTTAAGTTGCTTTTTGATATTACGAACATGCGTGGAGAGTTGAGTGCATGAGAGGGAACATGACGGACAGTGAATTAAATTTTTTCTTTTGAATTTTCAACGTCAAATTTGATGCTTTCAAGGAATTGAGAATAAAGACGTAACTGGATGCTCAGCTATCAATTTGTTCTCACAGTGTCGTTTCAAAATGAAAACGTGCCAAAAATCACAGCATTAATTAACGATGTAGAAAGAAACGAGATGTGGAATATTGGTTTCAAAATTCCCTCCAATGCAATGTTTGAAATTTTACAATTCAGTGCAATACAGTGACGCCGCGCCATGTCCTTAGCCTTTCGTGCGCCAAATATATTTTGTCAATGTGCACTGTTTTCGCATATCGAATTACGTCTCATCCACCTCGCTATCCACAAAGAATAAAAAATGCTTTCAGAATTTATGTATTTCATATAAATTTTCTTGTTTTATAGGTTCCACTTAATTTTATAATTTCCAGTCTCTTATAAAAGAGAAACTGGAATCGGTAGGAAATGGACAACAAATATAGAAAATGTAAAATAATCAAATCGACCCCCTAAGATGGCCAGGTCGACTGTCCGAGGAGATCAAGTCGACTATCTGAGCTGATCAAATCGACCCTCTATGATTAGCGATTCGACCCTTCAAAATGATCAATTACACCCTATGTGATGATCAGTTCGACTCTCTATGACGTTCGAGTCGACCGCCCGAGATGATCAAGTCGACACTCTGAGATAATCGAATTGAAGCTCTTGTTTCAACCTTCTAGAGATAGTCGCTTTAGCCATCTTCGATGGCTGCCCCATAGTTGACCCTCGGATATAATCTGTCTGCACATCAAGATGGCCAAACTGACCTTCCATTTTTCTCCGTGTCATCAGTCACCCTGACCCCCCCCCCCCACTTGCAAGTTTTATTCAACTATGTAGTATACTTGGTTTTATACAAGTTGGGTGTTCTATCTTTATAAAGATACATTTCAATGGATGCAGTAATCTTTTAAAGATTTTATCAAAAAAGTTTAATCGCTGGAGTGCCAATAAACTTCAAGGAGCCATAGAAAATTAAAAATTTGGAGCACAATTTATACGCCCATGGTTAAAAAAAGTTACTGGTAAATCACCAAGAAAGTCTCAACTTGAAAAATTTCCATAAATTTAATATATTTTTACTATTTTCAAAAATTTTCATGACCTTTCACAAATATCATTAATTTCTATAAATTTCATAAATTTTCAATTCCTCTAAACGGTATTGTCGTTTTCGATTATGACGATTTTCGAGAGTAACGCTTGGTAACGCTTGCTTACTGTAGGACGCTCCTATCCTCTCCGCTTAACAGTAGTGTGTGTCTGTCTGTGGTGCTGCATTTTAAATCAGTGATACTAACTGAGTCGCCTTTGTCTGTGCATGTTTGGTGGTCTTTTCGGGATCACGGTGGGAAATAGTAACCGAATCAAATCGTAGTTCGATTTCGATAATACGACACGTGTTTTTTCGTATTTAGTATTTTTTTCAACGGCATTTTGGGTTCATCTTGAAAACGGAGAAAACTGCCACATTTTTGGAAAGAGAAAAAAGATGCGCAATTACATTTCCTATAAAACTTTTCAAGTTGAAATTCGAAACTTGTTTTAAAGGTGTCCAAGCGCAAATTCCGTTCATCAAGAACAATTCATTGGCTGTTGAGAAATGCAATTTGGATTTTTTTCTGGACCTCAACAATTTTTTTTTACCAAGAGAACTGTAATATACTAACGTTGATAGCTAGAACTTCCAACTTGACCTGATTGTCGTCTTGTACGCAGTCGGTGGTATGCTGTATCTGGACCTCGCTGTTCAGCACCTCCATCTGTAAGATATAATATAGGGATTTTTATCAAAGAATGTTTTCAATAAACCCCGAAAATTTTCTATTGATTCAAAATAAAGATAGCCCAAATGTAATCTCACAGTGAGTTAATATTTAAAAAAGCCAAGGTTCCAAATTTCGATGTGGTGAATATATTTTGAGAATGTAGACACCCTGAATTATGTATTTTTAGAATATCATATTATTTTTTCTTCCTATTGTCTGTTAAAAAATGTGTAAACATCAATCTTTGAACGTTATTTGGAGGCTAGATTGTATAAAAAGCCTGTAATAATTATGATAATGTTTTCCATTTCCCGGCATTCTTCTCGAAATCAAAAAGTCGATAAGCGTTTTTGTCGATTTTTTCTTCTCCGTTCATTTTGCAGTTAACGGTGTTCTTTCAAATCACGACAGTTATAGTCTGAGCTATAGCGTATGCGTCCAGCAGACCTGTTATTAAAAGTTATTGGTAAATTACTACACATTTCCATAAATCTCCGTAAATGACCATACATTTCTACCATCAATTTTCATAAATTTTATAAATTGACAGAAATTTTTTTTAGCGGCATTTTGGGTTTCTCTTGGAAACGGAGAAAGCTGCCACATTTTTGGAAAGATAAAAAGATGCGCAATTAAATTTCCTATAAAACTTTTCAAGTTGAAATGCGAAACTTGTTTTGAAGGTGTCCAGGCGCAAACAGGGTTCATCAAGAATAATTATTTATTGGCGGTTGAGAAATAAAATTTGGAGTTTTTTCTGGATCCCAACAATTTTGCTTCCACATAGAGGAAGCTTTGTAATGGTGACATTTTCCAAAAATTTTAAGTTTATTTAATTAAACCTTCCTCAATGTAAAAATGTATAATACAATGTTCTCAGCAATTGTGCGGATGTGTGTGTGTGTGTGTTTGTGGATGTGTGGATGCGTGGATGTCACACTTTTTTGTGAACACGATAACTACAAAACGGTTGCAGATAAATTGATAAAATTTAGAGTGCTTATTTTCCTCACTAATATTTCGAAACTGACAGAAGGATTTCCATAAATATTCATTGTATTTTTTTAGCACTCAATAATATTTTTAAAATCAGTTTTTTATGGTAAAACTTTTTTCATTAACATAATTCAAAGTTGATGCAAGGATATAAAATATTCCTTGGATCGTGACGAATGGGTTGACTCACAATAATACATTTTATTAAAGAGTAGGGAAGTTATGCTCATTTATAATATTAGAATCATCTGTTTCAAACAGAAAAACTTTTCTCATCGACATAATTCAAAGTTGACACATGAATAGAAAATACTTTTTGATCATAAATTTTCAAATAGAGTGATTCTGACAATTTTTCAAAAGAAATCACAAAGCTGGAGAAGGGATAGGTTGCGACAGAACTTTTCCCTGGCTTTTTCCAGCTCGAAAAATTATCATTTCGAATACAAATTTTGATTTGTCTGATTTGTCTTTGTATTTAAAATTTTTTTGTATTATTTTGTAATTTTGTATTTTTTATGAATTTATATTTTCAAATTGAGCAAAATGTAGACTTGGGCTTGTCTATTATTGGAAAAAATAACTAACGCTTCGTCTCTGATCAAGCAAATATATTTGCTAATGGGAAGCAAAGTGCCCGTGAAATGAGCACCATATGAATATAAATACAAAGAAAGTGGAAACACTCGATATCGAATTCACAGCTAGTTATGTTAGTCCAAAAGAATTATAATATACTTACAGTGATAGTTAGAACTTTCAGCTTGACTTTGTTGTCGTCTTGAACTCGTACGCAGTCGATTTCGCGGATCAGGAGGTCCATCTGTAAGATTTAATATAGGGATTTTTAGCAAAGAATGTTCTCAATAAACCCCAAAAATTATCTATTGTTCTAAAATGAAGATAGCCCATATTTAATACCAAAGTCAGCTAATATCTAAAACGCCATGGTTCCAAATTTCGATGAGGTCAATATGTTTTGAGAATCTAGACACCCTGAATTATGTATTTTCAGAAGATCATGGTATTTTTACTTCTTATTTTCTATTGAAAAATGTGCAAACATCAATCATTGAACGTTATTTGGAGGTAGATTTGATAAAAAAACGTGTAATAATGATGATAATGTTTCAAAATATAAGATTTGTTATTATGCGTCTTCAATATGGACCGATCAATTAAAGGAAGGTCAAAACAGTGTTAAAAAATATTTGTAATTATATTTTCGTCGCGTATTATAAATAAAAATTTCCATGTAGCACTTTCTGCCGATTTTCCTTTCCCGGCATTCCCTTCGATATCAAAAAGTGCAAGGCAAAGTTTCGTCCCTTAGGACGTGTAGTTCAATAAAAATTTGCACCAGTCTGCGCTTTTTTAGATACTAATTGCAAAAACAGCAAAATATAAATAAAATCTACTTCTCTAAAGAAATAGTAAGATTCCGAAAAGTAGTGATTAAAATATAAATCACTCAGTCGTAAATATTGGAAGAACATTTTTTTAAGTGTTCAAAACAGAAAATTAATTTATAAATAAGAAAAAATATATAGGAAAACAATTTTTTCCTGGAACTTTTTTATCAAAATGTATAATGCATAAAAAATCAACTGAAAAAAACTCATGAAGAAATCTTATAAAATGTGCACCTTGCGCTTTATCATTTCACGGAACTTTATAAATCCGTTTCTTATGTCTTTCAATTGAATAACTTTCTGCTAACGCGGTTGACCTTGCAGAAACCACATTTATAAGATTTTCGTATGCTAATCACAGGTATATTGACAAAATAAAATATTGAGAACAGTCTTAACTGCTATTTCTATGATTTTTTGCATTTCTTCCAAAAATATGAATTTTTTTAAAAATGCATTATTCCAACCACTTTTTTTTTTAATGAATGTGGGGAAGAAATAGAAAACAAATCAGAAAAGTGCTCTATTGTAATCAGTTTTAGCATTTTTCCAAACAAATATCCGTCATATATGATCGGTCGTTTTGAATTTGAAACTTCAGACCTCAAACTTAAGAATCAGAGACGTTAAAAACACCCTTTATACTAAGTTTCAGAGAAATATGTAAAACTTCAAGAAAACCCCTCGCCACTTTTATTGGATTTTGGACAACAGTACGGCCACTAGCAGTGCTTCAGTTCGGTGTTGTGGCTTTATAAAGATACGTGTCAATAGATACAGTTTTCTTTTAAAGATTTTTGTCAAGCGGTTTTTAAATCTACGCGGGAAAAATGCCCACGAGAAACTTTGGACATGCAGTGTAATTTTAAAAAACATACCCCGCTGAAAGTAAAATCGCTGGAGGGCCAATAAACTTCAAGAAGCCACAGAAAATCAAATATTTGGAGGGCAATTTATACATGCAGCAAAACATGATCCAGGTTATAAACAGTTCCGGTAAATCACCATGAAAGTCTCAATTTGGAAAATTTCCATATATTTCGTGTGTTTCCACTATTGTCGCACATTTTCATGAATTTTCACGAATTTCATGAATTTCCAGTTTCCATGAATTTGAGAAACAATGGAAAGAAAGTTTTAGATTTCCAGTCGGAAGGAAATATATTGTGAAGATAAATATTTGGAACATATGTTGGCATACACGTCGCGATCTCCAATTCTGATATTCTCAGAAGATTTTAAAATTAAAGCTGTTGACGTTAGATCTTCAAAATCATCACAATTTTGGAATTTTTATTCATACATCTTTCAAAATTAAACAGTTTTCAATTGTTAATCTTCAAAATTGAAGAGTTTCAAATTGCGAATCGTTAAAATTGAAGAAATTTTTATTCTAAGTCTTTGAAACTGAACTATTCCAAAAGAAATCTTTCAAATTACACACCTCTGAAATATTATTTATTATTATACCATTAAGCCATTTCCCTTTCGGGCTAGGCGTGACTTGCTCCGTTGGAAAATAGTGGTGTGTATATGGGTATATAGGTATAGAATAGATAGGTATGGGTTAAATAGGTATATAGGTATATAGGTGTAAAGTTAGGTATATTGGTATAAGGTAGATAGGTATATAGGTGTTATGTATAGATATTTTAGATTGATCTGGAATTCTCGTGTTATTTCTTTAAATGACACGTTTATTCCGCAACACTGCTCCGATCCAGGTTGCTGCTCAATCTCTCTAGCGATCACCCCAAGTGAAGAGCCTCACAAAATTGTTATGTATGGTTCACCACTTGGGCCCATTAGTTTCCAAGGTCTTTGTTTCAGGCGTCATTCATTCTATTGTCACTCTGTTTACAAACTATTTTTCGCCACACTTTTCTGTCCTGGCATACTACTCTATCTGCCTTCACGTCCATGCATTTTTTCATGCAAGCTCTTGTGTTTCTATGGCTTCTTATGTCTCTTCGGAATAATGTCTCATTTACAGATTCTAATAATTCTTTCGGCGGTCTACCTCTGGGCATTCTGCCATTTACTTTACCTTTATACACTTGTTTGGTCAGTCGTTCATCTTTCATTCTTTCAAGATGACCGAACCATCTTAACTGATTTCTTTCCCATGTGTCAACTATTGTCTCTTTTGCACCACATTCTTTGAGGATTGACTCGTTTCGGACTTTGTCCATCAGTGTTTCCCCGCATATTATGCGCAGAGGTTTCATGCCGATCGCGTTAATTTTACTCCTGTCCTTTTCTTGACAGGTCCATGTCTCGCTACCGCATAGTACAGACGGTACGAATATAGAATTATGTATGGCCATGTTAGCTTTTTTTGATATAGTTTTTATTTGTGAGAATTGACCCTGCTCTACCGATAACCTGTTTACCTTTATTTATGCGCCTATCTAACTCCCCATCTATTTTTCCGTCGCTAGTGAATAGACTACCTAGATATGCGTACTTGTCAATTTATTATAATCTCTCATCATTTAGGACAATGTCGCATATTGTTTTCTCACTTTTTCCCTCAAACACCATGATTTTTGTTTTATCTACGTTAATTTTGAGTCCCATGTCCTTCATGCTTGTATTAAGTTTATTCAACATTCTTCGCAAGTCCTCGACTGATTCTGCCATAACAATCTTGTCATCTGCGAAAGCTAACCCGCGTACCTTGACTGTTTGGAGATCTACAGCTTCTTCGTCGAAGAGGGCAGTTCTTAGACACTTATCCATGTATACCATTAAGCCATTTCCCTTTCAGGGTAGGCGTGACACTACCCGATTCAGGTAGTGTTTCTAGGTGGATAGTTTTCTTGTAGTTATGATTAACTACAAATTTGGGCTCACCACATCCATAATATGCCAACAGCACACAGTATTCTCGAATGGTCACCCATCCAAGTACTAACCGCGCCCAACGCTGCTTAACTTCAGTGATCTGACGAGAACTGGTTTTTTCAGCGTGGCATGGCCGTTGACCGAATATGATAAATAGCCACGAGGACATAACGCATCCTTGTTTCACGCCTTGCATAATATGGAACCAGTCACTCAGTTTCCCGTTTACCCTTACACTCGCTTTGCTACCTTTATATATTGTTTTTATTGCTTGCAGGAGCTCTCCATTTACTCCGTTCTCTTTAAGGACTTCCCAAAGTTTACTTCTATTTACCTTGTCAAATGCTTTTTCTACTTCAATAAATGCACAGAAAACTTTCTTTCCTACTCTCAAGTTTTTTTCTGTGATATGTGTTAGGCTAAATATCTGATCTGTGCTGAATCTTCCTGGAATAAAACCACTTTGGACTTCCCATATCTTTTCTTCTGTGATTTCCATTACCCTACGAATAAGTATTTTTGAGTATATTTTACTTGCGGTACTTAGTAGACTGATACCTCTGTAATTGCTGCAGTTGCTTTTGTCTCCCTTTCTTTTGTATATTGGGACGATAATCGCTTTTCTCCAATCGTCTGGGACTTCTCCCGTCTCGATACATAAATTTATCAATTCGCACAACCTGTGAGGTTGTGCGCCACCGTATTTGAGAACCGTATTTGAGCATTTCAGCGCTAATACTGTGTACACCAGCAGCCTTAATGTTTTTCAAGTTCTTTATTATGTCTTTGACCTCAGTGACACATACTTTATCAATTGGGTTTTCTAATGTATTATGTTCTATGTAGCAGTTTTGTGGTCTATATCATATAGCATTTCACCTTTGCTGTTTCTCATGCTGGCAAACTCTGTACTTTTACTTTCCTTCAACTGTTTATATAATAGTTTCATAATTCCTTCAAAGCTGTTTTGTATTTTCCTCTCTTCTTCTGTTCTGATTTTCTCTTTACTCTCTTTGACTAGTCGTTTAACTTTCCTCTTTTTGTGTCTGTAATCATTTTCAAGTCTATTTCTCTCCTCATCGCTAAGACCTGAAATGTGCAACGTTCTTCCGTGCGCTTCTTTCTTTTCTTTTTGTGCTGCCTCAATTTCATCATTCCACCATGCATCACCAGATTTTCTTCCTACAACTGCCGTACCACATACTTCGGTCGCAGTTTTAACGATGATATCCCGTAGCAATGTCCACATGCCCTCTATATCTTTATTGTTCAATAGCCCCTTCCAAACTGCCCAGCTAACACAGTTACTAGTCCGAATAGTCACATAATTGTAACAAGATTAAAAAAACCAGTCACTGGTGACTTCCATGCTGGTCACCCAGTGACAATATATTTCCCACTCAAAGTAGTAACAAATTACAAGCGAAGCAGGTAACATTATCCCGCCATTGTAATCACATGCTTGTATCAAAGTGATGTTTGGAAACGCAACGTGCAATGACAGCTTAACCTCAAAATATACATCGTTTCGGAATTGTAATTATGAATATTTTTGCAAAAATGTTGGAAAGGAACATAATTAAACGATAAATAAGTTCCAGAAAAGGGAGATAATATGTGAACAAAGCTTTTATAAAAAAACAGATATTTATAAGTTGAACCCTTACGAAAAAGAAATTACATTATAGAGGTTAGACCCAAAATGTATATGTATAAATGAAGATCGCTGCCGGCTGTTACCGCCATGTTACTAGTCTGACAAGGAACGGTTGCAAACAAGCCTCCCTAGTAAACTACGGCGATTATGCCGTTACCTGCTAGGAGACTGAGATACAAGTAACAATTCCTCTGATAACATGTGATCATTCAGGAACCTTTCAGGATGGTAACAGGTTAGCTGGGTGTCTCATCTATACGTTCGTTTAACCTATTTTGAAAGTCTATTCGCACTTCCGGTTTCTGTAAATTTTCAATCTTTATTCGCGTTTTTTTTTTGTTTTTTTCTCTTTCTTCTCCTTCCCCGCTCTAAATTTATTTTGGAGACTAAGAGGTAATGATTAGTATTGCATTCGGAACCCCTCATAACTCTTCTATCTTTAACTAGTTCTCTTAGTCTTTCATCCGCAAGAAAAAAGTCAATTATACTGTGGCTATTTCCTTTACGCCAGGTGTACATGTGAATCATTTTATGTCTAAACCAAGTATTTGTAATAAATAGGCCCTTTTCTAAGCATAACCTAACTAATTTTTCCCCGTTATAATTTTTTCTTGTTGGATCCCCAAATTTACCTAGCACCCTTTCTGTATCTGTATCCTGACGTTGGACACCGACCCATCCGTTCATATCTCCTAGCAGAATTATTCTTTCACCTTGATCGCAAATACTTATTGCATCATTTGAAGTGTCCCAGAATCATCTTTGACTTCTCTCGAGTCACTATCAACTGGGGCGTAGCGCGCTATGATAAATAATCTTCTGATTCCTACCTTCATTCTAGCCCACAACAATGTGCGAGATACGAAATCATGATCTTTGAAATGTTGTCTTGCTTTTTCATTCATGATTAAACCGACCCCCTGACTACCATGTGATTCACTGTCTACTCCTGACCATATTTCAAAACCTCCTTTCTACACTCCATTTTCTATGTTTCTACTTTCGCAACCCTTTTTCTTCGTCTCAGGTACACATAAAATATCTAGTTTTCTTGCATGCATATTTTCTCGTAGTTCTCTTACTTTAAGATCATTTACTCCTCTAGTATTCCAAACGCCCAGTCTCCATTCATCGCCTGAAACTCGACCTTTACGTTTACCGTGTGTATTCATTTCGTTAATCAAAGTTTCAGTCCATTCCGAGGCTACTTTATTGTTTGTATTATTCAAGTTTAGATTGTACACCCAACTATCACCTTTATGCGCGAAATTTGTTTTGTGAGCCGAAATCATGTCCAAGTTACGTGATTATCCGTCGTACGGTGCAGAGTCTAGTTGTAACGTCAGTCCCACCAAACCTTCTGTTACTAGGAGGGGGGGGGGGCAGAGAAAGGGAAACGAGAGTCTCAATTGGTTGGTGATTTATGCTGAAAAGGTTACCAGCCTTCAGCAGCGTTGTATGAGATAGGAGTTATTACGTGCCTATCTGCCGAATCCCGGCCCACCTCTAAACGAGGAGCCAATAACTATTTTTTTATTTTTTTATTTTTTGAAAATGGAAAAATTTGTAATACCAAATTTTCAACATGCAAGAATGATCAGTTTTGACTCTTCAAAATTGCAGAACTTTGAACTGCAAATCTTTTAAAGTTGAAGACATTTCAACTGCAAATCGTCAAGGTTGAGGAGTTATATATATATATTATATATGAATTTTTATTATTATATATAAATCTTCAAAATTGTAGATATTTGAATTGCAATTCTTCCAAATTTAATATTTAAAATTTACAATTTAAAAGTTATATGATTTTCAAGTTTTTATATTGAAAATGCTGACATTTTAATGATTTAGATTTTAAATTTCATCAATTTTGAAAATTTAGAATTGAAAACTTTTGACTTTTGATCTTTGAAATCATCACAATTAAGAAATTGTTATTTATATATCTTTAAAAATTAGACAGTTTGAAAAATTCAATTCAGTTATATATTACATACCTCTAGAATATATAATTTTTGAAAATTGAATAATTTGTGATTCCAATTTTTTAACACTTAAGAATTGTCAATTGTAACTCTTTAAAATTGCAGAAATTTGAATTACAAATTTGAAAAAATTGAAGAATATTTAATTCCAAAAGAACTCCAATTAAAAATTCAGAAATTATTTATAATAATATTAGTGATATGTAATTTTTCATAATAATTATAATTTCATGATTAAATGATAATTTGTAATGATTCAAATTTTGGTGTACACAGATTGCATGATTGCAAGTGATTGCAAGTGTTTAAATACGTGTTCAAGTGATTGCAAGCGAATGTAGTGATTTCCTGTGATTACAGAGTCAATTCTGAGTGATTGTAGTGAATTCCGAGTGATTGGAGTGATTACACGATTAATTTTAAAAGCTTGCAGTGATAGCACGGTAAATTGTGATTGATTGCAGTGATTTCATGGTGAATTATGAGAGATTTTGGGTAATTTCAGGCGACCAAAGAGTAATTTTAATTTAATTTAAAGCTATTTGGAATAAATGTAATTTGATTTGAAATCATTACATGCACTAAAGCGATTGAACTCAGTAGTGGTACGCTTGCCCAATATATTCTTTTCATTTATTTCAATATTGGGAACCTGTTACAGCATACACACTTCAGGGCGTATCGAAAAAAAAAGTTTTTTGCTCGAAGTTCTAATAGCAATGAAAACTTTCTTTTGGGAGTCAAAAACACTCCCCTAAAGTTTCATAAAAAAAATCCCTTCTGTCTCCGCATCGTAGATATAGCTAAAAATCACAAAAAACGAAGCACTTCTTCAAATTTGAATTAAAAAAAAAAAATTTTGAATTTTAAATTACCAATAACAACAGTTCAAAGCAAGTCGATTTATACCTGTATAGCGATAATTCCATTAAAATATTTGTTACTCTCCCTAATTGACTTTGAAGTTTCAAAAAATCGAAAAAAGTCGACTTTTTCGCTATTTTCTTAGATTCATGGTAAATTTCTCGACTATTTGACCATATGTATATATACCATTGAGCCATTTCCCTTTCAGGGTAGGCGTGACACTGCCCGATTCGGGTAGTATTTCTAGGTGGATAGTTTCTTGTAGTAAATAACTAGAAGTGTGGGCTCACCACACCCACGATGGGCCAACAGCACGCAGTATTCTCGAATGGTCACCCATCCAAGTACTAACCGCGCCCAACGCTGCTTAACTTCAGTGATCGGACGAGAACTGGTTTTTTCAGCGTGGTATACGTGATATACGTTGATCAGAATGTATTTACAGTATGCTGCAACAATAATATATACATTTGAAAACATTTTTACCTTATTTAGACACCGAAAATTAATTTTGTTGTGAAATAAAGAGCAATATATCACTTTGAGATATTTTCTTGTGATCCAAAATCAATAAAAAAGTTTTTGATATCAACATTCTGCATATATTATTGGTGTAACATATTGAAAATACGTATATCCAATGAGTCACTTTTTGTAACGTCAATAGAATAAAGAGACAATAAGTCTTTTCCAATTGTAATAGACAATGAGACGTTTCGGCTTAGAGTGAAGCCATCATCAGTCAAATTTATTAATGTTTCAAAAATTTTCCAATAATATGCAAAATTATACAAAGTGCAAAGAAGCGGAAAATCAAAGAAAAACAAGGTGTTTATATAAATAATAAAGAAAAGACATACCTGAGAAGAAAAATGCCAAAAAATGGTGATTATTGTATAAAATAGAGTCAAAAATCAAAGTTAAAACCAAATAAATAAATACCAAGGACGGAAACACAACGAGCCAAGCCAGATGGCAAAGTCTGACTGTGTAAGTATACAATCTAAGGCTGGAAAACCAATGAGACGAAAAATATGACTACTAACGGTAAAGTAGAGCGCTAAGTTGTTATAACTTGGTAAGTGGTTTATATTCAAGCGGGAAAAAATTATGTTCAAATCTGATATTAACATTATTATCTATTTTGTTGATGAAGAAGTTTTCAATAATTTTTCTGCGGGCAATATTATTCTCAACTGAAAGAATTTTGAAATTATCAAAATCAAAATTGTGGCCAAGTTCTAAAAAATGTTCTGAGAGAGCAGTGTGATTTGAAGCGCCCGGATTTCTAATAGAGTTTTTATGTTCACGTGTGCGAGTTTCAATGCATCCCCCTGTTTCGCCAATGTATGAAGAATCACAATCCTTGCAATCATATTTGTAAACAACATCAGATAATTTACCTTTAGGTAAAGGATCTTTTAGATTATTGAAAAATTTGGAAAAACTATTGATAGGTTTGTAGATGGTTTTTATATTGTAAGAATTTAAGATGTGTTGAATTTTTTCCGAGAGATTTTTGATATATGGACAGAGGTAAAATCTATGTACTTTTTTAATTTTTACTATTCTTTTGAATTTGAAGAGATTCAGAATTGTAGAACTTGTTAGTTTCATGTTCTAAACAGAAATCAATGAGGGATTTAGGGTAGCCATTGTTAATTAGAGTTTGTTTAATTAAATTAATATTTTTAGTTCTGAAAGCAATGTCCGAGATGCGAAACATTCTAAAAAATAGGCCAGTAACGATGCTAGTTTTATGATTGTAAGGATGTGCTGAATCAAAATTCAAGTACCTCCCAGACCAGGATTGCTTTTGGAACCAATCGATTTTTAGAGAATTATCCATCCTTATGATAAGTTTGTCTAAAAAACAAATTTGCGAATTATTTTCAACTTCAATTGTGAATTCAATATTAGAGTGGTAAGAGTTGAATAAGTTAAGGATAAGGTCCAACTTGTCAAGAGGAACAGCAGTAATTATATCATCAACATAACAGAAGAAAAATGGAATAGCAAAAGATAACGATGATAAACATTTAGATTCGAAATTTTCCATAACTAAGTTCGCAGCTGAAGGGGAAAGTGGAGAACCCATAGCTAACCCTGATACCTGTTTATAGGTTACATGATTAAATTTGAAATACGTGGAATTTAAGCAGATTTCAACCAATTCAATAAACTGGTCCAACGGAATCATTATCGTTTAATTTGCATTAATTCCAGACTTATTAAAATTGAATCTTTGATTGGTAATATAATTCCACACGATATTCTGAATAGATTTTTTGTGCTTGAAAACTTGAAATTTGAAAAACTTTTCCATTCAAAAAAACTCTCATCCATTAAAAAATTTGAAAGATTATGTCTGAATAAAATTTACAATAATAGTATCACTCATCAAAATAAATGGTTCAAAAATCTTACCACTACTGATATTCCTGACGACGTTATAAATCTCGTTTCATTGGGTCCTAAATTTTCTTCCAATACTTTTAATGTCAATGATTTTCAAGTTAAAAATTTGATCTCGTCCATTGAAACAGGTATTTATAAATTAGACTTAGATGATAAACACGTTATACGCAATCGCTGCACCCAAACCATTTCTGACCATGTTGCGCAGATTAAATTTAAAAATAGGCTACGTTTTGGAAAATTGTTTGATACTAATCGTATGAGAAGGTTCAAACTGGCAAACCCTGATATAATGTTTGTAAATGCTGATAAAGGTAATGTTACAGTTGCGATTTCCAAATCTGATTATATTATTAACATGAACTTATTACTTCAAGACAAAAATTTATATTCCATCTCTAATTTCGAATACACAGCCACGGCACAAGATCATTTTAATAAATTAATTACAAATTTGTAATCTAATGGCTTTATTGAACACATAGAGGCTAAATCATAAAGAACTTATTCTGCTATCATTGCTAGAGCTTACGGTTTACCAAAGATCCATAAAGAAAACAATCCACGCAGATTAATTGTTTCGACGATTAATGGTCCTACTTATAATCTCTCTAAATTTATATCAAAAATATTAAACAATATTATTGGAAAAACACCACACCATATTACCGATAGTCTCTCCCCAGGCGGAAATATTATATATAGTTTATATATAGTGTGAAGTATTATATATAATATTCATTTGTTTTATACATTTTTTATATAAAACAAATGAATATTATATACAATACTTCACACTATATATAAACTATATATAATATTTCCGCCTGGGTCTTTTGTTCGAAAAATAAAATTCCAAAGGATTCTATCTAATTATGTTTTATTTTCCTTGCATGTGGTCTCTATGTTCAATAACATTCCTATTACAAAGGTTTTAGACTGCATTGAGTTGAAGTGGCCGGATATTAGTAGACATACCTCCATTCCGTTGGACAAGTTTATTGAATTGGTTGAAATCTGCTTTAATTCCACGTATTTCAAATGTAATCATGTAACCTATAAACAGGTATCAGGATTAGCTATGGGTTCTCCACTTTCCCCTTCAGCTGCGAACTTAGTTATGTAAAATTTAGAATCTAAATGTTTATCATCGTTATATTTTGCTATTCCGTTTTTCTTCCGTTATGTTAAATTCACAATTGAAGTTGAAAATAATTCGCAAATTTGTTTTTTAGACACACTTATCATAAGGATGGATAATTCTCTAAAAATCGATTGGTTCCAAAAGCAATCCTGGTCTGGGAGTTACTTGAATTTTGATTTAGCACATCCTTACAATCATAAAACTAGCATCGTTACTGGCCTATTTTTTAGAATGTTTCGCATCTCGGACATTGCTTTCAGAACTAAAAATATTAATTTAATTAAACAAACTCTAATTAACAATGACTACCCTGAATCCCTCATTGATTTTTGTTTAAAAAATGAAACTAACAAGTTCTACAATTCTGAATCTCTTCAAATTCAAAAGAATAGTAAAAATTAAACAAGTACATAGATTTTACCTCTGTCCATATATCAAAAATCGCTCGGAAAAAATTCAACACATCTTAAATTCTTACAATATAAAAACCATCTACAAACCTATCAATAGTTTTTCCAAATTTTTCAATAATCTAAAAGATCCTTTACCTAAAGGTAAATTATCTGATGTTGTTTACAAATATGATTGCAAGGATTGTGATTCTTCATACATTGGCGAAACAGGGAGATGCATTGGAACTCGCACAGGTGAACATAAAAACTCTATTACAAATCCGGGCACTTCAAATCACACTGCTCTCTCAGAACATTTTTTAGAACATGGCCACAATTTTGATGTTGATAATTTCAAAATTCTTTCAGTTGAGAATAATATTGCCCGCAGAAAAATTATTGAAAACTTTTCCATCAACAAAATAGATAATAATGCTGATATTAGATTCGAACATAATTTTTTCCCGCTTGAATATAAACCACTTACCAAGTTATAACAACTTAGCGCTCTACTTTACCGTTAGTAGTCATATTTTTCTTCTCATTGGTTTTCCAGCCTTAGATTGTATACTTACACAGTCAGACTTTGCCATCTGTCTTGGCTCGTTGTGTTTCCGTCCTTCGAATTTATTTATTTAGTTTTCACTTTGATTTTTTGACTCTATTTTATACAATAATCACCATTTTTTGGCATTTTTCTTCTCAGGTATATCTTTTCTTTATTATTTATATAAACACCTTGTTTTTCTTTGATTTTCCGCTTCTTTGCACTTTGTATAGTTTTGCATATTATTTGAAAATTTTTAGAAACATTAATAAATTTGACTAATGATGGCTTCAATCTAAGCCGAAACGTCTCATTAACTATTACCATTGGAAAAGACTTATTGTCTCTTTATTCTATTGACCCTTGCAAAAAGTGACTCATTGGATATACGTACATTCAATACGTTACACAAATAATATATGCAGAATTTCGATATTAAAAACATTTTTATTGATTTTGGATTACAAGAAAATATCTAAAAGTGATATATTGCTCTTTATTTCACAATAAAATTAATTTTCGGTGTCTAAATAAGGTAAAAATGTTTTCAAATGTATATATTATTGTTGCAACATACTGCAAATACATTCTGATTAACGTATATCACACATTATATGGTCAAATAGTCAAAACGCGGTTAGTACTTGGATGGGTGACCATTCGAGAATACTGCGTGCTGTTGGCCCGTCGTGGGTGTGGTGAGCCCACACTTCTAATTATTTACTACAAGCAACTATCCACCTAGAAACACTACCCGAATCGGGTAGTGTCACGCCTACCCTGAAAGGGAAATGGCTTAATGGTATACATACATATGGTCAAATAGTCGAGAAATTTACCATGAATCTAAGAAAATAGCGAAAAAGTCGACTTTTTTCGATTTTTTGAAACTTCAAAGTCAATTAGGGAGGTTAACAAATATTTTAATGGAATTATCGCTATACAGGTATAATTCGTCTTGCATTGAATTATTTTTATTTGTAATTTAAAATTCAAAATTTTTTTTTTTTAAATTCAAATTTGAAGAAGTGCTTCGTTTTTTGTGATTTTTAGCTATATATACGATGCGGAGACAGAAGGAATTTTTTTTGTATGAAACTTTAGGGGAGTGCTTTGGACTCCCAAAAGAAAGTTTTCATTGCTATTAGAACTTCGCGCAAACAACTTTTTTTTCGATACGCTCTAATACACATATTCAAATTTTTATGTTGAGACTTTTGTCTGTCAAATAGAAGTATATCAGGTTATAATAATATATACAAAGAATATAGATGAACGACCAAAATTAAAAAAAAAATTACCTGACCGAGGGGTAGATAACTCTTGCAATCGGTGTGTAAACGTTATTGCAATCATTTTGTCATCACCTTGAAATCACATAAAATCACTTGCAATCACTAACAATCACATGAAATTACACACAGTCTCTTGAAATCACCTGTATTTACCCTTCAATCACATGAAATAATTTTGCAATCACATCCATTTTCTGAGAAACAGAAAGAGATTTCCGTTTTAAATTTTTACTAAAAAAAATCGATTTAGGAAGTGTTTACCTTACATACTATGCGTGTTTATCATGAATTGTCCGAATTTAATGAAAGGATTTGTTAGGAATTAGAAAAAATTAAGTATCATTTCAAGCAGTTAGTATTATTGGCTTGAGACATATTTCCAGCTGTGAGCCAGGAACCACAAAAGGCCACGAAGCACAGAAAGTGGCCAAAAAGTAGGCGTGTGCGATATTGATGCGTGTCGTCGGGTTTTGTGTGGGTCGTGTGGGGTCGCGTTTGCGGGTTAGCGGGCTGATTGCGGGTTGAATCCGGGTTGTCGAGTCGATTGCGGGTCTGCAGGACAACACACAAACCCGACCTGATCTGACACAACGCGCAAAAAACTCGAATTAACCCCCGCGGGTCCGCTTATATTTTTTTTGCACACCCCTCCCCAAAAGGAACTTAAAAATTGCTCTAACCACAACTTTTCATCATAACTAGAACAGTTGAAAGTATAAAAAAATCAAAATATTTTGTTAATTGAACAATTCCTATTTCACTGATATTGGTGCAAAGTTTAAAAACATATTCAAGTTTTGAAATGTTTTTATACGAGGGTCGTTCCAAGAGTAAGTTCCGATTTTTTATAAATTGGCGGGAAAAGGTCCGGAAGGGAAAAATTGGATGTATATATTTTCACTTGTACTTCAGGATATCACTGCATTTTTATTAGGTCGTTATCAGCTGTTTTCTTTCATCAGTATCATTGTAACCATGGACCTTCCCCTGACTAGCCTTCCCGATTGTGAAGTGCGATCTGCAATTAAATTTGGAAACTCAGAAGTTGTGGCTGTTCCCGAAATTCACCGTATGGTCAATTTAGTATATGGAGAAGGAGTTATGAGTATCGAAATGACTCGCAGGTGGAAGCAAAGTTTCCTGGAAGGGCAGTTCGTGCGCTTTTGGATGAGGATGCTCGGTACATCCTAAGTGATATTGTTGAAAAACTTCATCCAAGTCTTCAACCAACCGGATTCTCAGTTTATTGAATAATTTTTGTAGATTTGAAGTCAACCGCTACCTAACGAAAATGGGCACGGAGTGGTACACTGGTGGTCTGCAAAATCTTGAGCGACAATACAAGAAATACATTGAGCGGTTTGGTGATTATGTTGAAAAATAATATAGATTCTGACGAATCAAAAGATGTCATTTTTTCTAAATTTCGGTTTTTGATTTCAAATTTAGCGTCATTAATTATACATTGAAAATGGCAGATTCAAGATGGCGGAACTAATATGGCGGTCAAAATTGCAAAATTCTCATATATATTTGTCTGAAGGTTGATATAAAGGAGTTTTTCGGATCGCTGATTTTGAATTTGGCGGCAAAAATTACAAATTAAAAATAGCCGATACACTATGGCATTCATATTATCAAATTTTTTTCAAATTTGTATGAATCTCGGCAGAATTCTACTAATATTAATTGTATTTCAGGAGAAAACATGTTGTTGTTTCGAAAAAAAGCATCGTCCTCTTGCCTGTTTTGATTTGAATCACGTTAATATCAGGTATTTTCACTTCAAAGTCCTTTCATTGAAAATTTATCTGGTGTCATTTATTCGATTAAATGTGAATGTTGTAATTGAGTCTATATAGGTGAAACTGGCAGGAGATTAAAAACTATAATTGCTGAACACAAAAGAGATTGTAAAGTCGGAAATTTCAAGAGAAGTTTTTCACAACATTCTTGGAATTTAAATCATGACTTTGATTGTAACTTCGAAAATATTAAAATATTAGCTACGATGAAATTCTCTTTTCAAAATTTAAGATGTATTTTCTAAGTGAGTGGAGTCTCTTTAATTTTTTTCGAGACTTCTAAATAAATTTTTATGTTTTTCACGATTGACTCAAATTTGACTTGAAAATTCCAAATTGACATCGAAATTATGTTCTTTTCGATGTTTTGTGTTTACTCTTCGAAATTAATCTTACTGTTTAATTAACTCAAACTACATTATCTCAGGTACAATTTTTATATTTCTTTTATATTAATTTATGAAATTAGTCATTTATTTCTTGTTCTTTTCAATATCACTAATTTCAAATATAATTGTATCTAGGTTTAAAACCCTGTTAAAAAAGGTACGCACTGTACCGAAATGTTAAGGATTGAGAATGGAGTTTTTAATAAAAATAAATTCTGAGTTTGAGAATGTTTGTTGGCTCAAATTTGATCATTAATTAAGGTGGACCGTAAGACATGAAAAATCAAATCATCATACAAAACTCTCATATATTTCTCTAAAACTATGTATAAGGGGGTTTTTGGGGTCGTTGCTTTCGAATTTGAAATCTAAAATTATAATTTTAAAGTAGTGGATCCAATATGGCACTCATATTATCAAAATTTTAGTCTCATTCGTACGATACTTGGTAGAAAATTGTTTCTGCGGTCCCTGCTAAGCACTCAGAGAAATATCCTCTTCTACGTGGCCAACAAATTAAGGATGTCCCAAGGAACGTCCAAAGAACGCCGTTTAAGAAACGTCCTAAGGAAGTTTTTATGATGTTGATAGTTTTGTGCCCACTAAGCTGTGACAAGAGAATGTTTCTTGACGTAAATGGAATTTCCTCTCAAATTTAAGGTTAAGAGGATTCTCATTTGTCACAACGAGAATCCTTTTGAAGCAATAATTATCCTTATGCGACTAACTTACCCTAATCTTGCAGCCAAATAATTATGTTTGCGTAAAAAATATATATTTACGTGATTCAAAACAAAACAGGTAAGAGGACGATGCTTTTTTTCAAGACAACAACCTGTTTTCTGCTCACAAACAATTAATAATGGTTAAAGTCTACCGAGTTTGATACAAATTAAATTTTTTTTTGATATTATGAATGCCATATTGGATCGGTTATTTTGGATTTGTGATTTTTGCCATCAAATTCGAAATCAGCGACCCCAAAAACTTGTTTACATCAAGTTTCATGATCAGTTTCGTGATTATCAACGTCAAATTCAAAATGAGCGAACCCGAAAACCCCATTATACCATGTTCCAGATAAATACGTAAAAATTTTGCAATTTCGCCCTCCATGGTGGATATGCTATTTTGAATTTGTAACTTTTTGCCGTCAAATTTGAAATCCACCGACCCCAACAAATCCCTTACGTCAAATTTCAAGTACATGTGTAGAAATTTTGCAATAGTGTCCGCCATATTTGATCCTCCATTTTGAGTTTGTAATTTTTGACGTCAAATTCGAAAACTCGGACCCTGAAAACTCCCTCATGCCAAATTTCAGACAAATTCGACGTGAAATCGTATTGTGGACACTTTTTGTGGTTCCTGACTACTGCGCGAGCTGGTAGTCTTCTTTCTTGTTTATGCACGTATATTTGAGGTGTATGAGAAAAGTAGCCAAAAGTAGCAGGTTGAGCTTAAAGTATAGATGTCACGACGTAACACATACAGGGCTTATTCACTTCCGGAAGAGGTGGAAGTTCGGGGAACTATGAATCGGAAGTGGATACTCTGTTATAAATTATTATAAGATTTGTATGGAAAAGATAACCATTACAATTTTTTCTCATTCCTGAAGTAAATTTCAACGAGAAATTCAATGGCGACCTTCATTTTGACCTTCAAGTTGACCTTCATGGCTTTTGGAAGGTCAACTTTGATTTTTTAAATAGAAACCCCCTTTTTTACATCTGCAATCGATAGAGCGGAACATTCTACGTTCAGATACGTACCCAAGTCATAGGTCAATTGTAACGTTCAAGGTCAATTAAAGGTTATTTGAAATAAACAAAGTTTTCCAAGAGGTCAGTGCAATTCCTGAAGTAAATTTCAACGGGGAATTCAATGGTGATCTTCATTTTGACCTTGAAGTTGACCTTCATGGCTTTTTGAAGGTCAACTTTGTTTTTCAAATAGAAACCCCCTTTTTTACATCTGCAATCGATAGAGCGGAACATTCTACGTTCAGATACGTACCCAAGTCATAGGTAAATTGCAACGTTCAAGGTCAATTAGAGGTTATTTGAAATAAACAAAGTTTCCCAAGAGGTCAGTGCAATTCCTGAAGTATTTTTCAACGGGGAATTCAATGTTGACTTTCATTTTGACCTTGACGTTGACCTTCATGGCTTTTTGAAGGTCAAATTTGTTGTTTTTTTTCAAAATGGAAACCCCCTTTTTTCACATCTGCAATCGATAGAGCGAAAAATACTGCGTTCAAGTACGTACCCAAGTCATAGGTCAATTGTAACGTTCCAGGTCAGTTAAAGGTTATTTGAAATTAACAAAGTTTTCCAAGAGGTCAATGTAATTCCTGAAGTAAATTTCAACGAGACATTCATTGGTGAGCTCTGTATTGATCTTGGCTACAGCGTTTTGAATATTGTAAAATCATATAGGAAGTTCTTCATTAAAAGTTCCAGGAGTTCTGGTGAGAGTTATGTTCCTCCCCAAAGAGTTATATCGAAAAGTCCTATACCGTTTGTCGATACCTGAGTCAATACCTAAGGCGATACCATAAGTCCTATACCGTTTTTCTATCTCCATACGAATATTACGAATCGAAACTAAATTTACGTATTACGAGTACATACTTACTATCTTTCGCTAAAATATTCTTATGGCACAAGCTAAACTTTCGGAACGAGAGAGGGTATCTGTATTAATGATGCTTGGAAAAAACCTTGAAAAAACCTTGAAGATCATCATCACCAAGATCAATACAGAGCTCACCAATGAATTTCTCGTTGAAATTTACTTCAGGAATTACACTGACCTCTTGGAAAACTTTGTTAATTTCAAATAACCTTTAACTGACCTGGAACGTTACAATTGACCTATGACTTGGGTACGTACTTGAACGTAGTATTTTTCGCTCTATAGATTGCAGATGTAAAAAAAGGGGGTTTGCATTAAAAAAAAACTTGACCTTCAAAAGGCCATGAAGGTCAACTTCAAGGTCAAAATAAAGGTCAACATTGAATTCCCCGTTGAAAAATACTTCAGGAATTGCACTGACCTCTTGGAAAACTTTGTTCATTTCAAATAACCTTTAATTGACCTTGAAAGATACAACTGACCTATGACTTGGGTACGTACCTGGACGTAGAATTTTCCGCTCTATCGATTGCAGATGTAAAAAAAAGGGGGTTACCGTTTTAAAAAACTAAGTTGACCTTCAAAAACCCATGAAGGTCAACTTCAAGGTCAAAATGAAGGTCACCATTGAATTCCTTGTTGAAATTTTCTCACTTTGCGCCAATATCAGTGAAATAGGAATTGTTCAATCAATAATACTTTGATTTTTCTGTACTTTCAACTGTTTTATTTATGATAAAAAGTTGTGGGTAGATAAATTTTCAAGCTCCTTTTTGGTAGGCGTGTGCAAAAAAAATAACCGAACGATAATTAAACCCGCAAACTCGACCCGAACCGACCCGCATCAATTTTGCACACCCCTACTTTTTGGACACTTTTTGTGGTTCTTGACCCACAGCTCGAAAGATGTCTGCAAACCGAGGGCCAAGCAATAATACCAATTGCTTGATGCAATACTTTATTTTGTTAATTCTTTGCATTAAGTTCGGGCAATGCATAATATAAATGCATAGTATGTAAGGTTAAAACTTACTAAATCGATTTTGTTAATTTGAAATTTAAAACGGAAATTTCTTCCTTTTTGTGAGAAAATAAATGTGATTGCAAAATAATTGCACGCGATTACAGGGTGAATTCAGGTGACTGCAAGTGATTGTAAGTAATTTCAAGTTATTATTAGTGATTGAAAGGTGATTGTAAAGTAAATGCAATAACTTTTGCACACTGAGTGCAAGAGTTATGTACCTATCGAGCAGGCCCGTTTCTGAGGTTCGTAATTCGAAGAGAGCCGTAATTGGCGGTTACGGCGTTTCCCCAAATTTGAACATCTCTATCAACACCTTCAACTGCATTTCCAATATAATCAATCAACATTTCCTAACAATGTTTTTTCTGATATGGAAAGATCATATGCAAATTAGTCAAGAACAACCAAAAAGTTCAGGAAATGAATTAAAATCCGCGATACACGCGAATAAATTTTCGAACAGTTTTTGTCGATTTTCTCGGCTTCGTCCATTTGGCAGTAAACGGTGTTTTTCCAAATCACAGCAGTTATATCTTGAGCTATAGCGTATGCGTCCAGCAGAACTGCTATTGAAAGTTATAAGTAAATTACTACACATTTCCATGAATTTCCGCGAATTACCATAAATTCCCAGAAATTTGCATAAATTATCACAAATTTTATCAATTTTGATGAATTTACAGAAAATTTTTTTTCTTTCTAATGGCTTTTTGAGTTAACCGTGAGAACGGAGAAACCTGCCACATTTTTTAACAGAGAAAAAAGATTAGCAATTAAATTTCCTATAAAAATATGAATATGTACTTTTTTAATTAAAGTTCGAAACTTGTTTTAAAAGTGTTCAGGTGCAAACGCCGTTCATCAAAAATAATTTATTGGCGGATTAGAAATGAAATTTGGATTTTTTCTGAATCCCAACCATTTTCATTAGTTCAAAAGAATTATAATATACTAACATGGATGGCTAGCACCTGGAGCATTTTTTCAACGGACCCCAAAAATTGTATCTTGTTCCAAAATGAAGATAGCCCATATGTAATGCCAAAGTCATTTAATAAAAAAAAACTAGGTTCTAAATTTTGATGAAGTACATATATTTTGAGAATGTAGACGCCCTAAATTATGAATTTCTAGAATATGATTATTCATTTATTTCATATCGTTATTTTGACTTCCTAGTCCCGATTTAAAAATGTGCAAACATCAATCTTTGAACGTTATTTCGAGGTTGAACCGATCGTTTAAAGAAAGGTCAAAACAGTGTTAAAAATTATGTCGAATTGTATTTTTGTCACGTATAATTTATAAATAGAAATTTAATTATAGCACTTTCTGCCGATTTTCTATTCCACGGCATTCCCCGCGATATCAAAAAGTGCGAGGCTAAGTTTTGTCCTCTAGGATGTGCAGTTTAATAAAGAATTGCACAATTTTGCGCATTTTCATATACTAATGCAAAAACAGAAAAAAATAAAGAAAATCATGTTTCTAAAAGAAATGGTAATATTTTGAAATTAGTAATTAAAATATGAAACATTCATTAAAACACTCATTAGAAAAATGTACTGAAAAACAATTTTTCCCTGAAACTTTTTCATTGAAATATATAATTCGTGAAAAATCAACTGAAAAACACTCATGGAGAAATTTTATGAAATGCTCATCTTGCGCTTCATTATTTCATGCAAATTTATAAATCCGTTTCTTATGTCTTTCAATTGAATAACTTTGTGCAAACGCGGTTGATCTTGCAGACACTACATTGATAAGTTGTGTGTATGCTAATCACAGGTATATTGACAAAATAAGATATTGAGAACAGTTGTAACAGCTATTTCTATAATTTTTTGCATTTCTTCCAAAAATATAATTTTTTTTTTAATTGCATCATTCCAACCGCTTTTTCAATTAATGTGGAGAAGAAATAGAAAAAAATTCAGAAAAGTGCATCGTTGTACTCAGTTTTAGGATTTTTCAAAACAAATGTTTGTCATATATGATGCGTTGTTTTGTATTTGTAACGTTAGACGTCAAACTCAAAATCAGAGATATTAAAAACACCCTTTATACCAAGTTTCAGAAAAATATGTAAAAATTTGACAACTTGAGATGCCATATTCGATCCGCCATTTTGAATAAGTAATTTTTACAATCGAATTCATAATCAGTCAACCCGAATCCCCCCCCCCCACTCACCAATTTCTGTACAACTTGATACTATACTTGGTTTTATACAAGTTGGGTGTTCTGGCTTTATGAAGATCCGTCTCAATAGATGCAGTAATCTTTTGAAGATTTTTATTAAGTTGCTTTTGAATCTCCGCGGAAAATACACCCATAAGCAATTTTCGACAGACAGTGTCATTTTCAAAATAATCGTGCTGAAAGTTGAATCGCTGGAGGGCCAATAAACGTCAAGAAGCCATAGAAAATCAAAAATTTCGAGCACAATTTATATGTCCATGGTTAACAAAAGTTACCGGTAAATCACCAAGAAAGTTTCAACTTAAAAAATTTCTATAAATTTAATATATTTTCACTATTTTCGAACATTTTCATGAATTTTCACAAATTCCATAAATTTTCGTAAATTTCATAATGTTTAATTTCTATAAATTTGAGAAATAATTGGAAGAAAGTTTTAGATGCCCAGACGGAAGGTAATGAATGTGAAGATAAAATTCTGGAACATATGTTGGCATACACGTCGTGATTTCCAATTTTGATTTTCTCAGAAGATCAAAAGAATTATGATATACTAACGGTCATGGTCATAACTCGAAGGTGGATTTGGAGTTCCATAATGGCTCCTCTGCCGTTCACGACGACGAACATAACCTGGCAACTCATCAGCTCCATCTGTAATATATAATATAGGGATTTTTATTAAAGAATTTTTTCAACGAGCCTCAAAAGTTTCCTATTGTTCCAAAATATGTTGCTTTTGGTTGGTTTGATATTATTGATGACGGTAGGGGGGTTTGAGGCCCCCCCTTGACGCTCGAGCTATAAAGCCTATTGTGTAACACCCGTGTTTATTCTCAAGGCAGTGCTCTGAATCCGGCCGTTTTCGCCGAGTGTTTTTGGATCTCGTTGAGTTTTGTTGTTTCCAACGTTCTAAAAATATACCTCTCAGGTGCCAGGCGTACCCATCGCACAGTAAATGATTTAAATGGATAGATTTAAAAGTGTAATATCAAAATTTGATAGTTGGATTCTTTTTTTCAATTTTCAAGAATGGTCTAGCTAAATTTGAATGCTCGATGTTAAAGAAGAATTTATGTCTTGATTTATCCTGAAATAATTTTTTTTTAATTTTAAATATAATACAAGAATTCAAAAAAATTTCTAACATATGAAGAGAAACAGTACATAACCAGATAACCAACATTTTTTGATAGAATAATTTCAGAATGTCATTAAAATTTCAGTTTATATTTAGTTTGTTACTTTTAGCATTGATTTTTTTGTTGAAATTATTATCATTTAATGAAAGAAATATATTTTCTTATGTTTTTCGGATTTTAAACAAAAGAATGTCTGGTGTGATCTCCAGTTTCGATTTTCTTAGAACAGAATCATTTGTTTGGATAAACATTTTCTATTCTCATTCAGCATACCCATAGTTTGGGAGAAAATTTGTATTTTTTCAAAAAAAATGGAAAATTTATTTTATTAATATGGAAATTCTCGGTCGATTTTTGGAAAAAAACTGAAAATTGAATTTTTCACCTCAATTCGATATCAAACCTGCTTTATTTTTTAGTCAGTGTCACTTCGAGATTGTTAATTTTCACATCCATTTCCTCGAACTTGGATAACTTTATTTAATTAAACTTTTTTGTCCTCAATTCAGCAACACTTTGACTGAAGAGTCGCTTTTATTCCATCTTTAAATAGTTATTGCGATTTTACTTTACAGATTTTTTACCGAAAAATGGTATTTTTCTCAGTTGATAACTTTCTATCTTCACTACTGAATAAAAATAAAAACGAATGAATTTAAACATTAAACGAAGAATTTTTTGAGTTTCATGAATTCCGTGAATTCATCAAAATCCATGAATTCCACGAATTCGACGCGTTCATTGAATACCACGAATTCCTTGAATTTCGTGAATTCTTTGAATTTGTGAATTCCTTGAATTTCGTTACTTCCTTGAATTTCGTGAGTTCCTTGAATTCCACAAATTCCTTGAATGTCGTGAAATTCATGAATTTCACGAATTCCTTGAATTCTATGAATTCCGCGAATTCCGTGAAATCCTTGAATATCGTAAATTCCTTAGATTGCGTGAATTCCGTAAATTCCTTGAATGCCATCAATTCCTTGAATTCCATCAATTCACTGAATTCCATGACTTCCGTGAATTCCATTAATTCCGTGAATACTATGAATTCCTTGAATTCTATGAATTCTGTCAACTCCGTGATTTTCTTTAATTCCGTGAATTCCATAAATTCCGTGATTTCCTTCAATTCCTTGACATCCTTGAATTCCGTGAATTCCATGAATTCCTTGAATTCCTTAAATGTCGTAAAATTCATGAATTTCTTGAATCTCATGAATTCCTGGAATTCTATGAATTCCGCGAATTCGGTGAAATCCTTGAATTTCGTGAATTCCTTAGATTGCGTGAATTCCGTCAATTCCTTGAATTCCATCAGTTCCTTGAATTCCATCAATTCCTTTCATTCCATGAATTCCGTGAATTTCATTGATTCCGTGAATTCTATGAATTCCTTGAATTCTATGAACTCCGCCAATTTCGTGATTTCCTTTAATTCCATGAAATCTTTGAATTCCTTGAATACTATGAATTTCATGAATTCCGCGAATTCCGTAAAATCCTTGAATTCCGTGAGTTCTGTGAATTCCGTGAATTCGATGAATTCTATGAATTCCTTGAAATCCATGAATTTCGTGAATTCCATGAGTTCTGTTAATTCAATGAATTCCGTAAATTCCGAGAATTTATTGAATTCCATGTATACCTTGAATTCCATAAATTTCGAGAATTCAATTAATTACGTGAATTCCATGAATGTCTTGAGAAATGATTTACGTTTTTTTTCTTCAATTTTTGGGTTTAACAGGTGTCGAGATATCCAGCCGCCAATATGATACAGAAGTGTTACTGGCTACTGAAAATGTATTCCAATTTTGTATTGTAGCGTTACCTTACGTTTCGGAAATAAACTTCCAATAAATTTGTTGGAAGTTTCGAGCGGGAATTTTTAACAGTGTAGATTTGCAGCAAATCTGAACACTTTATAAACAAAAAGAGTTTTTATAATGTCTTGATGAATGTCTGTAAATTGTATGGTATTTTATGAACAAATTTGATAAAAAAACTATCCTCATCAAGTATTTATGAGAAAATACATAATTTTGTCCTACGGAATCAGCCAAAAATTACATTAATTTTCTAGCCTTCAAAATAAATATAGGTCAGGGATGGAAAAGAAAGAGAACCAAAAGACAAAACAGACGCGAATAATAATTAAGAATCTACAGAAGCTGGAAGTGCGAATAGATTTTCAAAATAGGATAAACGAGCATATAGATGAGGCACCTTGGAAGGCGCTAATGAACAATAAAGATATAAACGGCGCTTCCACTATGATCCGGGATGTCATTGTCAAGAGTGCGACTGATATGTACACTGTTAAAAATTCCCGCATAAAACTTCCACTAAATGTATTGGAAGTTTATTTCCGAAATGTAGGGTAACGCTGCAATACATAATGTTGTAGTTTTCAAATGCAACGGATCATGCAGCGATATAAACGCTACAATAGATGTATTGGAATTCTCGATGGTGACTTCACGATTTAATACGCTTACAATACATGTATTGCAATTTCGGCATTTCAATACCGTGTTTGCAATTTTGCCTTACGCTTGTATTGTAGAAGCTTTGGAGAATTCCAAACATTTTTAACAGTGTATGGTACTGCTGTGTACCACTGTTAAACGTCACAGGCCTTAGCGATTAGAAGAGAAATGGACTTAAGAATTGATACAGACACAAAAAGATGAAAGTGAAACTACCATTCAAGGAGAGTAAACATGAAATCAACACTGAAGAAGAGATAAAATGCAAAACGAGTTGGAAGAATGCAAGAAACTGCTTTATAAATGGGATTTGATCAATATGAAGGGAGATGAAGTACAAAGTCAGTCAGCATTAGAAATAGTTAGTTAATTAGTTGTAATGTAGGCGGGGTGGGTGGCGTGAGGTCGCACCCCTGGCGCTCAAGCTATAAAGCCTATTGTGCCATACCCGTGTTTATTCTCAAGGCAGTACTCCGAATCCGGCCATCTTGCGCCGAGTGTTTTTGGATCTCGGTGGGTTTTGTTGTTGCCAACGTTCTGACATTATACCTTTCAGGTGCCAGGCATACCTATCACACAGTAAATGTCGTCCTCCTTTGTTGACCTGGTAAAGTGATCCTCACCCACTCTGCCATTCGGCAGCCTCCCTTAGCAAGCCGCAACGGGGGGATACGGCCAGACTAGGGTGTACGGAGCGATACCTCTGAGGTCATCAGTTAGATACACAGATTCGAAGCACTGACCTGGTGTCATATAAGTGTTTGTGTGTGTTCATTCCTCGAAAATTGGCCAGCGACCGCCGACAAGAGTCCCCAATAGTACACCTTGGTACGTAACCAGCATGTTCTGAGGCGACCTACAGTTTAAGGTGGGTTCCGAAACACCGAAGCCCCGGTAGAAGTACACAAAAAATTTTCCATTGGTACCCGGCTCAGGGATCAAACCCCAGACCTCCTGTATGGAAGTCTGACGCGCTATCGTCTGAGCCACCAAGGCTTCAGCATTAGAAATAACAAGGGTGAAATTGTATATGCTACAGATGCGATACTAGACTCTCCGAGAGACTCTTTTGAGGAATTATTGGGAAGTGAAGCTGTAGGGCACCACATCTGCGATATAGAACACGATACGATGGAAAACCCAATTGAGAGATTTTGTGCCTCTGAGGTTAGAAATATAATTAGGAACTTAAAAAATGGTAAGGCTGCTGCTGTAGACAGTATTGACGTTGAAATGATTAAATACGGGAACGACTACATACCTCACAGGTTGTGCAAATTGACAAATTTTTGTAGCGAGATATGGGAGAAGTTCCAGATGACTGGAAAAAATATATTTCACAATACTTATTCATAGGGTAATAAAAATAACAGAAGAAAAGATATGGGAATTCCAAAGTGAATTTATGCCAGGAAGATCATGCACGGATCAAATGTTTAGCTTAAGACAGATCACAGAAGAATATTTGAGAATAAGGAAAAAACTTTTCTGTAAATTTGTTGATCTAGAAAAAGCGTTTCACAAGATGGTAGAAGTAAACTTTGAAGTGAATGGATGGCGCCTACAAGCAATAAAAGTAATATATGCTAGTGGCAAAGCGAGGGTAAGGAAAAGTTGGAAACTAAGTGACTGGCTCGATATTATGTAAGGTGTTCGACAAGGATGAATTATGTGCTCATGGCTATTTATTATATTCATCGACAAGTGTCTAAGAATGGCCCTCTTCGATGGAGAAGGTGTAGATCTCAAGACAATGAGGGTACGTGGGTTCACTGAAAATTCAACAGGGGAGTTCTTAAATATGAGTGTAACAGATTCGGCCTTAGAAAACGGTTGAATTTTTCATGGTCGAAAAATGAAATATAAATTTCCCAGTTATTTGGTGTATTTTTGTGAGACTGTTTTTAAATCGTATTTCCATATAGGTCAAAATTTCATTCATTTTCATACAAAAAGGATTTGTCGCGAAACTGAAAGTTCCACCTATATTTTGAAAAGGAATTTGGAAATCAAGGCTAGAATGAAAGAAAGCGGAACAAATAAAACAATAGAAATGAGTACTTTGTAACAAATACTATCAAATTCTAAGAACAATGAAATTTTACATGAAAAACTTCAACTGTTGCTGAAATGTTGATTATATCATTCAAAATTGAATTGTTTTGCTTGTTAGGGAGGGGGGAGAGTCATGCTGTTTTTAATTTAAAACGGAATCAGAATGAAATACTTTGTTATTAAATTATTTCGTCTTTTATTTGTATGTATGAAAAAGATGGGCCTCAAAATTATCGTAAATAAAACAATAATTATGGTGTTTGGAGAAAAACATGAGAAAACAATATGCAACTTTATCCTAAATGGTGAAAGAATAGAACAAGTTAATAAGTACATATATCTTGGTAGTCTATTCACTAATTACGGAAAAATAGATGAAGAGACAGATAGGTGTATAAATGAGGGTAAGAAAGTAATCCGTAGAGCGGGATACACTGTCAGAAGTAAAAATATACGGAACGGTAGCGAGACCTGAACATACCAAGAAAAGGATAAGAGAAAAATTAACGCGGTTGGCATGCAATACCTGCACATAGTGTGCGGTAAAACGATCATGGACAAAGTTAGTAACGTAAGAATCCTCAAAGAATGTGGTATAGATGAGACACTTTTTGATAGGTATGGAAGAAATTGGTTAAGATGGTTTGGATATGTTGATAGAATGAAAGATGAATGACTGACGCAACAAGTATATAAAGGTAAAGTAAATGGCAACGTTCCCAGAGGCATACTGAAGAAAGAATCTTTAGAATATGTGAATCAGACCTCAATTCAAAGAGATATTCAAGAAGCCTTAGAAAGACAAGAGCTTGCATGAGAAAATGTATAGATATGAAGAAAGCTAAAGAGGTATGCCAGGACAGAAGGATGAGGCGACAAATGGTTTATAAGAAATACATGAGGAAGGGTATCAGTAGAGTGAATGACGCCTGAAACAAAAGACCTTGGATACTAATGATTCCGAGTGGAGAGCTTCACATAATGACTTCTTGATACTCCTTTCCTGCGGTCATCGCTAGAGAGATTAATCAGCGACCTGGCTCGGAACATTGTTGCGGAACGAACGTGTTATTTGTATAAACAACACGAAAAATTCGAGATCAATCATAAAATCTATACCCCTCCCCCACATTACTGTTTTCCTCGCCGAGTGAGTGAGGCTTACCCACAAAAGGATATAGCTTATTAGTATATATAATTAAATAAAGAAGGGTTGAACAACCACCGCATGGTCTCACTGGGAGCAATAGTCATTTAACAATGACACAGGCTCTAAGTAGATCCGGGGTAAATCACACATATGGCCACGTTTCATGACCGTGAGATGGGTGGTCACAGGGCACGATGAAATCACAACGACAGGCCAGAGAAACCCTCGTGTGTCTTGAGGACACGAAGCGATCCAAGGTTGACAGCTTTCTGCATCCATCTCGAAAGCGCTTTAGTATATTTTTTGCACGCGGGTATGGCTTTAATGTTACGAACCAGTGATAGTTTCGCACCTCAGCGAACACCGATCACGAGGACAAATACGTTAATCGAATATTTTGGGTACAGTCATTGCAGCTCCATTTCAAGGTCTTGATATCTCTCCTCCTTTTCCTTTTTCTTGGCAGTGATGTTGTATTCGGACGAAGCCGAGAATTCGATCACGAATATAGTTCATCTCTCGAAGTCTTGGAGAACGTTGTCAGACCTCGACTGTGCAACGGAGACTGCTGTCCGAAAATCGTAGTTCCAGAAAATTTGGCACTTCTCGTTTTGGACAATTGACTCTATCTCCTTCGGAGCGTTCGGCAAGACGGGGTCTCGGCCAACACCGTAACAGCGACAAAGATGGTAATAAGGCACTCTTAGGGCCGCATTATGTCTGTAGATATACGTAGTTCCTGCGTGGGTCGGACACCTTGATAGTATGTGTTCTAGGTACGCAGCGTGTATATGACATGCTCTGCACCTATCGCTGGGAACTTCTTGACATAAAATGCGGTCACGATATACTAAGGTGGAAACAAAACCGTCCTGGTATGCGAAAATGAAACCCTCTGTCCCTGAATTAAGCTGTGATCATCTGAGGAAAGCAAAAGTTTGCTCCTTCAACAAAGACTGTTTTCATACATTTCTCTGAAAATTTCCGTACATTTTCTTGTCGAGTAGCTGCTAGTGGAAATTTTCTACCTATGCTTTCATTACTCTGGCTTTTAGAAGTGAAGCAACTAGATGAAGTAATGCACTTTCGTCACTTTTGATTTTAAAATTCAGGCCAGGGGTCTCGGCCGCCTGCTCCGCGGCTTTGTGAAGGAACGCTCCTTTGCTAATCATCTCGTGTTTCCTGACCATTTTTAGGAGAGGATCTCTGCCAGTTGCAATGATGTAAGCGGTAGGGCGTGATATATATGCCCGCGGAACGGATTAATTGACATGCAAGCTCTCATGCATATGTATGATCTTACGTGTGGCGATATCAAGGGCCGTAAGCCCGTTCTTCGTCCATGGAACCACCCCAAACGGCTCGAGTAGAACTGGGTCAGCAAGCATCTTAGTCGCAGATACCTTGTTCAATGTCGACAGATTTGAATATCAAATCTGTCGGAGAACATGCTTGTATCTGCTTCGGGAAGACTTCTTCACTGATGTTACGTCCTAAATGCGGCTTTGAGGCACGCCAAGGTATGGATAGGTCCCTCCAGTGTCAAAATGTCTAATAACACTTATATTCACAAGATCAGGGTCATTGGGAACGCCAATAATCTTTTCATTCTTCAGATGAATCTTGGCCCACTTGTCCAATCCAAATTCCATACCAATCTCTCCTGGCTACACTTCTTGACGATTTTTAAAGCACTCTGAAGTTTGCTTTTACCAGAAGCACAGATCTTCAGGTCATCCATATAAAATACGTGAGTGACCTTATGCTCGCGATGATTAGTGTAGCCGCAGAGCTATCCAGGAGAATTTCGTAGTGCGAGAGATAGATGCAGAAGTGTAATGCAAAAAAGCAGATGACTTATGGTATCGCTCTAAAACACTAACCTCTAGAAGGTGACGTTGTTCGTTGTCATCCGATAATTTCCAGATGAGACAGTGAATCCAGTTTCTCAAAGGGGCATCAATTTCTCTATGCATCTCACTATGTGTGGATGAACCTTCAGGCTTTCCAAAAGACAGATGATAAGTCTATGAGAGGTTAAATCAAAAGATTTTCAATAATCAAACCAGGAGATAGACAGGAAGCGCTGATAGGCTAATGCGTCTTTGCAGACGCACCTGTCAACAAGCTGGTTCTCTCGGCAGCCTGCTACACCTTTTTTTCGAGCCACGTTGTTCGTACATCTCTATCCACACAAGCTTAATTCTGCAAACAATCCTGTTGTTCAGGACAGCTGTAAAGATTTTATACAGTGTGTTCAAACAAATTATTGGCCTGTAATATTCTGGGTTGAAAAAGTTGCGTTTTTTCTCTGGCGTATAGTGCGTCCTAACACGAGTCACTGCGGAATGGGCGTTTCTGACTTTAAATAAGAGGTGAATATACGGGCCAGATGTTCGTGTGTAGAAGTGAACTTCTTCCACCAGAAGTTCTTGATACCATTTGGTCCTGCAGCGGAAAAGCTCTTTGTGCCCCTGAGTGCTTTTTTCACCTCTTCGGCAGTGATTGCTGGACATCCCTCCTCAGATGTTATGACGTCGCAAAACTCATTAAAGCGGATGATATTGTTAGTATCTTCTTTCAACTCTATTGTTTACGGAATCTTGTATACCTCTCTCCAAAAAGTCTTTACCTCGTTGGGCTTGAGTGGATTTTTGACAGAAATAGAGAGATCACTGAAGATGCGCGATGGGTCAGCAAGAAGCTGTTGATTCTCCCTGATTCATCTCTTTCTCTTCCGCATTCTTCTTGTGGCGTCAGATAACACCTGTATTTTGTTAACAATATGCTGCTTGATTGTCAGCAGTTTTGACTTGTTCAGTGTGTGACTGTAGATCCCCACACTGTTAAAAATTTCCGCATAAAACTTCCACTAAATGTATTGGAAGTTTATTTCCGAAATGTAGGGTAACGCTGCAATACATAATGTTGTAGTTTTCAAAAGCAACGGATCATGCAGCGATATAAACGCTACAATACATGTATTGGAATTCTCGACGGTGACTTCACGATTTACGACGCTTACAATACATGTATTGCAATTTCGGGATTCCAATGCTGTGTTTGCAATTTTGCCTTATGCTTGTATTGTAGAAGTGTTGGAGAATTCCAAACATTTTTAACAGTGCAGCTCTTTGGCGAACTTTCGAAACCTTTCCATGAACAATCTACGAGATGTTATATAGTCAATCACACACTGAACACGAGACGCATTCTGTCTTGCCCATCCAATTTGTTTGTTCAGTTGATGCAAGCGTCTTTTGGTCTTTTGATCCACTGTCGGACTGTTGCGAGATATCTTCACGAAGGGAAGAATCCATTTGCGCCAGATCTTGGGGCTTAGGAAGAACCTGCATGTCAATGTTCCTCCTTGTCCTGAAATTGCGATCATCTTTCAGAATGTGCCTGCTATCCGCGGTTGATCTTAATGTCGCTTCCTCATCTTGGTCTGCAGCTTGTTCAAGCAGCGGTTGGCAAGCGCTTCGCGTACATATCCAATTTTCAAGAGGTAGGCACGTTGATTTCGCAATGAACGAATTAAAACGTGCTCAAGCTCTGAGTGTTTCTAGCACCACAGAGTATGCATACGTGCCATAAAGCCTCCGTGAATAGGAATACTGCTGGCATCATAGCAGTCTAGCCAGTCATCCTTGAGTTGATTTGTCTACTCAATGTGGGCGTTTCGCCGGTTCGTCGTCGTGTTTCCATCTGCATTATTTTCAGCACCTTGAACTCTGGTGTGATCGGCACTGCTTGCCGACCCATTGCATTTACAACTTTTTGGTGGTTTGGTGGTGACATTGTTGTTCCAAGGAGCAGCTAGGGAGAGGATTTGTCCATACTAGTAGAGCCTCGCATGCAAAGATAAGGCTGCATACTCTGAGAGGTTACGCCTCCGCTTGGGGGTTATTCCTGCGGAACTATTCCTGGACAATTGTCCGCGAGGGCTTTTTAGTTATTGAAACTATATTACGCAGAAATTCTTGGTACAGGGACCCTCTATCTGCAACCCGAGGACGTGTTCGGTGGCTTTATCATAGGCCCTTCAGTTGTATTCTAAAGGAATCGAAACCGAAACCGAATAGGGGCTCGTTTAGGAACCGGGATTTATATGGGTCATTCCATATCAGATTTACAATCAAAATTTTGATTTACCTGAAAATTTTTTTCCTCGTTCTAGAAAGGAAAAAAAATGACACGTATTTTTTATCTTCAGTATGATATGTAAATTTTCTAAGTTATTGATTTTTGTATTTTTTAAGTGCAAAAAATTTAAAGACGGGAATTTATTTTTTTACTTTTAGAAGTTTAAATTACTAAGAGAGTGAGGGGGATCGAAAAGGTCAATCTTGCAGGAAGGTGAACCTTAGGATTCTGAACAACTAAAAAAATGATAAATATCCAATTGTTAGTAACAATTGAAACCCAGGAATTTGTTGAGTCACCTTTGAGAAATGTAATTTACAAAAACAGTGAAGGGGTTAGAAAACGTCAGACGTTTTGTTCGATGGTCCATATGGTTCTGGGCAACTCTAAAAATCCTCGGAAATACCAAAACGGATTTTTGGACTCCAACCCTTAACGTTAAAAAAAACCCTTGATACCTCGCAGATGTAACTTTGTCAAAAAATTATCTTTTTTAGAATTTTATTGTGTAAATGGAAACTCTGATTTTTAGAATACAACCCCTTGATACCACGCAGATATGACTTTATCAAAATATAATCTTTTATAGAATAATACTGTGTAAATAGAGTCTCTGGTTTTTGGGCTCTTCAAAAATACCAAAACCGATGTTTGGACTCCAAGCCTTAACGTTAAAAAACAACCCCTTGATACCACGCAGATGTGACTTTATCAAAGAATTATCTTTTTGAGAAATTTACTTTGTACATGAATTTTCTGATATTTGGGTTTTGGAATTGTATACGGGGAATAGAGTCTCTGATTTCTGGGCTCCTTGAAAATTCAAATTTGAATTAATAGATAGGCGTTTGATTCTTCAAATACAGGAGTTGTTTTTGCAAAAAGAAATAAAGCATGCGTGAGCCCAAAGAAAAGCCCAACACTACTTTCTATTTTGTTTTTTCCATGTTTGAGTTTTTACTTAGGGGGTGGTCTTTTTGTACATGGAAGTGGTTTTTGACAATTTTGTTTGGTGAATTCGAGAGCCCAATATAAACCAAAAATTATGATGCACTTTGTTTTTTCCAGATTTTATTTTTGGCAAGAGGGTGGTTTTTTAGCACATAGGGGGTGGTTTCTTGAATTTTTTTTCGTGCATTAGAGAGCCCAAAATAAGCAAAATATTGTGGTGTACTTTGTTTCTTCCTAGTTTCAGTTTTTACATAAGGAGTAGTTTTATTTTCAGTAGAGTTAGTTTTTGGAAATTGGTTGTTGGCGCGTTCAAGAGCCCAAAAAAGCCCAAAATTCTGTCGCCTTTGATTTTTATTTTTTTTCAAATTTTTATATAGCGGAGGTGCTGGCTTGAGTCAAGCCAGCTCCAAATTTGATTTTTCAAAAAAAGTAGAGTCCTGGCAAAGTATGTAATACTCTCTATCATAAACATTGCCTAGGCATTATATAAAATGCCCGGAAGAGAGCAAGCAATGTGTGTAATGAATATTCTACATTTGAGAAATTTCTCCTTTTTCTTTAAACTTTCATTATTTTGGTGATTTCAAAGATATTGAAATGGATTTTTTTATTTATTCAAAGTAAGACGCAGTTAAAAGAAATATTTTTGCACAAAAATTTTTATAGATTTTTGGAATTTTTTAAAACAAATGCGTAAACTCAATTTTTGAAAAAATCTACTTTTGATTCTCTTCAAAACTTATTTAAAAGATAATTTACAATCTGCTCTAAAAGCCTTTTAAATATAAAAATAGGATCCCCCTTAGCTTCCGAGAAATAATTGAAAATACATTGGAATTTTGTTTCTAGTTTTAATTTGTTCAAATACGACTCAAAACTTATTTTTTAAATATGAGCCCTGTTAATATGAGTCTGTTTTACAGGGTCCCAAAAAATTCCGTTAGTGGAAAATTAGGTTTTACCAGTCTTTGGCGCTAATTAAAATTTTTTGCGGTTTTTTAAAATACAAATTGTGTATGATACATAAAATACTACTTTCTATTGATAATTCGATGTTTATATGAATGAGTTATGAAATATAACTTTTCAATTAGAGTAAGGTAATAATTACTCCAGTTGACAAACATAATTTTTTAAACAATTTCGTAATATTTCCAATAATATGCTCTCTAACAAATGCCAGAAAGTTGTGGTTTTTTTCTGAAATATTCAACATTTTGTCCACTTTTTGCAATTAATCTGAGGTAATAATGGATACAATATAATAAACCTAATCGTTTAAGCAAATTATTATTGTTTATAAATACCTTTTCCTATATAAATGCTAGATAGTTCCAGTTTTTTCTGAATTTTTTAACTTATAGTCTACTTTGTATTTGCAGTGAGGTAATAATTAATGCAAATATGAAAAGTGAACAAAAAGTTATAAATATAAAAAAAAATGCGCAACTGTCAAGCCTTAATAAGGAAGACAGTTATAAACAATTATAATTTGTCTGAACAATTACGTTTGTTATATTGTATCCCTTATTACCTCACACCAATTGAAAAGTGGAGAAAAAGAATTATTCTGACAATATTGTGATTAATAATAATAATTTGTTTGAAAATAGTATTATTATAAACCATTTGTATTCAAAAACTGCAAGAAAATCATAATTAGCGCCAATAACTCCCAAAACTTAACTTTTTACTTATAAGGTTTTATTGGGACCCTTCAAAACAGACAAATTGGTATGTAATTAAACTCAAAGCAGTCATAGAAATTTGCTGGCGGCCAAATATAAATTTTCCGCCTTCTTTGTCGAGACGTACAGGTATAAATGTGGACCACCCTGTTCTTGCACTGACTCAAGATCTTTTTTCATAAATCTGAGAATCTTTAAGAACTGACCCTTCTGAAAATCTTATAAAAAATCAACTTTTTTGTCAAATGAAAAATGGTTAAAACAATTTAAAGAAAATCGCCTGTCACAAATCTCTTCAAAATTTAATAAGCTTTTCTTTAAAAGAAAGAAACGTCAACATCTGATGAAAATTGTGAATTAAAAATTGATGATACTATTCAAGATTTTTCAACGGGATAAGGTTTTCTTAAATGTTCCTGCAAAACAAAATGTACAACCGATAAGTGTTTATGCATAAAAAACAAAGTTCATTGTCAAGCAAAATTTCATTCCAGCATTTCATCTTTTTATGAATACCGAGTAAACGTTTGATCAATTCTATGAATGTTCGCCAATTTATCAGGCCTTTCTTCAACAGCATCATTATATTCAAAATAAAGATTATATACTTCACCTATCTCGTGCCAGGCATTGTATATAATGCCTAGGGATTGTATATCATGCTTGGATTATGTATATAATGCTTGAATTATAGACTTTGACCGTAACATATACACTACAAATATGATTTTCATCTCTACGAGTTGTATTTTGTTTCTATTTAGGGTGTCTCATAATGAAAAAATATACTTCAGATAGTTTCTAAAAGTTCCATCAAAAAAAAAATCCAAGGGTAACTTCCGAAACCATGAGCGATGAAGATTATGATATTTACTTTCTAGGTCTGGGAACCATATAGGAAAGATCTGAAGAAGGAAGAACCTTGCTGATAAGGTTTTTCCTTATTTGAATTAAGCGAGACGTTACAGCAATGGAAAGCATGACAAATGAGATATTCAATAAAAGAACGCAATTGCGTAAAGTTATCATCTGTATTAAAACAATGAGAAGACGTTATTGTGAAATTTGTACACCTGCTACATTAGCTTCACCAATATAACATAATTATTCGCAAGTTATATTGCTTCAAAATGGAAAAATTAGAATTAGCGTGATTGTAAGGGTGAGGCCAAACGGTCTCACGCGGCCTATAATTCGGGAGATAAAAAAGAAGATTTTTGGCTTTTTTCAATTTTCAAATATCGAAACTCAAATTAACCATTTTTATCATTTTAGATGTGCATACTATAAGGGTGGTGTTTTGGAGTTTTCCCAAAGAGTCTATCCCAGCATATAATTCGAGGCATGAAGAAGACATTTCATGCTATTTAATTGGTTATTATGTGTACATATAAGGGGCCATAAGTTTTTATTCACTTTTTTTAACCATTAAGTAATCCTTCAATCTTATCCCAAAAAATACATGCTGGTACCTTGGATATAAGTATATTACAGAAAAAAATGATGGTGTTGCCACCAACATTTCATTACAGAATATTTGTTACGAAATAACAATAATTTTTTTGGCATCTTCTCGTAGAAGGAATTAACTTTCTTTTTAGTTGTGCTAATACCATATACAACATATATTTGAGCCCTAAAAATAGGTTGAGCCAATTTTTAGAAATTCAAATTTTTTAATTTTTTAATATTTGTTCAAAAACTTTTGTAAACAGTTGTTTTTGAAGTTAACCCTTGAAGTAAATTAGCCCATCAATGGTAGGAACTTACCCCTGAAATATGAACACAAAGCAAGAGGGCGGAGCCCACCCATTCTTACCCGGCTACGGCCTTTTGAAATTATTGTCCGAGCGCATGCGTCCAGCAAGAACTGTTATCAGAAGTTACCGGTATATATATTTCCACAAATTTTATAAATTTCCATCAATTTCACAAATTAACAAGATTTTTCTCAAATTTCATAAATTCTCCTGAATTTCTATAAATTTATAGATATTAATGGAATTTGTGAAAATTTATCAAATTTCTGGAAATTTTTAAAAATTTACGGAAATTTATAGTAACTTCCTGAAATTTATAAGAAACTATGGTAATTTACTGGTAACTTCTGATAACAGTTCTGCTGGACGTATGTGCACTAGCACAATACGCAATAGTTTAATATAATGGAAAGAATGTTTTAGATGCAGAGAGGGAAAGAAACAGATTGTGAAGATAAATTTTTGTAACTTATGTTGGCATACACGTGGCGCTCTAACGAAAAATTTCAAAGCATATGTAGGGAAAAATTTTAGTTTAAACGTAGCATAACATGAAACTTTGCCAAAATAGGTAAAAAAAATTCACAATTAACCTTTACGTGTACCAATAAACTGAATCTCGTGATAACATATGTTACGAAAATTTCACTTCACATTTATTTCTAGCAGTCTCCGTGTCTGAAAATGTGGCTTAATTCAGTTTAAAAATTGTATAATCAAAAGCTTTGCCGTACCTTGAACCAGAATTTTTGAGAAATACGTACAATGATGATTAACATATGTTTCAACTGTTTCAAAGTGAAATGGAAATTTGTGAATACAGTCGATGTCT
This sequence comes from Andricus curvator, assembly GCA_932195095.1. Taxonomy (NCBI): domain Eukaryota; kingdom Metazoa; phylum Arthropoda; class Insecta; order Hymenoptera; family Cynipidae; genus Andricus; species Andricus curvator. The sequence continues at coordinate 338,263 of CAKNYM010051804.1, read as the reverse complement.
GGATGTGAGATATTTTAATGTGTGATTGATAAATTTTATATTATATTCTACTTACGAACAGAATTGAGACATATTATAAACATGACGAGCAGCAGAATAAGAGTACAAATTTTCATCTTGATAGAAAGAGAAAGTAATTTCTGAAATATTTGTGGAACTTCAAATGAAAAGATCTTGAACTGGTTGTACTTGTATATATATATATACTAGCCTCCCCGCCAGATTGACAAATAGTATTAATACATTCAGGCGATGAAATGGCGTTTTTTCTTCATAGAAAATCTATTTATTGTCCTTGCAAATATTAGATGTTCGGGAAGTAGACTCGCTCTTTACGTGACAATTGAAAACAAGCGACACGTTGCCAAAGCGAAAACTAAGTGACTGAGTTACTCTGTTGTTTATTTACAAAAATTGTTTAAATAATTTATTTTTATCTGAAATTCTTTTGCATTTTTGTTGAGTAGAGACTTCAGTTGTGGTCCCTGAATTTTTTCAGATTTTTCCTATCAGTGCAAATTATTGAAAAATGCGCTGGAAGTGAACGACCCAGGTTTACAGGTTAAAGGTGCCAAAAAAACGTTCAACGGTTAAGTGTTAAAAATAGGTACTTCGGGGTTGTTGTGGACAAATAGATTAATCGAAATTCACTATGAAAATTACAGAATTCAAACTGGTAGATGCAGTTTGATAATATAATAATGAAGAATTTTGTGAAATTCTTCTAAATTTAGGGGCTGATAGCAAGAGAGGACTGAAAGAAGAGTCGGAACAAAAGTTAGTTGATTTTTTTGGCGAAAGAACGAATTAAGTCACTCACTACGGCCAAAAATGGGTTGGCGATTTAACTCTTTTGTTCGTAGCGCGTGACTAATTCGTGATTCATTTTTCCTAAGAGAAAAAATCAACTTTCATTCGCTAGTCAACGATTGAATCGCTTCTGCTGGGACTCTGGCTCTTGTTACAGTGTTGGATGCACCGGCTCAAATCTGGAAATTGCTGCCAACAACACTATTATCGCACTTCTTTATTTTCAGAAATGACCTAATATGTACGGGTTTTGAAAATTTAAATGAGCATTGTGAAACAAATGTTCGAAAATGACAATAAACATGGGACATGAAACGAAGAAAGGATATTAGAAGGTTGCTTCTTTTTTTTATTTTGGCTTTTTTAATTTCAATGGATACATTTAAGAGTGTGTAATTAAAATTTCATCGTCGGATTCTCGCTTTTTTTTAATTTCTGAGAATTTCATAGCGAAATCTGAATGCTGCTCGTTAAAGAGGAATTTATATTTTGATTTATTCTGAAATAATTTGTTCCCTAAATTTTAAATATTGATATAAATTAAATCTGAATATTATATACAACATTCTTAGCAGACGACGGGTGTCAGTACATAACTAGATAACGAACACTTTGATTGAAAATGGGTGTTTTACATGAGGAATTCTTAAAACATTAAATATACATTATGTTAAAATGATTTTTTCAATTTATCGTTTTTTGATACAATAATAAAAAAAATAATTAAAATTTTAGTTTCGGTTTAGTTACTTAGTTACTTTTCGCACTGATATTTCTTGAAATTTTTTTAATTTATTAAAAAAATATTTTTTTTTATTGATTTTAAGCACAAAATTGTCAGTGGTGATCTCTAATTTTGATATTCTCAGAACAGAATCATTTTTTTCGATCAATCATTTTTCATCTTCATTCAGCATCCCCATATCTCGTGAGCAACATTTTATTTTTACGAAAAATGAAAAATTCATTTTTTAATCGACTTGTAGAAGCTTTCGCTCTATCCATAAAAAATGATACAAAAAAATTCATATTTTTAGCATGCCAACACGAGATAGGGAAGAGAGTATAAAGAAAGGATTGTAGCTTTTTACATTCTCGTCATTTGTGATTGAGGAACTATTAGAATTATCCGAAGTTTCACACCTTAGTTTTTCAACGGATCTCCACGTTTTAAGACCCCCTTAAACTGAAAATCATGTTTTGGCGATGGCATAACGGTTATGGTTTTATGCATCGAAAATTCTATAAAAAAAACCGAATATTCCATTTTTACGCCAAATGACGAGAGATACGTGAAAAAAGTTCGAGAGAAGAAATGTTGCTTTTGAAAGAACTAGAATTTTTCTCTATCAATTTTGTAATAATTCTTGATATTTTGGTTTTATTAATTGGGAATACTATGCCAAAAATAAAAAATTATAATTGTGAGCCAAATGACACAAAATATAGGAAAAAGTCTTCAGGAAGATTTGTAGCTTTTGAAAAGTCCTATCAAATTTCTCCCAACTATTTTTTGACAGGACTTGTTATGTTGGTCTAATTTATCGAGAATAATCTGAAAAAACTGAAATTTCGAAAAACTTTTTGGAGGAATTTCAGAATTTGAAAACTCCTACAACATTTCACTGAAACATTATTTGACAGAACTCGTCGTTTTTAATTTATTCATTGTAAAAAGTATAAAAAAAGACTTGTAGGAGTCTTTGCTTTATCCATCAAAAACGCTATGAAAACTAAAATCCTATTTTTAGCATAACAATGCGAGATAGTGATTTCCTCTATTATGGAATCATTTCTTCACAAATTCTTGAAAGAATTTCTGAAAAAAGGATTGTAGCTTTTTATTCTGAGGTAGCAATTTAATCTTTGAGTATACTACAATACATAGAAAATTCAGAGTAAGGAGATGCCTACAAAAACTCCGATCTAAAAGAGATGTTTTTTCTGAAGTTTCACCCAAGCATTCCGAGTAAAAAGAATAAATATCTATTCTCGAAGCGCTAGATAGCAATGCGAATGTTAAAAAATTGATTCCTTATGTTATAAATAAATAATTGTAAGAAACTGATTTTATGGGGATTGGCTTGGGGTCTTTACTTCATTCGCAATGAATCTGAACACAATTTTGCTAACATATGTTTATAATCTTATGCATTTATTAACAAAAAACATGATGAAAAATATTTATTCATACTATATAGCTAACTTGATGGAGAAAAAGATTGTCCAATACATGGTCTCAGTTTCATTTGTTCGGCAAAGTCAATTAGCGCTATTAGATTTTCCGTGTCTCAAATATTAAAACAAATTGTTCAAATAAAAATTGTTTAATCTATTTAAAAATAAAATTTGCATACTACAATGTGTGGTGAGCATTCTGGGATATTCGTAAATATGGCATATTTCAGGAATTTTTAACTCCTCTAATTGGTGATAAAATTTTTTTTTCCCAGTACAGTTTCCATAGGTTTTTTCGACCTCCTTTCCATTATTATCGAGCCACTTATGAAATAGTGAATATGGTACCTACAAACTTGATAGTCGAAAACAAACTTCACTTTTTTGGAAAAAGGCAATCTTGCATTCTAATTTTTTTATCTCAAAAAAGTTCAGGTGATTTCCTTTAATATCTTTGTCGTAAAAAAGTGGAATTTTTAATTATTTATCACTGCGAATAAGCAATAAGTGTTTTAAGACAGTACCATTTATTCTTGCGATTTTTAACTCTCTCAATAGCAACAGAAAAAATGCTCTCTGACACAATTGAGACAGGAGCTTTCGGGTTGGGACAAGTCTACATACGAAAAGTCATCTTCGATGAATGAATTACTTTCACGGCATCACTTCCCCAAAGATAGTGTTGTCCCAGGGCATCGCTTCACCAATTTGGATGGTTGCTTCGGGCATCTCTTCCACCATTTGCATAACTCATAGGTGCATCTTTTCCACTCATTGCAGCCAAAGTCTCCTATAGGCAGGTCTTCCATAGGCATTACTTCCCCAGTGAGAGAATATGTACCCGAAAGAGGGGTTATCGACAGGCAAGCCTTCCTTGGGCTTCTCTTCCCCAAATATTAGGTCCATGAAAATGTGGCATTGACAGGCACACCTTCCCTATTCATTTCTTCCCCAGTGAAATAATAATACCAAGATACTATGGTTTCGATAGGCAAGGCTTACCAGGGTATCACTTCTCCAAACAGAAATAAGGTCCATGACAATGTGGCATCGACAGGAAAACCTTCCTCGGTCATCTCTTTCCCAATAAATTATTAAGATGAAGGCACTGTGGCGTTGACGGGCAAGTCTTCCCCGGTCATCACTTCCCCAGTTCAATATCAAAACCAAGATACTATGGTATTGATGGGCAAGCCTTCCACGGGTATTACTTCTATGAATAAGAATTAGGTCTATGAAAATGTACCACCAACGGGCAAGTATTTCCGGGTCATCACTTCCCCAGCAAAATATGTAGACCAAGGCATTGTGGAATTGACGGGCAAGCCTTCCTCGTTCATCACTTCCGCAGTGAAATATCAATACCCAGATACTATGGTATCGAGGAGCAAGGCTTTCCCGGGTATCACTTCTCCAAGGAAAAATTAGGTCCATGACAATGTAGCACCGACGGGCAAACCATTTACGGCCTACACTTTTTCAAAAACATATTAAGACTAAGGCACTGTGGCATTGACGGGTTAGCCTTCCCCGGTCATCACTTTCCCAGGCAAATATCAATACCAATATACTATGCTATCGATGGGCAAGGCTTCCTTGGGCATCACTTTTACAAATAAGAATTAGGTCCATGAAAATGTAACAAATACAGGCAAGTATTCCCCAGTCATCACTTCCCCAATAAAATATTAATACCAAGGCACTGTGGCATTGACGGGTAAGCCGTCCCTGGGCCTCTCTTTCCTAGTGAAATATCAATACTAAGATACTATGGTATCGATGGGCAAGGTTTATTTGGACATCACTTCTCCAAAGAAGAATTAGTTCTATGACAATGTGGAGACGACGAGCAAGTATTACCTGGTCATAACTTCACCAGTAAAATATTAGGATCAAGGCATTTTCGGGCACTGTGACATTGTCGGGGTAGCCGTCCCCGGTCATCACTTCCGTAGTAAAATATATAGACCATGGGACTATGCTATCAACGGGCAAATGGGTGTTTTTATCCAAGCATTTAACGAATACTTCATTGCTGTGCTCTGGAACAATCGCACATTTTCTCCTTCCATTAAGTTTTGCATCTCACTTTCATCCATTTAGCTTTATTTCATTTCCTTCTCTCGTCTACTCACCCAAGCATCAGTGATTTTTTAAATAATAGACAAACTAAAGTTTTAATTTTGAATAATTTAAAAATAGAAATTTAAAAAGAATATAAAATTACAGTATAATACAACAAATTTTTTAAGTACAATGACAAATCATAATAAATTTAAATTAAAAATTCAAAGATTTTTCGGGTTTCAATCG
>CAKNYM010051804.1:314826-332562 GCA_932195095.1 Andricus curvator | reverse complement strand
AAATTTATTATAATGGATCATCGTGAAAGTCTTAAATCTATTATTAATGACAAATCAGACAAATAAAATTTTGTATTTGACATGATAATTTTTCCAGCTGGAAAATGGGAGGGGAAATTCTGTCGCACCCTATACATTTTCCAACTTTATAATTTTTTTAGTAAAATTGTAAGAATGATTTGATTTGACAATTTGAGATCAAAAAGTCTTTTCTATTCATGCATTGACTTTGAATTTGTCGATGATAAAGGATTTACGGTTTAAAACAGTTTTTCAAATATTATAAATGAGCATAACTTCCTCCTTACCCTTCAATAAAGTCCATCAATATTATAGACCAATCGATTTGCCTCGACTCAAGGAATCTTTTCCGTTTTTGCATCAATTTCAAATTATGGTTGTGAAAAAAGTTTCACTATAAAAAACCGTGTTTTTTCAAATATTATGCATAACCATATCTTCCTTATTCTTCAATAAAATGTATTAATGTCATAGGTCAATCGATTTGTCTCGAATCAACACATTTTTTCTGTTCTTGCATCAACTTTGAATTATGTAAGTGAAAAAATGTTTACTATAAAAAACCGATTTTTAAAATATTATAAAGTGTTGAAAAGAATAAATTAAATATTTTTAGAAATGCTTCAGTCAGTTTGAAGATGTTAGTGGTGAAAATAAGCCCTCTAAGTTTCATGAATTTATCTGCAACCGTTTTCAAGTTATCGTTTTCACAAGAAAGTGTGACATCCACACATAAATCCACACATACTCATCCGAAAAATTGCTTTGAACATTGTATTGGAGATTTTCAAATTGAGGCAAGTTTAATTAAATAAATTAAAATATTTTCGAAAGTCTTACTATCATGAAGCTTTTTCTATGCAAAAGCAATACGCGTCCTACAAAAATAGTGATTAATAATAAATTTGTAGTTCTTTTTGGAAAAACAGCTTTTGTCTATTTATTTTTTCTCGAAGCTTGTGTCGTTTCTCTGAAAATTTGATTTGTTATTATTAATGTAATTTTTTACTATTAAAACAAAAACTACGCGTCCTATCAAAAAGTGACGAATAACAAGGTAGATCATTTTTGGTTGCACAATTTTTGTCTATTCTCATTTTTCGTATCTTGCATAGTTTGACTGAAAAATGGAATTTTTGATTTTTCATTATTTTTTGTGCGATCAAAAGCAAAGTTTTTCTTTTCTTGACTTTTCTTTTATATCGTGCGTGGTTTGGCTTAAAATTCATATTTTCGTTTCCTTTTTTTGGATATTGAAAATGCTATTACTCTGATAATTTCCTTTTTATCATAAAAGTCGTAAGGATAAATTATTGTTCAAGTTTCCGAATACTACGAATAGCCGTACATAGAATTTGTAAATCTTGAAAAAAATGGTCTCAAATATTTGGAAAATGCTCTAACGTTTTGAATTTGTATTCAAAATGCCTGGTTAACGAACTCGACCTTCTTTTCGGTCGACCAAAGCATGAGCCAAAGCGCAACCTTATCCGATCATTCTTTCAAAAGTTATCCGGGATAAAGGCGACAACAACTACAAAAACGACAGCTAGACAGACAGCATCGTTAAACCTATTTTTTCGGAACCCGGGGGTCTCGAAACGTGGAGATTTGAAGGAATCCGTGATGACAGTATTCACCTAAAACTAATACCTTCTCATTATGATGAGAATGTAAAAAGTGATGGGCAGGCTCTGCCAGACCTAACATACAGGGACTTTATGTTTAACTGAGTTTGAGCATATTTTTTTATAATCATATATTTTTTTTTTGCTAAACAAAACAATGTTGATTGAACGAAAGATACAATGCTCTTAAATTAATGCAATATTCAATACAAATTTGACCTGAGTATGGTAGAATAAATTGATACTAAAATATCTTATTCACAACCACATTCGAAACTTTATATGTGGTTGTCAATTAGCACCGCTTTTATAATAGATTTTTCAATTTGCATTATGGTCGATAATCTTAATATTTGTTCTGCAATTAATTTACTGGAATCGATGTCTTCGTGCAGAAAAATGTTAAGACAGAATACATTTTTTGGTATATTTATAATAGGGTAACAAAACTCGAAAGAATGAATCTTGTTGCGATCACCTGAGCGGGATTTGATTGGTCTTTGTACCATTTTATTATTATGATTACTCTACTAAGCTTGATATAAATTTTCCAGGCTTAACGTAATAATCATAAGTTTCAGGATAAAAAGCATTGAGTTGAATATTCTTCAAATATCGCTTATCATCATATGGCCAACGGCCATACCACGCTGAAAAACCCAGTTCTCGTCAGATCACTGAAGTTAAGCAGCCTTGGACGCGGTTGGTACTTGGATGGGTGACCATTCAAGAATACTGACATGAGTGCTGTTGGCACATCGTGGGTGTGGTGAGCCCACACTTGTAGTTATTTATAACTGCAAGAAAAACCTAGAAACACTACCCGAATCGGGTAGTGTCACGCCTACCCTGAAAGGGAAATGGTTTAATGGTATATTGCCTCGGAACATTTTTTGATAATTTGGAAATTGCGGTTTTTAGGGGAGCGGAGCTTTATGAAAAATATATTGTTCATAAGGCTGTGAATAACTAATGCCTCACCGTATGAGAAAATGTCAAGAAAGGAAAAAGTTGTATTTTGTGCCAGAGATTAATAATTTTTTTTTTTAAATCGATTTTCATAATCAGGCACGAGGGGAAGAAGTATCAACTTGAGTGCTTGGAGAAGTATATATCAGTTTAAAGATTTTTTCTCTCTGAATCAAAATTGGTAAAATTTAACTGATTCGATTAGCGGAAAGCGAGCCACTGAAATTAGTGGACAATTACTAATTCAAGTAGTCGAGATATTTCCTCATTCAATAGTAGAAAACTAACTGCTTGGTAATAAGAATTATACATGTAGGACTGTATATAATAATTGAAAAAGGTTACAAGAGATTTAATACGTGAAGAATGGAAAAGTTTAATTAATTAACGCGATTATGTAACATACCTAAATCTGTTGAAACAATCAGAAGGTCATATTGTGAAATTCTAAAGGTGACGCAACCTCCCGCTAATTTACAAATGTTACCTCTTGATTGTTTGAACAAAGTTGAAAAAGATAAGACTTTTCAATCTTAAAATGATAATGTATCAATATGGGTTATAATTTAATTATGAATATTTAGGATTCTCATTAGCTATTTTTTAATGGAGTTCTGTTTTCCATTTTAAACTTTTTGTTAGTTATACTTCTCCTCATTTTCTATAAAAAATTCCAATTATTTAGCAAAATTTTGTAATAATTATTTGTCTTGAATATGCATCAACTTGAATAAGTATGAACTTGAGTGTCTCAAGAAGGGTACTTTAATTGTATAGCTTTTTCAGGATGCAAAAGATACTTTGAGGTCTCTTTGAATCAAAATTCGTGAAACGTGACTAATAACTAGTAAAATTTTACACATTCGATTAGCGAAAAGTAAGCCTCCATAGATTAGTGGAAAATTACTAATTCCATTAGGTGTGTTATTTCCTGAATCAATAGTGGAAAACAACTCACTACTTGATATAAATATATAAATTTACTTAAGACTGCATATAATAATTAAAAAGGGCTATTGAAATGGGAAACTTGAAACATAGGAAAGTTTAATAAAACGAAGCAATGGCATTATATTCTTAACTCTATTGATATATTCAGAAGGTCATATTCTGAAATTGTTAACGTGACGCAACCTGTCACCGATTGGAAAACATTGTCTTCTGACTGAACGAAGTTAAGAAAAAAAATCACTTTTTACAATCTTGAATGATTTGCCTTCAATAAGGATGAAGTTAAGTGTCCCAAGAAGTTTATTTTTATTCTGTAGCTTATTTGTACACAAAAGATACTTCATTGCCTCTCGGAACCAAAATTGTTAAGACTCAACTAATTGCTAGTGAAGTATCACAAATTCGATTGGCAAAAGAAGGGCCACTCAATATTAGTAAAAATTTATTAATTCGATTTGTCAAGATATTTCATAATTCAATAGTATCAAACATTTAATTGCTTCATGAAAATATAGAAACTTATTTAGGACTGTATATAATAATTTTTTAAAAGTTATAAGCCTGGAAAATGTTGAAAATGGATAAGTTTAATAAAACCACGCGATTGTGTAGCATTTTACCTCTGTTAAAGCAATAAGATGGTCATATTGAGGAAGCGCTAACGCGAGCTAGTTTGTTTCCATTCTGATTGTTTGCAAAAAGTTAAAAAAAAATAAGAATATTTTTAATCAAAATTGATCCACGGTCTATACAATAATTATACATATTCAGGGTCCCGATGCGCTGCTTCTCAAACGAATTTTGTTTTCGATTTAAAATTAGTTTTACGGTTGTACAGGACAAATATATCACCTAAAAGGCTGTAAATGCAAAATGGTTTGCGTACGAGAATATTTTAAGAAAGGAAAAAGTTTCAGATTTTTTCAAAGATTGATGAAAATGAAAAAAAATCACTTTTGTTCATTGAGCGTTTTTATTTACAACAATTGTTATAAAAATGAAGCAAGAGAGTTTATGAAGAATGAAAAATGTTATTAATGGTATGTATAGGTTTTGCAATAGTTTCAGGAAACATTATGATACTCGTTGGCCTGGATGATTTTTAATTAACAAGTTAAAAGTCTAGATGATTTCCTTTTAAAAATAGCAATTTTTTAACCTCAATTTACGGAGAGAAGTTTCAAATAGATCGGGACATTTCTTTCTGTTTTCAAGAGATCGAACCGTGATATAGAGAATGTACAAGTTTCAAACTTTTCTGAGAAATAGATTCTGAGTTACAACTGAGCAAATATGCCAATTTTGTCAAAAAATCATTTGTTTCTTATGCTGTAAATTGCAAACAATTCACCCTACGAAAAAAACGCAAGGGACAAACAGGTTTTATTTTTGCGCATAGTTGCTAAAAATAATTTCATAAATTTTGTTTGTTGATAAATAATAAACGTATCTAAAAGAATTGTTTAAACGAACACTTACTAGGATTTCGAAAAATTAACTAAGGTATTCGTAGCCAGGGTACTCTTTTTTACTTTTCAAACAGTCTATATACAGAAGTCTTAGTGGCAATAGAAAGTTTGTAAAATGTTCCAGGAAGGTTCGCGGAAGTAGGCAAATGTCTGCGTATCAAAGAACGTTCTCAATAAAGGTGCGGAGAATTTTCGTGAAAAATTAATTAATCAAATAATTCACGAATTGATAATTTATGCTAATTAATTAATCAACTAATTAATTAAATTCACAGGAACATTCTAGGCACCTTTCTTGCGCACGTTTTCTAATACGCGGACAATTATCCACTATCGGGAACCTTTTTCGAACATTTTTTGAAATCCTCCGAACCTCTTATTGAAATATTTCAGGAATGTCCAGGAAAACATTTTTGCTATCCAAGCATATTTGTTCATTCTAAAGAAGTATTCAATTAAAACAAATTACACTAATATTTTTTTACTAGGTCGTTCAATTATCAACTTACAAATGATAAACTTTCAACAAAAAAGAAAACCGTTTTCAAGAGAAAAGTTGAATTTCTGACCAAAGAATTGAATCTTGAATCCAAAAATTTAAATTTTCAAAAAAACAGTTTTTTACAACCGTATAGTTTAATTCTTAACTGACATTATTAATCTGAAACCAAAAGAAGAATGAATTTTTCACAAAGTAGTTTAACTTTAAACCAAGTAGTTGAATTCAAACAAAAAAAATGAATCCTCTACGAAAAATGTTATAGTTCATATCTCAATTAACAATGATTTTAACTTGAACAGAAAAAAGTGGGTGAATTTTCAACACGAAAAGAGGAATTTTCAATTAAAATGATGACTTCTCAAGAACAATTAAAACGAATTTAAAAAAAAAAGAGTTCAAAATCAAATCAAGTAGTTGAATTTTCAAAAAGAAGAATGAAGTTATAACGAAGAAGATTAATTTTCCACAAAAAAAAAGAAGAATTAAAAAAAATACGCGAATTTTCAAACAAATAGTTAAATTTTCAACAAGAAAAGATAATATTTTCAATGAAAATATCAATTTTTGAATTAAAAATGGAATAGTGACATTTTGAGGCAAAAAATTCCTAACAAAAATCGCATTTTCAACTGAATATTTTAAGTTTTAACCCAAGACATGACTTTTCGACTGAAGTGGTGAATCTTCTACAAAAATATTTTTTTTTCAACGAAGAAGTTGTATATTCAACAAAAAAAGATTAATTCTCAACAAAAAATGTAATAGTTATGTTTCAACCAAGAAAGATTTAAACTAAAATAAAAACCAGTTGAATTTAACAAAAAGATACAAATTTTCAATACAATAGTTGAGATTATAACTCAAACAGGTTCATTTTCAACTAAACAGTTGCCTTTTTAACCAAAAAAGTTAACATTCATAACAACATATTTGAATGTGCAACCCAGAAAAACGAATTTGAAATAAAATAGTTCAATTTGCAACCAAAATGATGAATTTTTAACTAACATTCTGAATCTTCAACAACAAAAAGTGAGGTTTGAACAAAATAATCAAACATTCAACCAAGTACACGGAGAAAAAAGTGTCTGCTAAAGTTACAGGATTTTCAGTTAAAATATAGACAGCATAGCTTTTCTGTAAAGCTTGTCGAATGTTCTGCAGAGTTTACTGAATTTTCAGTAATTTTAGAAATTTAAGAAAACTTTTTTTTTTAAATTCACGTATTCTATTCATTCAATTCGCATTCAGGCAAAAAAAAAGAGAAAAAGTGGGAAATGGGGAAGTTTCTTAAAGACAGGGGAAAAAGAAGAATTTTTAAAAAATGAGAGTAGGGGAAAGAGTGTGAAATCTGTAATATGAAAGGGATTTCCAAAATTATTATGTTATTATGGAATTTCACCGGTGCAGGGCCGTCTTTTTACCGTAAGGAAATGCATTAAACGTTATCTAAGTTCGTGAAGTTACTTCCAGTGACTCCACCCCCAAATTTGTTATCAACCGTACTTTTTGGCGCGACTCTCCTGCACAAATTGGTAACGTAGTTCATGGACGACCCCTAAGATAAAATTAATTTACAATCCAAAATAACCGTCAATAAAATACTATTTAAAGCAATTCAACGGGAACACTGTGAATTTTTATCTTTTACCAAGGTTTCGCATTTAATGTGTATAGAATCCGTATTACATTCTATCAATTTTTCATGAAATTCCTTTTTACAAGGCGATCAGCTTTTAATAAGTTTTCCCAGGTGAAAAAGTTATATATAATATATATGTAGTGAACAAACCTTCACGTTAGTGTAACTTCTTCAGGGATTATCCAAATGGACTTTCATCATTGTGTTTTCGGAAGCTCTTTCCATGTACTTCAGGACTATCATAAAAAATGTTTTTCATTATGAATTTTTATTAATTTTTGTTTCAAAATCAAAATTAAAACTGATTTTTTGAAAAAACCCATACTTTGAATTTATTTTTTATTGAAAAAAATAGCTTTTTTACACTCTTTGAATTCATGCAGAAGAAAAAGTGGGCTGGAAATAATTTTATGGTCAAATTGAGATTTTCACTATTTAACTATCTTGAGATGATTTTTTGTGCGTATGTATATTATAATAATCATAACGTGGTAGCCTCAAGCGTAAAAATCTCAATTAGACTACGAAATAATTTCCAGCCCACTTTTTCTTCTACATGTCTTTAAAGTGTGTAAAAACGCTATTTCTTAAAGAAGAAGAAAAAATTCTTAACTATGTTTTTTTTTTCAAAAAATCAATTTTAATTTTGATTTTCGAAAAAATAAATAGAAATTCATAATGAAAGAAAAATTTGTTATGATAGTCTGTAAGTACATGAAAAGAGCTTTCCCAAATACTATAATAAAATTACAATCGGTGAATTAATATAGGTCGACTAGGACTATAATCCAGCCAAGTTTTAGCCCGATCAAAAAATAAACAAGAATTTTAGGTGGGAACACTTGGCGAATTCTGTCTTTATACTACATATAACTTTTTTATCTGGGTTCTGGAAATATATTATCCATTTGAATTAAGAAAACTCAAGCATAACCTTAAATTCGTAAAACTTGTTAAATTTCCTCGAATAATAATATTGTAATTCATATACGGCCTTCCCGCGGCAATCTATTACCTGTTATAAATAATTGTTTACGATAACTCGGTGCAGGTTATATAGCTTTAAAATGCAAAATATTTTTCTAAGGTTATGCGATAACAATCTTTCATGAAATTTACTTTATTTGTCCATTGATGTTTGTAATAAAATTTCGTAATAAATATTCTACAAACAAATTTACAAATACAAAAAAAACATTAAATAAATCAAAAATATATGTAAAAACATTTTAAATACAATAAATAAATTTAAAATTTGAAAAAATATATATTTAAATATATGAAAACTTAAAAGAACTCTCGGTTATACCAATTGAATGCAAAACAAATATTTAAAATCATTAACTATCTAAAGAATAAATAAATAAATTATTACCAAGCAAACATTTCCCAAATTGACAAACTGTAACCGCACCGGAGACGTTTACGAAGAAGCTATAAAAGAGAAAGAAGGAGAAAACGTCCCCGGTGTATTTAAATTTTTTCAATAATAATTGGATGTCTGTTTTCGATCCCTGAGCCGGTACCTCTGGATATTTTTCTATGTACCTTTACCGAGGTTCTGGTCGTTCGGATCCCACCTTAAGCTGCAGTTCCCCCCATCATGCAATTGACTGCAACCCAGCTCGTGAATGATGGGTTAAAAAAAAATATGTCAAATTAGGAACACTGCTCTTATCAGATCACTTGATTGCATGATTGTGAAGAACACTAAGACCGAGCGTTTTTTCAAATCTTTAATGATCGAATGGTTTCGAACTGTTCCGAACTATCTTACCTGGCCTATAATTCGGGGTATGAAAAAGAAGACTTTTGGCGTATTTCAATGTGCAAGTATCGAAATTCAATCATAATTTTGAACAATTTAGGTATGCATATGTCGAGGGTGGTTTGTAAGGGTGATCGAAAATCAAACATAGAATTTTGAACATTTCAGGTGTGCATATAGTGAGGGTGGTTTTTAAGGGTGAGCACGAACGGTTTCACCCGGCCTGTAATTCATGTAATAAAAAGCAGTTTTTCCAGCTTTTTCAATTTTTAATATCGAAAATCAAACTTGTCACTTTCAACATTTTAGGTGTACATGTAATAAGGGTGGTTTTGGAGGGTTTTATGAACAGTCTCACCAAGCCTGTAATTCGGGGAATGAAAAAGAAGATTTTAGCGTTTTTCAAGGTGAAAATGTCCAAAATCAAACATCGACCAATTGGGTGTACACCTACTTCTGACTTCAAGATTTCAGAAGATTTCACTGACTTCAGAAGATTTCACTGACTTCAGGGGATTTCAAGTGACTTCATGGAAGTTCACGTGACTTCAAGTGACTCCATGTGAATTCAAATGACTTCATATATTTCAGGAGATTTCAAGTGACTTCAGGAGAATTCAAGTGACTACAAGTGAATTCAGGTGATTTCAAGTGACTTCACGTGAATTCAGGTGATTTCAAGTGACTTCACGTGAATTCACGTGAGTTCATATGAATTCAAATGTCTTCAGATATTTCCGGAGATTTCAAGTGACTTCAGGAGAATTCAAGTGACTTAATGTGAATTTAAATGACTTCAGATATTTCAGGAGATTTCAAGCGGCTTCAGCAGAATTCAAGTGACTTCAAAGGGGCAGTCCATATACCACGTGGACAATTTTTTACTGCATCTTCACCCCCGCCCCAAACCCTCGTGGACAGGCGTGAACTTTTGACGAACCCTCTCCCCCTGGCTCCTCTGTCCCGGTAGACTTATTTCATATCTTAGAAAAATATGGATATTCTTGGTATTGAAAAGCTACGAAGCCAAAAGGAGCTGTGAATTGTATGGGAATTCGGTTTTTCTTGAAAACATAAGCTTCATGGTACAAAGTAAGAGGTCCAAAAAAAAATTAGTGAACATTTTTTTAGTTTTTTATGTGTTTGTAAAAAGAAATCCGCAGATTCAGTAAAGCGGGAGTCCACGTTAGGGTGGTTCAAAAATGCGTTGGAAAATTGTTTTTTCGAATTTTCATGCATATCGCCCCCAGATTTGATCTAATCCACACAAAAAAAATGCGTTTAAAAAAAATGATATTCAGATTTGTGGGAGATTCTGAACCAATCTATTTAGATTATTACATTTTCCCAAAAGTGAGGTAGTTTGATGTCTGGTTTTTAAATGTGAATCTTTTGCATGCTTATTTTGCATGAAATTATTCATGAAAAAGTATTTTTTTTCCGACCTTCAATAAAAAACGATATTCGGAGTTTTCGCCAGCCCCATGAAGTTTAACACATATTTTCATAAGAAAAAAATACGTTTTTGTACATTTTATTCAGAATCGCCAACATTAGGTCAATCGAGTTAAAACTCAAGATTGCTCTTCACAATTAGCTATAGAATATAAGTAATAATTAGTTTTTGAATATCACCCCCATATGTTTGTTTTATAGGGTCCCACAAACAGCCCATAAGTAAAAAATTGGGTTTTGCGAGTTGCTGGCGCTAATTATGATTTTTTTGCGGTTTTTTAAAAACAAATTGTTTCTAATACATAAAATACTACTTCTCACTGATAATTAGATGTTTACACATATTTTTTCAATAAATTATTATTGCTTTTGCATTTTTCACTTAGAGTACAGTTAGAAAGACGCGGTTCTTAGTTATGAACAAATAATAAATAAACAATAGAGAGAATAATTTTTCGAACAATCTTTCTTTTTGTGAATATATTTTTCTGAAATCAAACATATATTTAAAATATTCATCAAATTTTCCAGATAGATCATATTATAGATGTAAATTTTCCTTAAAGTAGTTACTGATAACTAAAAAGTTAAAGAAAAGCTGGAAATTTCAGAAAAACCCGCGACTTTTTAGCATTTCTCTGAGAGAAGGTTATAAACCATAATAAATTGTATGAACAATTATGTTTATTAACTTACATTATGATCTCACTAAGTAAAAAGTAGACAAAAAGTCAACAAATTTCAGAAAAAACTGCAACTATCTAGCATTATTATAGAGGAAGATAGTTAAAGACAATAATAATTTATTCAAAAAATTATTTTTGTTGAATTTCAGTCACTATTACCATACTATAAGTGAAAAGTAGAAGAGTTGAAAATTTCAGAAAAAACCGCAACTTTCTAACAATATTCAAAGAGAATATCAATAAAACTAATAGAAAATTGTTTAAACAATTATGTTTGTTAACTTGATTCAATTACTACCCTACTATAATTTGAAAGTGAACCAAAAGTCGAAAATTTTAGAATAAAACTGCAACTTTCTAGCATTATTATAAGAGAATATTATTTTAAATATTAAATTGTTTAAACAATCACCTCTGTTAAATTGAATTGATTATTGCCTCGCTTTAGCTGAAAATTGAGAATCAGTACAAAAATTCAAATAAAACCGCGACTTTTTAACTCCATCCTAAGATAAAATAGCTATAAAGAATAATGAATTGTTAAAACAATTGATTTAAACATCAAATAATCAGAATAAAGTGATATTTTATGTATTAGAAATAGTGTTTACCAAAAGAAATCTCAAAAAAATAATAACAGTGTTTACCAAAAGAAATCTCAAAAAAATAATAACCAGCGCCAGAAACTCGCAATACCCAATTTTTCTCTTATGGGGTTCATTTGGGACCCTATAAAACAGACTTATGTGGGTAAATTGCAAAAAGTAATTTCTTATTCGTATTCTATAGCTAATTCTGTAGAAAATTTTGCAGGGTCATCTCGATACATCTAATGTTGACGATTCTGAATCAAATATAAAAAGAGAAATTGGGAAGTTCCTTTGATAACACCTTGAGAATTTAATCTGGGGATTAATTTAAAAAAATTTAAGATTTTTTCATCTTTTATCAATGTTTTATCAATGATTATCAATGTTGCAAAGTAGTAAACAGTTTGCGAATCTAATATGATGTTAGTACTAAGGTAATTATCACTCAGTACGATTTGCGAAACGTTTGTATTTTTCGGCTAGTTTAACAGACTACCTAATTTGTTTAATTGCAATTTTAATATTGTTGCCGGTCGCGCAACGTTTTGCAAATTTACCATTTTTTAGATTTCGACATTTCCAACATTTGCTACCAAAATCGCAACCTTCGCAATTTTCGCTGAAATTTTAGGAGTCGAATTGCAAAAAATTGAAAAATAATTTCAAAAAACGATAATTTGCGTTATGTATTTAGCTTTTCAAATCAGATAATAGTTTCTTCTCAAAGGAAAACAGCAGGAACAACATTTTTCAAAATCGTCGGTATTTTCGCTGGGGAGTGATTAACAAAATAATAATTTGGTTATAATTAATTATGTTGGCGTATCACGATCGTTTTGCAAATTTAATACAGGATAGTTACTGAATTTATAACTACTCACTCAAGTCTGCAAAATGTTTTGAATTTTCGTGAAGCAATGGGGGGGGGGTACATTTTGCAAGTTAATTTTTTTAAACGAATTGCCGACCCGATCACGTTTTGCAAAATTTTATTTTATGTTCAACATATAAAGAAACAACTATACAATTTTTTTGAAGACCTTCGGAATTTTTGTTAATTGCCTCGATTTTTATGTCTAATTCCACTGGTCTATAATCATTGCGTCAATTCTGTTAAAAAAATTGAGAAAACATATTTTTTTCAATATAAAATTATCTTTTAACGAAAGTGAAATTATTAATAATTGTCAATTATTTTATCAAATTTTGTAATGAATTATCCAAATTTGAATTTATTTTGCAATATTTTGAAGGGTTTGCCGAATTTTGGCCACAGAACCAGGTCAACTGGGTCTCCTGGCAAACTATGCAAGATTGCCCAGAAACCCCGAAAACCCATGTTTTTCTTGATTTGGAAATTATTTTATAAATAAGTACGAAAAATTACAACCATTTTCACAGGAAAATACGAATAAATACAATAAATCAAAACAAAAATGTCAGAAAATGAGTAGTTTTTCCTATTATTTGGACAAATGTGGTACTTTTTTATATTTTTTTTTGTATATTATTATATTTAGTTGTATACAGTTGTATTTTCTTGTAGATTTATCATTTTAGAGGAAAGTATGGAAGAATTTACCATTTTCGCATCAAAAATTTGTTTTCTTTTCCGACCTAGGATGACAAAATATTTAGAACACTGTTAGGAAGTAATTTGACGTTGAAGTGTGCATTGTGCAAGTGATGGTTATTACAAACAGACATTTTATTCTGAACAATAGAATATTAAGATCTAATAATATCTGAAAAAATAATGAAGTTTCAGTTTCATAGCTTTGAGTGAAACTGGACTTTTTGTCGATTTTCTGCGGATTATTGCATCTAAATTTTCTCACCCTAGGTCGAAAAAAAATGAGAAAGAAAGATACGGGAACAACTTGGAAAAGCCTATTAAAATTCTATTAGAAAATATTTGAATTAAAGCCACTTAAATTTGAAATCACTGAAATTTAAAACGTTACCATTGTTATTATTTTTATTATCATGTTATAATCATATTATCATTATTGTAATATTATGTAATAAATCTAAAACTTGATTAAAAAGTACAAGAATTGAAGTAAAACAATTTCAAATCCAAAATAGCGTCTAAACTTAAAAATTAAAGCATCATAAATATCCCATTCGAACATTTTCAAATTCAAATATTAAAAATTACAGGACGATTAATCATTTGTCTCTTATTGTTTACTTGTTTCTGTAAGAAAAAATATAAAGATTTATTCTGGTTAACATTTTCAAGTATGTCTAAAAGAAATTATGTCCTGATAATTAAAAAAAAAATCAATACTAACACGTGGCATTAAGGGCAACAGTCTATCAACTGACCAATTATTACATTTTATTATATTGGCTGATATTATTATTTATTATTATTATACCATTAAGCCATTTCCCTTTCGGGGTAGGCGTGACTTGCTCGGTTGGAGAATAGTAGTGTGCATATGGGTATAAAGGTATAAGGTAGGTAGGAATATAGGTATGAGGTGGATAGGTATATAGGTGTTAGGTATATATATTTTAGATTGATTTGGAATTCTCGTGTTATTTATTTAAATGACACGTTTACTCCGCAACACTGCTCCGACCCAGGTTGCTGATCAATCTCTCTAGCGATCACCCCAAGTGAAGAGCCTCACAAAATTGTTATGTATGGTTCTCCACTTGGGCCCATTAGTATCCAAGATCTTTGTTTCAGGCGTCATTCATTCTACTGTCACTCTGTTTACAAACTATTTGTCGCCACACTTTTCTGTCCTGGCATACTACTCTAGCTTCCTTCACGTCCATGCATTTTTTCATGCAAGCTCTTGAGTTCCTATGGCTTCTTATGTCTCTACGGATTAATGTCTCATTTACAGATTCTAACCATTCTTTCGGCGGTCTACCTCTGGTCATTCTGCCATTTACTTTACCTTTATACACTTGTTTGGTCAGTCGTTCATCTTTCATTCTTTCAAGATGTCCGAACCATCTTAACTGATTTCTTTCCCATGTGTCAACTATTGTCTCTTTTGCACCACATTCTTTGAGGATTGTCTCGTTTCGGACTTTGTCCATTAGTGTTTTCCCGCATATTATGCGCAGAGGTTTCATGCCGATCGCGTTAATTTTACTCCTGTCCTTTTCTTGACAGGTCCATGTCTCGCTACCGTATAGTACAGTCGGTACGAATATAGAATTGTGTATGGCCATTTTAGCTTTTTTTGATATGTTTTTATTTGTTAGGATGGACCCTGCTCTACCGATAACCTGTTTACCCTTATTTATGCGCCTATCTAACTCCCCATCTATTTTTCCATCGCTAGTGAATAGACTACCTAGATATACGTACTTGTCAACTTGCTCTAATCTCTCATCATTTAGGACAATGTTGCACATTGTTTTCTCACTCTTTCCCTCAAACACCATGATTTTTGTTTTATTTACGTTAATTTTGAGTCCCATGTCCTTCATGCTTGTATGAAGTTTATTCAACATTCTTTGCAAGTCCTCGACTGATTCTGCCATAACAATCTTGTCATCTGCGAAAGCTTACCCACGTACCTTAACTGTTTGGAGATCTACACCTTCTTCGTCGAAGAGTGCAGTTCTTAGACACTTATCCATGAATATGATAAATAGCCACGAGGACATAACGCATCCTTGTTTGACGCCTTGCGTAATATCGAACCAGTCACTCAGTTTCCCGTTTACCCTTACGCTCGCTTTACTACCTGTATATATTGTTTTTATTGCTTGCACAGAAAACTTTTTTTTCCTACTCTCAAGCTTTTTTCTGTGATCTGTCTTAGGCTAAATATCTGATCTGTACATGATCTTCCTGGCATAAATCCACTTTGGACTTCCCATATGTTTTCTTCTGTGATTTCCATTACCCTACGAATAAGTATTTTTGAGTATATTTTACTTACGGTACTTAGTAGGCTGATACCTCTGTAATTACTGCAGTTGTTTTTATCTCCCTTTCTTTTGTATATTGGTACGATAATCGCTTTTTTCCAATCGTCTGGGACTTTCCCCGTCTCGATACATAAATTTATTAATTCGCACAACCTGTGAGGTATGTACTCGCCACCGTATTTGAGCATTTCAGCACTAATACTGTCTATGCCAGCAGCCTTACCGTTTTTCAAGTTCTTAATTATGTCTCGGACCTCAGTGACACAGACTTTTTCAATTGGGTTTTCTAATGCATTATGTTCTATGTCGTAGTTTTGTTGTCCTATATCTTCACCTCCTAATAGTTCTTTAAAAGAGTCTTTTAAAGCGTCTACTATCCCGTCTATATCATATAGCATTTCACCTTTGCTGTTTCTCATGCTAGCAAACTCTGTACTTTTACTTTCCTTCAACTGTTTATATAGTAGTTTCATTATTCCTCCAAAGCCGTTTTGTATTTTGTTCTCTTCTTCTGTTCTGATTTTTTCTTTACTCTCCTTGACTAGTCGTTTCATTTTCCTCTTTTTGTCTTTGTAATCATTTTTGAGTCTATTTCTCTCCTCATCGCTAAGACCTGTCATGTTTAATGTTCTCTTGTGCGCTTTTTTCTTTTCTCGCTGGGCTGCTTGAATTTCATCATTCCACCATGCATCACCAGACTTTCTTCCTACCACTGCCGTACCACACACTTCAATTGCAGTTTTAACAATGATATCCCGTAATAAAGCCCACGCGCCCTCTATATCTTTATTGCTCGTAAGCGCTTCCCAAGTTGTCCTATCTATGCGTTCGCTTAACTTATTTTGAAACTCTATTCGCACTTCCGGTTTCTGTAAATTTTCAATCTTTATTCGAGTTTGTTTCGTTTTTTCTGTTCTCTTTCTTTTCCATCCCCGGCCTAAGTTTATTTTAGAGATTAAAAGATAATGATCAGTATTGCATTCGGAACCCCTCATGACTCTTGTATCTTTGACTAGTTCTCTTAGTCTTTCATCCGCAATAACGAAATCAATTACACTGCGGTTATTTCCTTTACACCAAGTGTACGTGTGGATCATTTTATGTCGAAACCAAGTATTGGTAATAAATAGGCCCTTTTCTAGGCATAAGCTAACTAATTTTTCCCCGTTATAATTTTTTCTTGGATCCCCAAATTTACCTAGTACCCTTTCTGTATCTGTATCCTGACGTTGAACGCCGACCCATCCGTTCATATCTCCTAGCAGAATTATTCTTTCACCTGGATCGCAAGTACTTATTGTGTCATTTAAAGTGTCCCAGAAAGCGTCTTTGACTTCTCGCGGCTCACTGTCAACTGGGGCGTAGCACGCTATGATAAATAACCTTCTGATTCCTACCTTCATTCTAGCCCACAACAATCTGGGAGATACAAAATCATGATCTTTGAGATGCTGTCTTGCTTTTTTATTCATAATTAAACCGATCCCTTGACTACGATTTGATTCACTACCTACTCCTGACCATATTTCAAAACCGCCTTTCAACACCCCATTTTCTATGCTTCTACTTTCGCAACCCTTTTTCTTCGTCTCAGGTACACATAAAATATCTAGTTTCCTTGCATGCATAGTTTCTCGTAGTTCTCTTATTTTAAGGTCATTCACTCCTCTAGCATTCCAGACACCCAGTCTCCATTCATCGCCTGAAATTCGACCTTTACGTTTACCGTGTGTATGCATTTTGTCGATCCAAGTTTCAGTCCATTCCGAGGCTACTTTATTGTTTGTATTATTCATGTTTAGATTGTACACCCAACTAACACCTTTATGCGCGAAATTTGTTTTGCGAGCCGAAATCATGTCCAAGTTAAGTGATTATTCGTCGTACGGTGGATAGTCTATCTGTAACGTCAGTCCCACCAATACTTCTGTTACTGCGTGGGGGGGGGGGTGGATGTGAGGACAGAAAAAGGAAACCGAGAGTCTCAATTGGTTGGTGATTTATGCTGAGAAGGTTACCAGCCTTCAGCAGCGTTGTATTTGATAGGAGTTAATATGTGCCCAAAGCCGAATCCTGGCCTACCTCTAAAACAGGAGCCAATAAGTCTTTTTTTTTTTTTTTTTTTTTTTTTTTTTTTTTTTTTTTTTTT